>CM069605.1:3040779-3405779 GCA_035771175.1 Paratinospora sagittata
AGCTAGCTACATGAACACCTTCCAAAAATCTCTTAAACACTAATGTTTGTACACCGTTGATTTTCCTCGAATCATGCATGCTATGATAACGTTTTTTGACATCTATTGTTTTACACCATTGATCTGTCTCTAATCCTTTTTTTTTTCTAGTAGATAAAGTATAATTTGCTCTAACCCCAGGGTACCAAGCCCATTATTCAACCTACAAATCCACACACCAATTGGAACTCAACAACGACACGAACCTCTCTGAAGTCAAGTTTGATAATTTGTCGCTTCCGCCCAGTGCTTACCACTTCGTAGTAGCCTTTCTAATAGAATCATCATCAAGATGTATGTATTGAACAAGTCGAGACAATCCAATGGACTCGATCCCATCTACACCCAATTGAATTTGCGAGTACCCTTGTAGGGTGGTCCTTAAAAGTTTAACCTAGAACTGCTCCACTTTATAATGTTCAACTATTTTAGATAACCCCTTGCCTTTTTAGCAAGAGATGAAGGAATGTGGGCTCATGAGCCTTCAGAGAAAGCAAACTTGATAACTCTCTCTCTCTCTCATATCTTCTCTCTTTGAGGGTCGGCAACTTGCTTTTAAAGGTTCACTAGTACACTTTGTTTGGTAGCGGTCCCAAGAAGTTGATTGATAAGAGTCCTCAGCATCAAATAATAAGTTAGCTAGCTAGCCATATTGCTATAGTCTTATTATATATATCAAAAAACCACACCTTTAATTTCTTAGCCATGGAACCAACATCTACTACTACTACTACTGCTACTACTACTACTTTTACTCATCCAAACATGAGCAATTTCAACTCTTCAGCTCATCATCTTCATCAATGTGTGGAGATATCAGCCATGGAAGTTCACAAAGTTGTGCCACCACCACCTTCATCCACATTGCAGAAGCTAAAAACCAGGCTCAAAGAAACCTTCTTCCCTGACGACCCTTTACGCCAATTCAAAGGAAAATCATGGAAAATGAAATGGGTCCTCGCTGCTCAATACATCTTCCCAATTCTCCAATGGGGCCCTTGTTATAATCTCAAGCTTCTTAAATCTGATGTTGTTGCTGGTCTTACCATTGCAAGCTTAGCCATTCCACAGGTACACTTCATCATATTTTATGAAAGCGTTTCATTTAATTTGCTTTTCTTCCATCGAAGTTTCATTTTCCCAAAACGCATCGTCATTTTGGGAAATTTTCATCAATTTCTCTAGCTTCTTTTTTTTTTTGAGCTAATTATTTTTTCTGTTAACTAAATTTCAGGGTATCAGTTATGCTAAGCTTGCTAATCTGCCTCCCATAGTGGGCCTTTGTGAGTATTTAATTTCAGGATGCTTCTATTTTTTTTTTTAATTTGACATATCTTTTTTTTCTTGAATTTTTGTGTAATGTATATATATAACATTTATGTTTTGAATGTAGATTCAAGCTTTGTTCCTCCTCTTGTTTATGCTGTACTTGGAAGCTCAAGGCATCTTGCAGTTGGCCCTGTTTCCATTGCTTCTTTAATTCTAGGATCTATGCTGAGACAAGAAGTTTCTCCCACCAAAGACCCTGTTTTGTTTCTTCAACTAGCTTTCACTTCAACCTTCTTTGCTGGTCTTTTCCAAGCTTCTTTAGGAATGTTAAGGTTATAATTTATATTAATTTAATTAGAAATTTATGTTTTTGCTAGCTATTGGTTGATGGGTTTTTTTTTTTTTTTTATAAAAAAATAATTAATTAAATTGGTTTTGTAGGCTTGGTTTTATAGTTGATTTTCTTTCTAAGGCTACCCTTATTGGCTTCATGGCTGGAGCTGCAATAATAGTTTCTCTGCAACAGCTCAAAAGCCTTCTTGGGATTGTTCATTTCACCAAACAAATGGGTTTGGTTCCTGTTTTGAGCTCTGTTTTCCACAACACAAATGAGGTTTGATCTTATCAAATTGAATTAAAATATAATACTATTTGGCTTTTTTTTTTTTTTTTGTATTCTTTTATATATATATATATATATATATATATATATATATGATTAATGTTAAAAATACGTTGGGTCTAACGTTATTTTTCGACGTTAGCACCTAGTCTCTATTAAATATTAAAAAATACTGTACAATACATACATATACTCAAAATATTTTAAAAAATTAAGTGAAAGACATTCTAACGTATATAAAGCATTACTCTCATATATATATATATATATATATATTTATTTATTTTAATGTTTAATTTTTCTGTGCAGTGGTCATGGCAAACCATCCTCATGGGTTTCTGCTTTCTTGTTTTCCTTCTTTTGGCCAGACACGTTGTAAGTACTATATTCCCAACCACCCGATAATAAACATTCAATTGCATGCATTTATTTGTTGTAGTTGTCCAAAGACATGGTTGTACTGCTCATGACCTAATATATTGACACGTGTCAATTTACTAAATGTAAGTTTAGGTGCTTTAAACCAATCAAAACTAATAGCATCCATCTAAATCATGGGATGGACGGATGTGATTGGTTTACGCGAGTTGAAATTAGTAGGTAGGGAGTTGAGCACACTTGAACATTCACTCCTTGATATTGTGACGTGTGCATGCTCAACTGGCAGGGCACGCACAGCAGTAGATCCACACGTTGGGAAGCCCAACCTCACCAGATAACGTGTCCTTAAATTACCAAACTGCCCTTGCCTCTCTGATATGCGAGAAAATTCTGGTGTTAATCATCTTGTTCTGGGCTCCCTGTATTATGGGTGAATCAAACCTAGAAGCAGAGATAGATTAAAATAAAAGGAATATATAGTATGCCTCCTCCTACCTAGACCAAGGGTGGGTAAAGAAAACATATTTTACCTAAGATTATAAAAAACAGAGCCTAACAAAATGCAAAAACCCAACCTAACAAAAAGAAATATCAATCAGTGGTAGGTCAAGTCAAAATGTTAGTTAAGTCATGTGAAACCTAAAGCCTGCCTAATCAATAAAGTATAATAGAATAAACAAATTCATCATCTCTCGTCAATATGAAAGTAAAACTGTATACATTATCTCTTCTCCGAACCCTATAGTGATGAGAAACTAGTGCTTGCCTTAGGGTATGCTAATTTTTTATAAAGTTGTTTTCTGAATCATAATCCAGAAAGAAAATAGTTCTATATTACAAAACTGAGATTTCCCATAAGATCTTATACTTAGTAGTCTCATTCAATTCATTTTCTCAAAGAGAAAAAAGGTAGAGCTGTTTTGATAGTTGAATTGAGTATAATTAGAACTTGATTTGATGATGGGTGCAGAGCATAAAGAAACCAAAACTCTTTTTGGTATCAGCTGGAGCTCCTCTTTTGTCTGTCATTCTATCCACCCTACTTGTTTTTGCATTCAAAGCTCAAAACCATGGCATCAGCATTGTAAGATCACAAAACTCCCCTACCTACTATAAATAAATTCATATATGAATTATATATATTCTTAATTTCTTTCAGGTCATTTATTTTATTTTAATTAATTATTATAATTTTATTTTTATTTTTATTTTTTTGTGAACAGATTGGGAAGTTAGAAGAAGGGTTGAACCCTCCTTCGTGGAACATGCTAAAATTTCAAGGGAGGTATTTGGGGCTTGTAGTGAAAACAGGGCTAGTCACTGGCATTATCTCCCTCACAGTAATTTTCCTTCTCTTCTCATTTTTTCTTTGTAATTTCAATGCCTCAAACAGACTACACTATTAGATTTAAAAAAAATATAAAAAAATAAACAAGTAAATTTTATAATTCGCTAGAAGGAGGGCTTGAACCTCCGACCTTGTGGTTAACAGCCACACGCTCTAACCAACTGAGCTATTCCAGCTTTTGTTATACGAACATTACAAATATTATAAGAACTTTTATTATTCAAATATTTCATACTCCTATATTACTGCCCTAGCTGATCCCATCCAATTATATTTAAAGTATAATCTTAATAAAAATGATTTTAAAAACACACTTGAGGGCACTCACTTTTGATATTATGTCTCTTAAGTATTTTTCTTGGATCGCTTCGAATCACATAATTAATGCATGATTTGAGACAATTCAAATAACTCTTAAGAGCATTGTGTCAAAAGTGCATTTTCCTAGCACTACTCTAATCTTAAATATAACATTATCCAATAATATAGACCAATCTTTAATGATGCCATTTTTTTTCTTTTTTCTTTTTTTCTTTTTTTTTTAGGAAGGAATAGCAGTTGGGAGAACATTTGCAGCATTGAAGAACTACCAAGTAGATGGAAACAAGGAAATGATGGCAATTGGTTTAATGAACATGGTGGGCTCCTCCACCTCTTGCTACATCACGACAGGTTCAGTAACTTCAATTTTTTTTTTCTTTTTTTCTTTAATTTCTTACTTTCTAAAGGTTCTATTCATTGAGCATTCTTTCCCATAACCATTAATTCTCAAACACCATTCATATATCTTATATATAGTTCAATCCATCACTTCTGAATATATCATTTCTCCATGTATATTTTCATGCATTTGATTAATTGCCCATTAGAGAAAGAAGGATTTTAATGAGAACCATGGATATATTGGCATATATACACATTTATATCTTTCTAATAATATGGAGCTTTGTGTATAAATTGCAGGTGCTTTCTCTAGGTCTGCTGTGAACCACAATGCAGGAGCCAAAACTGCATTCTCTAACATAATCATGTCTGTGACTGTGATGGTGACACTACTCTTCCTCATGCCTTTGTTCCATTTCACTCCCAATGTTGTATTGGGCGCCATCATCGTCACCGCAGTAATCGGCCTCATCGATGTCCCGGCCGTCTATCTCATTTGGAAGATCGATAAGTTCGATTTCCTTGTGTGTTTATGTGCTTTCTTTGGCGTCGTCTTCATTTCTGTACAAGAGGGGCTCGCCATCGCTGTAAGTTTGTTAGTTTGTTCTTGCAATTTACCAAGTATGTATATAGATAGATAGATATGATCATCAAACATATTGAATCATTTTAATTTCCATCCTTGCAGATTGGGATATCAGTCTTCAAGATCCTCTTGCAAAATACAAGGCCTAAAACTGCGATTTTGGGGAACATTCCCGGTACGAACATCTATAGGAATCTTCACCATTACAAGGAAGCAAAAGGAATCCCTGGTTTCCTCATATTAAGCGTCGAAGCTCCCGTTAATTTCGCCAATACCACCTACCTCAATGAAAGGTTTCTATACATTTCAAGAGACATAGATATATACTGTAATTGTATAAAAAAATGCTCTTGAAACTATCTTTCATGACTTCTCCCCATTTCGATATGTTTTGTAGGATTTCAAGGTGGATAGAAGATTATGAATTACAGGAAGAAGTGAAGAAACAATCAGACCTTCAGTTTGTAATCCTAGACATGTCAGGTTAGTTTTGAACATACAACATTACAACATAGATATCTTAGCTTAATTTTCTTTTCTCCAACTTGTCAACATAAATGTTTTTTTTTGGGTGCTAATGTTTCAGCCGTAAACGCAATAGATACAAGCGGAGTCTCGTTCATCAAAGATCTAAAGAAGGCGATGTACCAGCGTGGCCTTGAGGCAAGTGAAGTGAAATTAAAGCTTAATTTACTCCTAATCCGACCATCGTTTATGTTTTCGTTTCACATTTACTATAGTTTTTTTTTATTGTTGAATTGATTGGCATTGTATATATAGCTTGTGTTGGTGAACCCTATCGGCGAGGTGATGGAGAAGCTACAACGAGCGAATACAGCCCATGAGTTTTTGGGGATGGATTGCCTTTACTTAACTGTGGGAGAGGCTGTAGCTTCCCTTTCATCCAAGATAAAAGGGAATATTTCATCAAACCAATTTGTATGACAGAAACATACATGCATGGCATGGCTTCTTCTATTGTCTCCTTATTTGATATTGAAAGATCAACAGGTAAATGCATACTAGCTAGAACAATGATATTCCATTTTGGTTATGATTTTTCATGTCATGTATTAGATGTAGAAGAGAGTAGTGCAAGATGGTGGCAGTACTGATGTTTCTGTATTGTATTGTCTAAAGCAAGCCTTTTTCTTCTTGTTGTTATAATATCAAAAGTCTCACCATTTTTGCCTTTTTGTTATAAGACAAGCTTTTAATTTGCAGCTAGCCATGAACAATTGAAGTAATTCAACAAGTTTTTTTTGTCTATGTTTTAGAACAGTTCTTTCTAGAGCCTTCCCTATCTCTTTGTATAGTAAGTAGTAAGTGCATATATATGAATATAGCTATCTAGAGAGGCATCAAATAATAAGTATTTTCACTTGTAAAAATTTACATAGTTGTAGTTTTATATGTATAGTATTATCACAAAACATTAGCTAGCTAGCTTTGAAAACTTTTTATTTTTTATTTTTTTCAACACAATATATTAAAAAAATATAGGCAAGAATATATCTTTTGACTAAGATGTGTTCAACCAAATTAAATAATATAAACATCAATCAAAATGACAAACTATCAAATTTAAAATTTGAGAGGGTAAATTGATCTAACTTTTTATATCAAATTTGTGATCCGAAAACATGAATAAAGCCAAAAATAAAAATTCGGGAAATGATGTTTTGTCGTTTTCTGAAAATAAATTATTTTCTAGTTAAATTCAAAAAAAAAATTGTTTTCTGAATTGTCAAACCCAATGTGTTTTTTGAGTTTTAAAAATTTTGGATAAAGAAAACTGCATCTGAATTCTAAATCAAACACAACTTACTTGCATGCATATCTTTGCATTTGCATTGGAAAACAATTTACAACTACTCTAAGTTTCTATCCCGGCATAGTACTCTATTAGGAAACAAAGCTACTCCTGCACCCAAACGTTCGGTCCTTGTAGCACTCGTGCGTCCATCTTATTCACACGTGTTTCCTGCTTCACACACTAGACACTCGCACGTGCAAATCGCAAAGTTCCCTTCATCTTTCCAATTACGCTTCATTGAAACTTCTCGTTCACTTCTTCTTCTTCTTCTCCCAAACGACCCCTCTGCAACTAAGTGCGCATTTTAAAATGCTTCCCGCTAAAATGCGCCATGCGCTATGATCAACTCCACCGAATCTCTAGAACTACGAGATCTCGAGGATCATGGCTGGATGGATCTCCTCCAAGCTCAAAGTCGCTGAGACTTTTCTTCAACAGGCAAGTGAATCAAACGATCTTCTTCTTCAATTTCTAGGGTTTTATTTTTTAAGAACCAAAAACAAGTTCAAATCTATGGTTATCTAGGTTTTATTTATTGAATCTTCTAACAAATTTTTACTTTATATAAGATCTTCGACTTCTTTTGTTCGATTTTTGTGAAATTGAGTTCGTCCTTGTGCCGATTTAGATCGATCAACAAGCGGCAGAGTCTCTTCGCAAGAACGAGAAGAATCGAGACGAAGAGGTTAAGTACGAAGCTCCTGCGAAGACGGAAACGGTTGTTCCTCTCAAGGATCAGCTCAAGAAGCGAGCTTCACAGGAAATTAATGAGATTTCAAGTGCTTCTTTATCAAAAGATAGTGTTTCTAATGAGGGAAATAGGAAGGTCGTGACGCCTCCGCCTCCTCCGAAACAATCTTCTTTGGATTCAAAGCCAATGCCAGCATTGACGGACAGTGACTGGACTGAGCTTCTTAGTGGTCCAAAGCAGCCGAGTCCTTCCAGTGCAATTCGTTCGAATGGATTGGGTTCGATTCGTGGACCGTTGAAGGATGTGAAGAAATCTTTGGAGGGGAAGAAGCAGCCACAGAGGAGGAGCAATGGTAGTGGTTACAAATCTGCAGAGAGATCGGACATTGGTTCCAGTGGCGGTGGGGCGGCGAGTGCGAAACGTAGTGATGGAGAGGAGTCTGGTTCGGGTGATTCTGCGCAGATGAGATCTGGTTCAGAAGCACCTAATGACGATGTGTATGTTGGAGAAATGGGAAAAAGTAGTTTAGAGAAGAATGTGGGTCAAACAGTTGATGGGATCACTGCCATTGAAAGTGTTCCGGTGGCTGCTGTGGTTGATGGAGCCACTGTAGGGAAGAAGCAAGTTGATGGGAATTGTGAGCAGTTGGGAATTGAAAAGTCGGATGTAGTGGCGAGGAGCTCTACTACTGATGTGCATTCTTCATCGTCGGATGAAGGAACGTCTGGTTCTGATACTGATTCATCATCATCATCTGAATCAGAAAGTGAGCGAGAGAGAAAAGCAGAAAGGGCAAGGAGAAAAGAACGCATAATGGCTGAGAAGGCAGCAGCTAAAGCTATTGAGGCCATAAAAGATCGTGAGAACATGGTTGCTAGGTTGGAGGGAGAGAAGCAAAGCTTAGAGAAGATACTCGAAGAACGATCGAGGCAACAAGCACAAGAGGTCATGCTGTATGCTTAATGCTGTCATCTCTGTGTACTCTTGCTATTTGCATATGATTTGTTTGGTTATAAAGCTTAATTTATTCTGTTTGCAATACAAATTCCGACACAAAGGTATATCCATGCTGCATTTTTTTTTTTCTCTTATGTTTAAGTGAGTATATATGCCCATTATGTAATTTTATTATTTTATGCAAATACATGCAAATGATTCTCACATGTATAGTTGAATCCAATGATTCATTAGTGCAATTTCAATCGGCCAAGGTTTCTAAAGGTTAGATTGTAGACCAAATTGCCAAAGCCTTTGATGACCATGGTCTAGATCTTAGAAATTACAGAATGTGATCTCCCCTCCTACCCTCCAAATAAGCCTTCTTTCTGGATAACCATCCACCATGCCAACTGTTGAATATTACTTTGATATTGGAGAACAGATTGAATCTACAAAAGAAAGAGGAGAGAAGGAGAGAAATTTCAAGTATTAGAGGTTAAATCCCAGTAAATAAGGGAATAATATACAAAAATTTTCCAAATTTTCACATAGTTTGAATGGGCAAACAATATTATATATGAGTACTCAAATGATCAACATTTGGATTTGGTCTAGAGAAGTGAGGCACACAGAAAAGGCACCTGCTTGATTTCCTGTAGGAAGTGTTCATGTTATGGTTGCTTGCTCAAATATATTTATTTAGTTGGACTTGATCTGAGTCCTTGAGTTGAGTTTGTAGCGTAGTTTAACAGCTCAAATTATTGGGCAAAATAACAGTTATGTGGTCCTGCCTCTTAATCTACCCACAGCACAGCCACTTTGCTCGCAGGCATGCACAAATAGCAATTGGAAATATTCATATTTTAAGACCAAAATTGTCGTCTTTATATATTTGGAAGCTGATATCTTTCAGCCATGGGCAGGTTTTCATTTTTATGAGCCTGTCCAACCCAATTGACACCAATTATAGTGTTCATTATATACACTATAGTGTGGAAATTATATTAAAGCATGGGTCATGGGTAAAGTTTTGAGAGAAGAAAATGTGTTGGTCTTTTTTTCATAGACCACCTTTTACAAGGGTTGTTCATTTTCTTTCTTAAGTCAGGTGAATGTGTGTTTGCTCATCTATTAACACTTTGTGGCTCCAGGCTTCAGAATTACAGATGAGTATGACGCAGACAATGAATGCTGTTGAGCTGGAGAAGCAGAAACATAGTAATACTAGGATGGAAGCGCTTACTCGCTTGGCTAAACTTGAGGTAAATTTACCATTTTGACTTACATGTATATATATATTTATATTTTTTTAGCTATAGGCTGTCATCTTCTGCTGTATGTTTGTTGGCTACACTCTTGGAAAGCTGCAATTGCTTTGTAGAATTCTTGTGTGATGCTGTGCAGATATTAGCTTTAAATTTTTGTTCACTAAAGTTAAAAGTTGTTGCAGACTTCAAATGCTGATCTTGCCAGATCACTTGCAACCATTCAATGGAACCTTGAAATAGAGGTATGACTAATATATTCTATCACTGGAAAATGGTGCCATGAGACCAACTAATTGTGGTCCATGCTTATCTCTTTTATGTTTTTCTATATGCAGAAGATGTTCTGATAAGATATTTGAAATTTTCTTTTGGAGTGCTCTGCTGTTCATGTTTGCTGTTTGCCATGTTGGATTTGTTAATAATAGTACTATCTAATGCATTTCCTGGATGCTAAAGTGCTTGCACATACATATTTATAGTACTGCTTCAGCTGGTTTATGAAGGTGCATCTTTGAGATTGTACAATGAACTTTTGCCAAATGTGAGGTTATTTTTTTTAGCTCATAAAATATTTTTAAAGCTTGGGTTTCAGCAATGATTGTGGAAATGCATAATGCATTGTTCTGGAAGTTTGCTGCATAAACTTTTCACAGCTAATGAATACATGAAATTCAGTACATTTGTTTCAACCAAAGCAACAATGAAGAAATCAAGAAACGGATGGTTCAAACATCTATTGAACACTTCCAGATTTTGAGAAGGTATTTGGAGCTGCTTGTGATGCTTGACACAGCAGTATCAATGCAATCCTTTGCCAAGCATACCTAATTGCGTACTTTATTGAGAAACTCCATGAAGTGTTGAGCTCTTAAGTTGCATGAGCTTTGAACCATTCACAACATCATTTAGTCATGAAAAATTAGTTCATGACGTGTGCTAAATGAAGTTCGTTAGGTACTAGACCAAGTTAAATTTAAGTCCCACATATTGACCTTCTTTTCAGCACTCATCAATAGTAGTTGAATTGAAGAACTTCAGCAATATCATCATCATGACAAAGATTATACTTTACTACTTGTTGGCCAGTTTGCTAGTTTACGTAATACCAGATTAGGATGGGTATTTATCTCATACTTCATTAAACCTGTTTCTGTGTTCCCCAAACTTTTCCACATGATCATGTTGTGTGTGAATTTCATTCAGGAGGGTAAGTGAGATTTTTTAGCAAGGAAAGACCATGCTTTGCCTGAAGATTGTTTAAATTTAAGTTTGAACGAGATGTTTGGAAGATTATTCCATAATTCTGTCTGGCATTACAATGACTCCATTTCGTCCCATTCAACAAGGATGCCTCTATACAAGAAATTGGAATACTTCACTTTATGTTTAAAAGTAATCCCTTAAAGGGACTCCCTTTACAGCTTAAGTCATTTGGGTGTCTAAAATATCCTTTTAAGGAGGCCTTCTTTAATGTATGGCTGCTGACTTAAATTCATCAGTTGATCATCTAATATCATACATTTCAGACTTCTGTATGTGTTCATTTTCAAATCTATTTGGTCGGTTTCTGTTCTTTTCACGTGATGGTATCACAGGACTGATTAATATAAGAGTTGATCCCATTCAGTGATGTTAGAAGCTAAGGAAACAGCATTTTAGACAGGAAAAAGGACAGAGATTTCAGTTTGCTGCTCTTAGTATTTTTCTCATATTACAGTTTGTGATCTAAATTGCATAAATATTGAACAAACCATCTATGGAGCATTTTCACCTAATATGGAGGTCAATTGGTGATTGCATGATGTCCACTGTTGTTTTTACTTTTCTTTTAATGTCCTCTGGTACATCTTCTGAACTTTCTTGTTGCACTGCCTTGGGCTGATTATCAATTTCCAAATTTCTTTCTAAAATATGTTGGTCTTATAATCTTTATTGGCCTTGAGTTGTTTCCCAATGCTTATTCATATCAACTTTATATATTTGGGGATTTTTCTTGTTATGCGCATCTATTGGTTACATGATTGGCTATTATATTTGACCAAATGATATATATATAATTGGGCCACTTTTATAGGACAGCTATCTTTGATCATAGAAGGGTGACATCTTCAACTATATCCATGTCTTATTCCTTTTTTCTTAACGCATTTCTTATGTTCTCATCTTTCTTGATGGACTAAAGGTTAACCGGGTCATAGATCTTCGACAAGAACTTGAGTTGAAAGAAGTTATCCATGAAGGTATGACTTTGTTGACTCTATAAAAAGTTGATTATCTTCATTTTTCAGCGTTAGTTTTTCCTTATCCAATTCGTATTTTACACTTTTATTTTTGGCCTTCAATAACATGATAACTGCAAACTGAGTAAATGATTGGGGAATTCTCTTTATATAGTGTGTTGAACATGCCTCTATTTGTTTTGAAAAATGGCAAGTGGTGCTACATTGGTACCCGTCTGTGGTGATAAATGAGCTAGGGTTCCTATGCCATTTTAGACATTATGGACAATGAAATTAGTCTTGAATTGTAAACTTAGATTAATGCTTTGAAATATTGGAACACTAGCCAGGAAAGGATTGAAGATTGTAGGTAACATGTTTAGTAGGTGCGCATGAGTTATTGGGCTAGGTCAGTTTTGACTTAAAAATTAAATCAATCCACGTTATTGGGTGACAAAAGTTCTCACCGAAGACCAACTTGACCTAAAGAGTTAGTGATATGGATCTGACGATCTAATTTTCGGGTCAAATCAACTGGGTGGTTAGGTTTTTTCTGAGGTACTAAATCCAACAAGGATGTGAGAAAAAATAACTAAACGAATAATTCCCAGAGGAAGCAACATTTAGTGAACTAAAGAATAAGCTGTTAGGAGTCTTTGGGGTAAGACGGTTGAGGGGCAATCCTCTTTATAGAGGGGGAGAGCCCCCCTTTGTCCCAATGTGGGACTAAAGGGGGAGCAACTCCCCATCTTACAACATAAATGAAAACATACTAGCAGAATTCCTAAAATAAAGAAATATATTTCCCCATCATTCAGCGAACATTTCTAAACTCCAATTGCTAATGAGTTGCATAATTTACTTCTTGTTCTCTTTTATCTTCCCAGTTCCTTTTTTTTTCTATTTATTTGGTCAGGTTCAAAGTCCATAAGATTTGTGATATTTTAACTACTATTTGTTTCATCATCATTAAGAATATAAAATTAAATAACCCCAAAGACTACTTCTAGTCATTGTCATTTGGCCTTTTTCCAGAATATGCTGTTTTTTTGTGATTATTCTAATCGTGGAGAATATTCTTATAAAAACGAATATATATATTGAAATGGGCTTATTTCATAAGTATGACGCTAGTATTGAAGACATCATCACCCACCAAAGTTCAATCCATTCATTTCTGAAGCTTCTACATTGAGCTTATGGAGTATGTTAATTCCATGAGTCAGCTGCTACTTATAATTATTTGGTCTTTGGTCTTTTTTAAACCTCCGTTTTCTTTGAATGTAGAGCTTATGAAGAAAATGTCCAAAATTCAGCAGAGTAAATCATCTCCAAATCGAGTGAGTTATCCTCTTTTGCTTATAATGAATTTAATATGCTTTTTTAGTAAGTTGCTTCTTATACTTCTTGTTAGGGCATCTCTTTTTACTAAACAGTGCCATTACTTGTGATGACTCTTGTCCAACATTACCCATTGTAACTGCTATTTTAACTACAAAAAATGCAAGTACATTATTATGGTCATTGAATATGTATGTGTCACACATTTCAATGTATATAATGTGTGATCCAATAACAATAATAGTGTAGTTGCACATGTAGTTAAACCTTTTTGTTGTTCGAATAGCATTTCCCTATGCTGTTTTACATCCTATTGAAGGGAAACGTCCCATAACTAGATTTAATGTTCCTTGATGCAATTATCAAGTTGGTGGCATTAAGTTAATAGAAACGGAAAACCATGGATGTCCCAACAGGTGGCAATGTATTGTTCCTATCTTAAAAGTTTAAGGGTCATTCATATGCAAAGTTGATTGACCTGTAGATAGTGATCTCTGAGTTATATGATTCGTAGATAGTGTGAAGTCCATAGTCCGGTGGTTTGTCCACTGTTCATGTCACTTTATGTAGATTTCAGCCGTGCACTATTTTTTAATTAACTTTTTTGTTTCATTCTGAACATTTTTCTAGATGGAAGCTTCTAAAGGAGTCGAATTTGAACAAGAAATACTTGAGGCAGAGTACTCTTTTACGTGTGATAAAGTTAAGCAGTTGCAAGAGAAGGTAAGCTGTGGTCCAATATTTGATTTAACGATGATTTCTTCTTCTTCTTCTTCTCCTATTTCTTCTTCTTCTTCTTTTTCTGGGAATGGATTAAGAACAAAGGCTTACTACCTATAATATGAAAATTGTTTGGTATCCCTTTCTATTATGTCCCTCGCTGAGGGGCCTAGGGTAACCAAAATCTTTGGTCAATGAGATTTCATTTAGATAACCAATCTGCTGCCCAATTTGTCTCTCTTCAACTAGCTCAAATGGTATATTTTCTGAATAATGGTAAATGGATGAGGTAATTCATTTCAAAAATGTTGTTTGCTACGCAGTGTTTGGTATGTATTCAGCAAATTGATCTATAGAATGCCAGTGTAACTAGGGAGTCTAGGGGCTATTTTCTTTCTAGAAAGATCTTGAAGCTCCATTTCTTTCTTGTGTTTTCCAACACTTTTCTATGTGTTTTTCTTTCTTCTATGTAGCTCATGTAGTTGAAACTTCCCATGTTCTGTACTCTAAATTTTCTTGATCCATTTGAAATTATTAAGATCCAAAATCATGCTAAGGAATAATTGTCTTCTCTGGTCTCCCTGGATTCAACACCGAAGTCCAAACCCAAGATAGTTCATTTTTAGAATCTCCTACTTCTCATAGGCAGAAAATAGCTTTAGAAAATAAAAACAACGCTATGAAAAAGGTTTAAGACTTTTTTCTTTTTGGTTAGTCTCTAAAAGCAACCTGTAGTGAACTTCATATTTGTGTTATTTGATTCTCTGTTGGAAGGTAGTCTTGCATTATATATATATATTTTTTTTGTATAGTGGGATTATTTTTTCATTGATCTTGTTCATCAAATTGGGAAAAATCAAAAAAGTAATGTTTATCTGGCTCTTAGATTTTTAGGGATATAATTCTCTCTGCTAACTCACATTTATGGAAATATCTGAAAAAGAATTCTCAATGCATGAAAATTTGACTCCGGTTAGTTCAATTTTCAACAAAAATGCGCTAGGTTTTGGCTTTGGCTTTCTCTTTAGTAACTTCATACTATCTGGAAAAGAAAGGGGCATAAGATAAAAAGGAAAGAAAATGAAAATATGTGCTCTTTAGTATCTTTTCCCAATTCTTTGGTTTAGACTTTGCTGATCAAAACCAATGTTTAAGATGGCAACACCTGTATGTTATTTCTTGTGAATAAAACCCACAGGAAACTTAATCATTTATCCCTTTCCCCCTTTATCTTCATTCTAGAGCTTTGATGAGAGATTTTGTACATTGCATATTTTGGCCTAATTCCAGAAAATCATGATCCCAAAGCTTCATTTAGGCAGGACAATGGCTTTTTTGCTTCTTCTTTGTATCCAAAAACTACACTGTTCCAATTTTAGTCATGTTTATAGCTATGGTCTGTTGCAGGATAATTCTATTCCATGCTTGAATTACCACTTGACTTCTTTGTTGTTTGTGCTCAATATAAGTGCTTCCATTGACATTTGTAAAGGTTAGTGTTTACACGTTTCTACTTTGAAAGTAATGTTACTTTTTACTCACTGTACAGGCAAAGAAGCTAGAAGAAAACATCGAGATAACACGAAAAGAGATGGAAGATCCAACTGAGGTAGAAGTTGAACTCAAGAGAAGGCTTGGACAACTGACTGACCATTTAATTCAGAAGCAGGCTCAGGTTTGTTGCCAATCAATCTTGTTGAAAGGATTAGTTCTAGCAAATTTTAGTAGGTTGTGGGTTATTGAACACTCATGCATTCTCCTTATACATTTGGAGCCCCAACTCAATCTCACTACCTTGTTGGAGCATTTCTTTACCTAAAAATGTGCCTTAGCATCGTATTTAAGCTGTCAAAGGAACGTGAGTTTTTAGTAAAGTGCTATGTTTGTGTGTATATATGTGTATATGTGGGTGTTTGTGTCCTTTAGATTTGAAAAGAACTATTTTTTAAGTTATTACATCCACCACCTTTGATTTTATGGCACCATATTTCCATGAAAGACAAACTATCTCTCATCTTTTCCTGCATAGGCGAAACTAAAAGTTCTGCTACAGGGATCTTCTTCACTCCATCTTCAAAGGTTTTGTTTCATCTGTTCAATTAAGTCTCTCTAGTACTCTAGGGATATCCCTTCGGATTGAGTCGTGCACAACAGATGGTAGGGAATTTATAAATAGAGATCCCCTTCACACCTTTTCCAGATATAAAATGAAACAACCTTAGCATATCTGAGATCCTCTCATTTATAGCATTTGACCTCTCTAAATTCAGTGATCAATAGATCTAGATCCTTCCAACCACCAAGCTTCCCTTCTGGAGTTTCCGATCTAAAAAAATAAAAAAACTTCCCTTATGAATTTGCAATACTTGGATAAGCAATGACTGAGAATGTTTTAATTGTATACTGCTCAATCATTTCTTGGAATGGTGGTATTTAGCCAACTGTTGAGAATTCTAAAAGATTTTGTCGTATCAAATTAAGCTTAAGCTACTTTTGTCTTTAAAGTTTAAACTATCAAGTTTTTTTTTTTTTTTCCCCTCTTGAGAAGAAACAAGATAGAATATACATATTAATGAGTAAACTATAAAGATTTAAGATGTAATAGAATTTTGGACCCTTATTTTACTCAAAGAGACAACAATGCTGCTGACAAATGAAATGCTTTTCCTTCTTCCGGGTGCACTTGTGCACATAGCTTGATTAATGGCTTTGAGTCTTTGGATAATATAGCATTTAGCCGTTTACACATGCCTAGCAAATATGCTTTATATTTAGAAGTTTTCTGGTAAAATGGCTTTTAAAATAATTAAACTACCTCATATTTATGATTATAATATGTGAAAGGGACCTTCATTGGATTCTTTTCCTAGATACCAGAGTACACCGGTGGCTTGTTAGTCTGTCCTGGCATGTTGATATTTATCGAAACAAACATTTCACTGCTTGCCAAGCTCTTCTAAATTAAATAAAATAAGAAAGGAGTATGCAATGATCTGAAATTTGGTTTCTCAATCAGGTTGAGGCGCTGTCATCCGAGAAGGCAACATTGCTGTTTAGAATAGAGGTACGAGGACTTTAAAAAGCTGTGTTTCTTATAAATGCTGAATTGCTAGTTTTCCTCGTGGATTACCCCTTGAATTTCATTTCTATACTACTTTTTGCAGACAGTTTCAAGGTTGCTTGAAGAACGCAAATCATCACAGCAATTATCAGATTTGGCAGGCCCATCATCAAGAGATGACTTGGAAGCAGGAAACTGGGAAGTTTCTAATTCAAAACTTAGACCGTTACTTGCGGGCAGAATCCAATCTGGCAGCCAGCACTTTGCATTGTTGCTTCGCCAGTTGAATTCGCTGTATTGCGCAGGTTCTGCACTCCTGAGGAGGAACTCAGCTGCAAAATTTTGGTCACTTTTTTACTTTGTGTGCCTTCATTTTTGGGTTGCATATATCCTAATGTCAGATTCTAAAGCATCAGATACTGTATCTGGTGCTGTTGTCTCCTTGGAGACCATTAATACGACCACAGGCTCCTGATTTCTGTAAGAACTACTTATCTTTGTGTTTCATTTGCTCTACCTCTTGTTTCCTGGAAAGTTACAAGAAATCTTATTGTAATTTCTGATTCTTGAACTGCATAACTCTTAAACTGTAAATATGAGTGATTTTGAATATATAAATTCCAAGTCGCAGAAAAGAAAATTAAATACAAGTACAATCTTGTCTTTAATTAATACCATGTCCTTGGGAACTTTTTCATGAATTACTGTATTGCTTTGGCTTGACTCATTAGAGCTTGTTATTCCCTTTAGCAATTTGTAGAGGGCTCCATAAACATTCAAAAGGATTTGAGTTTCAAAAGCTAAGTGTCCATTGGAGGCCACATATTCCAACAATTTTGAGTGTTTTTTTTTTCAAATTATATTGGATTTAATTAAACTGAAAAAACCCTTTGAACTGAGCATTTTGTTCATGAAGAAAACCATTGTAACCACACCAATCTAATGTAAAATGGATAGACATACCCACATTACCATCTACATTTACATCAAGATTCTTAACACTTCTTTTTTTTCACTAATATTTCTGCCAGAGGGAGTTGTCTCTTGTTCATCTACATGGAAAATTGTCATAAAACAGAAAAGAAATTCTCACTCTATACTAAACCTAGAATTAGCACATTGCTCCTTGGCCATGGAATATGAGAAAATTTCATGTACAACAACAATAGAATCCAGCCTCACTATCGACTGTAAGAACAATCTTCAGTCACTTGTCACCTTCTTCTTGCCTTTTCTATACCTTGCAAAACCCACAGAATTTAGAAACAATGACGCCAAACCACATAGTGGAAAGAAAAAAGATTACAAAATGAGTGAAGCTGGACCATCAAACATAGAATACAATTGCACCCATTTACACAGCTTAAGAAGAGTAACTTGGTATGCATTTTATTTACATATAGAAGAACTCTAACTTACTGATACTAGTCACTCAATTTCAAATTCACGATAAATAATAACTTTGATGTTAGATTTAAATAAAGATGAAGTAACATATACATATACATCACAGAGTTCCATACCATCCTAATCAATTTGTTGGAAATACTGAATATAAGTGACAACAAAGGGCGGATCAGCCGCAGTTCAGCAAAGGTGTTGCTGGCTGATGTGTGTTGTCATAGGCAACTATTTTCAACAAAATGTGGGAAAAATATGAAGAATGCTCAGCAACTCAAGAAGGTATTCCTTTTGTAAGTTTGTGATAAGGATCAACATGGATGGCAGTTTTTGTACATGAAACAGAGAGAGGTTCAGAAGAGACCAAGCAAAACAAGATTATGATGTTACTAGAAGTATAGTAGAACAATACTGAGTTCTAAAGCATAGAAAGAACAATAATGTACCAGCACAAAGATATGTTATACATTATGAACATAGAAAGCAACAAAGAAAAATATGTACACATGTTTTGCAGTGATTTGTCATTTGAGCTTTGTCGGTATGTCTTACTAGCCTCTTTTTCTTTTTATGAATGAGTTAACAGTGAACCTTAGACCCTTCTATTAGTAGCTATGGAAAAGGAAGAGAAGTGCATGTTTGGGTATGTACATAACAAAAGTTCGGAAATATAAGTAATGGTTCACCAACCATGATTGATCTCGAGGAAGATTACGACTATAGAAAGGCAACTCAAAGAGGAAAGCTGCTTTGAACCATTTTGGCAATTTCCCATATAAAGTCGGAGGCAACGGAATGACGGGACTGGAAAAGAATATGCAACAATCAGTTAATTAGCCTCTAACTTCCAATCACCACATAAATCATATGATACCAAGGTAAAATAACTGACCTCGTTGTTCTTTTGTAAAACTTGTAATCTTCCAAATTCCCAAACTTCTTGTCTGCTGAATTCTGCTTCAACAAATTTAGCAATCACATGAGAAAAACTCAAGCTTCATGTGACATTGAAAGTTATTTGAAGGGCCTGAGCAACAAACCTCGAGCAATGGTATACCGCTAACGAAAAGAAGCAACAGAGTCAAAAATATTGGTCCAAGAATTACAAGCCATTCGGCGCCTTCTAGTACTGGGGTAGACGCCACAAAGATTCCCCACCAAAGGAAAATCTGTTCAGGCCATTCAAAAAATAGCTTGTGATTCATCAATGATTAACATGAATCTTGCAGTTAGTTTTTTTTTTTTTTGCCAATTTAATGGAAGCTTACATTATTATTCTACCCAGAATCACATTGGCTTAACAAGTTCCAAAAGAAATGCAACATCAACTAACCTCTCCGAAATAATTAGGATGACGGGAAAGTCTCCAAAGCCCTACATTGCACCATTTCCCTCTGCTGTCTGGAGAACTTTTAAAAGCCAGCTTTTGTTGATCTGCTGTTGCTTCAACAGAAAAACCCACAGACCACATAATCCAACCAACGATATCTTGTGCTCGAACAGATGGGTCTCTGTCACTAGCGTTAACAACTGTTACAGGTAAACTCACCGTCCAAACCCAGACAGCCTGACATAAAGAAAATAATGATGAGATCAACATTTCAACCATTCTTTTATCATATGAGAATTCAAGACCATCTATCATACATTAAAATTGATTCTAGAAGAATTCCAAGATTTTTTTTTGAGCTGCATACAGAGAAGAAGCCAGAGAACCTGAAATGTCCAGAAAACTGCTAGTTTTCCCAAATTAGAGCGCATCTCATCAAAACGCCGGTCTTCTCCCCACTGCAAAATCCTGCCAATGGAAAGAGTTCAAAGAAATACACTGTCACAGGTTAAACATTTATAGACAAGACAAGGCAATCATGTTGCTTAACTTTCTAATATAAGATGCTTCAGAAATTTTAAGAATTTCCCTTTATTGTTACCGTCAGAAACTATATGAGAGATTAACTAAAAGGACCTAACAAAAGAACATGTCAATATAATGGAATAGATAAGTGAAAAAAAAAAACAAGAATATAACATCATATAAGAATTTATTCTTTAAGCATGCACCATGGAATAGATGATAGCATGAACAAAGGTATATAAAAACAACCAAGTCATACCAAACAAGAGGAAAAGAGAAGGCTGAAAATGTCTTCTAACATGAACAATTACGTAAGAAGTGGCATTTGAATATTGGTAACAAAAACACAGTAATGGCATGAAAAACACAAGAACTTCCACGATCAGCTTCTGCTTGTGATCTAAAATCTGTCATGGCCATTACCTCGTTAATAAAAATAGTCCCAGGCGGAGACCCCATATTATGACGAGTAAAGACAACGCTACCTGCAAAATAGAGCTCATAAGTCCAAATTTAGAGGAAATATTGCAACTCGAGGGATTATCATCGAAAATTTGAAAGTTGTTCAATTAAGGTAAGATGCATTTCTACCCCAAACCTTTTCCTCAGTTTACAAGTTTAAACTCTTCTTTATGTTAATAACTATAACAACTGCCCTACCATTTTTTTTCACATCATAAAGAATCTAGCAAAAAACTTTGCCACTGCCTCGCCTCTTCTCTATTTGATCCATTGGAAAACAAACAACTAATAAAAACTCCCCCAAAAACTCATTCTCAATTTTAATTTAAACCATTTTCCCTTCTACAATCCTCTTATTACATATGCTGTAAGGTCTTCATCTAAATCACTTAATAACTAGACAAGCCTTAGAATTCTTCAAATGCCAACGTCAAGCACAAAGATGCAATGCTAGTTGTGTGTCTGCTTGTGCACTTGCAACTATATAGAGAATCATTATTCTCCAACCTTAACATTTTAGTGGTTAGCAGACAGAAAACTACACAGCTGAACATCACAAGCTAACAGATTCAGAAGACATTTTGTACATAATTTTCAAGGAATAGAATTGTACCTGTCTAAAATGCCATGAACCTTTTAGAATGATGGTCAATATAGCAAGTATGATAAAGTTTGTGCTTCCTGTGTGATACAAGAAACAAATTCCATTTCAAACACCAACATTATTAACACAAGAAAAGCAAACATACATAGGTGGCAGTGCCAAATTCTAATAATTAAGGAGACGTGGAAGAACATTGGATAGAAATAATTAAGAAAGATATAACTAATTACGGGTAATCTTAACTAAGGAATTAATCCTTCATAGAGTGGAGAGAAATTTGGTAGAAATAATGTAACTAGGATCATTCATGAAGTAGAAAAATTACAAAAAACCAAAGAGTAAGAACACTAATTACAGATTAATCTCATCAGTTAAAGCATCAAAACTTCAAACCCATCTAAAAAAAATAAACAAAATTTCTCTTAAAACAAACTTTTACTGGATGCCCTTCCCTTAATAAACTAATAGAAACATACCCAAAAGCAAAAAACTCATTGAAAATAGTTAAAGCAACCAAATTTCCTTCAAAAACATACGATTGCTGGACTTGGAAAAATGGGCACAAAGAAAGCATAATTAATTCATCTGAAAAATCTGAAATTACCTGCGAAATCAGTGATCTTGTCGAACTTGAGAAGAGCTGTAATCACAAAAAATAAAAACTGGTAGCCCACCTGCCCAAATCACCCAAAAACAAAAACAAATAAAGAAAATTTAAATTTCTTTTTTTAAAAACACCCATTAAGAAACACTAGATAGCTAATTATACAGATAGAATGAAAGAAAGTACCCATAAAATAAATAAATAAAAAGAGGAATTTTGCACTTACAGTAACAATGGCTGTGAGAGCCAAGAAATGAGAATCGATTACAGTACCCATTTTTCGAATTTTCAGTCCCTTTCGATTCTGCAATTTTTTATTACTTTTATAGGGGCTTTATTTTTCTTTTTCTTCTTCTTTCCTGATTGGTTGCTGGCTGGCTTGTGCATATGCTTATGGAGTGCAATTGAACAGCAAGGCCTGGGTGAACCATCCCTTGAGATTTATTCTATATGTATATACACTAAGACACCTTGTCCACACATTGAATTTCAACAGTCAATCATTCTCAATTTTAATTTGGTTTGAATATTTATACCAATAGTTTTTGTAAATTTTGTAGATAGTTGATGTAATTAATTGTATTATTGGCTGTTATAAGTTAATATTTATTAAGAGCTTTATATACGATGATATATTGTACTAGGAACTATTTTTGATAAATGGAAGAAATAATATTTGAATGGGTTAAAAGAGATGTTTACAATCAAATATTTGAAGAAATTAATTTAAACTAAGATTTTAGTTTTAAAAACTTTGGAAAGTTGTTTATCAAATTTTAGTTTTTTAAAATTATATACTAATTTAAATATATATATATATATATCTAAATTTTAAATCACTACTAAGTGTAGCCCAAGACGCTAAGAATGTCACCATTCTAAATAGTATAGGCTCATAAAAAATATATAAAAAAAATCAACAAATAAAACCTTGAAAACAATAGCATATGAAATAATAATCTCTTTCTTCTGACCCTTTTTTGGTATTTTTTTTCTTCTTTCTATGACCATAATTTTCTTTCTATGCTTACACAACAAGGAACAGCTTTTCAACTACTTTCATCACAGAAGTTATTTTTTAACACGTTTGTTAGTATAGCTTATGTTAAAATTAAGCAAATTAATCGTGATTTTGAAAAAATCTCCCCAGCTTTTCGAAATCACTTATGGGATTAAAATATATCTATCAAAAATACCTTTATCATTACTTTTTATTAGACTAGAAGGTAATATAATCTTTTTAATTTAAAAACAATTTTTTAATTGACAAACAAACATCTTTTTTACATTAAAAACACTTTTAAAAAATAATTGTCAAACGGTTACTTTTAATTTTTTTTATAAGCACTTTTACAAAAAAGTAAAAGCTATAAGTAAAAATTGTTCCAAACAAGTCCTTAGGACTTGAACACCAGTAGTAGTAGATTCTCATTTTTTATCAAAATATATATACAATTAAGAGGGAGTCATCAAAGTGCACAAAGACAATTATGAGAGTAGTCACAGACTTCATAAATCAGTAACTTTCTCCATAAGCCCTCATATACTCAAAGGAACATCAAACATATCACTCTTATATATATGCATGTTTCAAGCTGTTATAACAGATAGAAACAAATTCTTGCCTATTTAGTTCCCTTATAGCTTCTCTCTTAATCTTTGCTTTCAACCTGCATTCCTTAACATCAACACCCATTAGAGCAAATAAACTCAAACCTTTGGATTTAAACAAATTCAAATGGAACATTGAGAGCAAATATAAATATACAACCTTGAGGATGGATGGCCCCTTTCACCACCAAACTAATAATACAAAAGATGAGGAAACAGAATGGGAAGAAAGAATCATTTTGCAGTTCCATACACAAGAATTTTTATTTTTTGTACTGTTATGATCTTCTTCGATCAATCAATCTTTTTCTTACAATGGCTCACATATGATTTACGAAAATTCCTGATTTCTCGATTTTATCTGGCAATGTTTGTCATGGCAAATGCAACTTGATTCCTCAATGTCTCGTGCTTTTCTTGCTTAGTTTATTGAGTCTTCTGTGCTCTGTGATGCCGGCCCTGCCTTCTGATTGCTGCTTATCTGTGCCCTGGGTCTCGGCAATTGGGCGCTAGTTATGGGCTTCTGCAACGGCTTCAGTGCTGCCATGATCTCAGAAAATGAAGGTCGCAACTTTGGGTCTCTACAATGTCCCAGCCATGCAGGTTAAAAACTCTGCCAATTTTACCTATAAAAGGCTATAAAAATGCATGATGAATGTTCTCTAAGCTGTGTTTATACAAGTTCTAAAACATACTTGTCATGGTGCAAGTCGAAGCAGAAACTTCATATTTACCATTCATGGTACCAAGGATCTTCATATCATACACTGGTTTATAATAGGTTTGATGCATAAGATATACTTTTTTTGGAGTATAGACTATACAGTAGCTACAAGTTCAATAGTCTGAATCCTAAGGTATCAATTTTGAAGAAGCAAAAATCAAGAAGATATAGTTTCAAAATCTTATACTACCAAGTGACCATCTCAGTGCCAACATCAAATTGTATCATCATCCTACAAAATGATCTAGTCCGACACTACTGAGTGACCATCTTGTTAAGTCCTGCCAATGTATGCGAGTCCAAACACTTCCTAGTTCCTCTGTTTTCTAGTTACGACAAGATAGAGCTTTCTTCTTCTTCTTTTTTTTTTTTTCTGAGACTTGAGGGTATCCGAGTGTTAACCAACTAATCCCTTGGGCCCTTGGTTGCTCGAGCGGGAGATGCCCCCAATGACCATCCAAGTCTCACTCTTAGCATTAGGCCTTCTCCCTGGTGTAAGTATTGAGATACTAGATGGAGTTATTATTAGATTCATTCTCCTCCCCACCACAAATCTAAGATGTGTCATCTCAAACACATAAAGATTCTGAAAATGAAAAAATATAATTAATAAATGAATAAACATATTAAAAAAGCAACTATGAATTATGTGTGTGTGTGAGTAACAACACCAAAGCTACGAACTTAAAATATCAATCGTTTCAATTATTAAAAATGTAATGAGCTCATATGATAAATCAAATTCTTCCAATGTTAAATTTTAATTTGTAAGAAAATAAAAAATTGCAACTAGCAAATAGAATGGAAAAATATTACGCTGACTAGAACTAGAATGGAAAAATATTACGTCTGACTAGAAGTTCTAGCAAGTTTAAATACCAATGAGCAACAATGTAAGTGGGTTCAAATTGAGAAACAGCCTCTCTGATGGGGAGAAGAGAAGACAAGGTTGCGTACATCGTTCTTTTCCTAGACGTCAAAATGGTGGGAGTCTTGCGCACTGAGTTCGTCCTTCGAACCATACAACTTATACTCAAAATCATTTTTAAGCAATCAAGTTAACATTCATATTATTGTAATGAGATTAGAATGAAATTATCCTTTAAGAGCAAACCTTTATTTTTCTCCACATGAAAGAGAACAAATCCTTAAAACTAGAAGAATTTGTTATTTGTTATGTAATTGTCGAAAATTTACAATAATAATTTATTTTAAAAAAATCACCATTGTCGTTCAAGGCTTACACCTTGAGACGTACACCTCACCATCATAAGGCTTACATGTAAGTATGTAACCTTGACATAGTCAAAGACATACATCACATACCTCGTGGAAATAAACCAAGAGTAGAATATCGGCATGTCCTATATTGGCAATGACTTTTCAAAAGATAAAACAGAAAATAAGGAAATAATTTAAGAATCATCAATTCATCAGCACCTAAAAGAAAGAAGTGCAGTAAAAGTCATAGATGCACTCACGTTTGCCAGCATTTTGTTATAATATCTGCAATAACCTGATCCATGTCATCTGGAATGTCAAGGCGACGATGCTGAAACCCAACAGCTCCAACAACTTGCATTGGGTTCATCCCATTCCATGGTTGTTGCATTGTAGAAAGCTCCCATAATATAACACCAAAGCTATAAACATCACACCTGCAAATTTCAGTGACCCATTATTTAAGATTATCAAATTCAAATTCCAAAAATGATATAAAAGCAATTCCAAAAATTATTGCTGATAAATGCATAGGATTAATCAGAACATACTTTTCATCGGAGGGTTCATTTCGCAACACTTCAGGAGCCATCCACTCAGCCTGAGTAAATAAAACTGTAAGGAATCAGTTGCACTTGATGGCTATTAGATGTGTATAATAAAAGCAACAAGGAGTATGGACAAAGCAACAATCACTGATAAAGATTCACTAAATTAACTTTTCAAAAAAAGGGTCACCAAATTACCACCTCTTTAATACTAACTAGTTGATGCTTTGCCCGTTGATATTAAACCTTGACATTGTAGGAAGTCAAGATTTAGTTCAGATTTCACTGGATGCTTTATAGTTTATAGAAGCACGAGGTAGGGGAAAAAAAAAGTGACCAGCATCAATAATGGAGGCAAACAATGAGAAAGTTTCACACATAGGCATACATCAACCACCAAAGATATCTTAACAAGTAGAACAATCAAATAGCAAATTACAGCATCCAGAAAACAGCAAAGAGCTGGAGGAGGAAGTAAACTAGCATCAATAAAACATCACAAGAAGTTAGCCAGCATCAATTAAACATCTCACCGTTCCAGCCGTTGATTTTGAAGAAAGAAATGTATTATGCTTCATCCGTGATAAACCAAAATCGCAAACCTTGTCACAGGCAAAATTTAATTCGAACAAAGTCAGATATAGAATATACCCTAAGTGAAAGCAACAGCTGATACCAGATAGGAAGAGAGATAAAGAGATACCTTCACAATCCAGTTTTTATCAACAAGAAGATTTGGGGACTTCAAATCCCGATGTACTATTACAGGTGTGCAGTTGTGCAAATAATTCATTCCTCGAGCCTGAAAGTTCAGGTATGTAGATGGACAAATTATTCATAGTATAATTACCAAGTTGACTAGAAATTTGTTAACTAGTAAGTAGTAATATATAAAGCATAAAAGTAACCGTACAACATCCAGGGCCATCCTCAAACGCCTTCTTTCATCCAATTGATTGTTAGGTCTGTGAATTAATCTATACAAACTACCTCTGCAAAACATCAGCTGTACTTTAAATTTCCAAATGATGTTAAGAAAGTCATGCTTTACAGAACTAGAACCATTGCTACATTAAGACAAGCATGCAAACACAATAAACTGTGGCTGAGTACATGATCCTAAGTGACACCACTACAGGCTAAAACTACTATGTCATTGAACTTGAGATTCAACCCTTCAAACGCTTCTACACCTTCCCTAATCATTTGCTTCTAATCAACATAGTAAGTTGAGACCTGTGTTTACAAGAATTACATTCAAAACCGAAAAAACCAAACCAATTCAAAATGACTTCCTAACACCCTCAGATACTTTTATAAATCTATTTGACGTGGATTAGATGGGCAGGCCTTGGCGTAAAAGTTAAGGTGGTTTCATTCTTAACTTAGAGATTACGGGCTTGAATCGAAAAATAGCCTCTCCAAAATCTGGGTTTAAGGTTATGTATATCATTCCTTATTTAGAACTTGCAATGGGATGAGTCACATACACAAGGCGCGCCCTTTTTTATCAAATGCGGATCACCTATGACATATCAGTTTTTTAGAAATATTTTATGAACCTTAAAAAAACATCCATGATGCCATATTTCAGTAACATGTTGATGTCAATCCAACCACTATTACAAAAAATAATAAAAGAAATAAAACATACTGGAAAACCTATTTAGACAATTAAGCAAAATTAAATAACCATTACGGAATCCAAAAGCAAAAAAGTGAGAGATGCATCTAAAGCACATACTGTAAGACCCCAATTATCCTAGATAGTAAAACGAGAAGTAATTTCAACATTAAAGATTATTCTTCAACTAGAGCATTGACTTTTTATCACTTATGATTTGAATTTTTTTTATTTTTTTATTTTTTTTTGGGGGGCAGGGGGGGATTGAGTTCAGATTGGAGTAACTCTCACATTAATTGTAATGTATAATGGAAAATGTCTCAATCGACTTAGTTGCCTATTTTCCATAAATAGGCAACCACTCTAGATCAATTTTAATCAATGATAAAAAAAATAAGGGGGAAGGGGGAAGAAAGAAAGAAAGAAGAAGGGAGAAGAAGAAAGAGAAGATGAGGAAGGGGAAGAAAAGAGCCTTAGAGTCAGTCAAGTCTGCAGCAGTCTACCAAAACTAAGCAACTAGCTCACATATTTAAATCTTAAATAAATATATGATTTCATATGATGGTTTGTCAAAAGTCAAAACACCTCTTCACTTAAGAGTTTGTTAGCAGGGTTTACTTCCTTCATGGGATGTATTGATGTTATCTTACACCTACAATGAAGATTGGTTTGCATTAATGGAGTTATGGTAGCTTTCTTAAGTTGCCATGATTTACCAATTAAATCGAGGCATACAAATGGAGGAGACTACATAAGCCTTCACAAGTAAGTAGGGCATAAATTTGAAGGAGAAAATTTTGATTGGAGTATAAAAAGGTTTATTAGAGTTAACATTTATGTCAAAAGTGACATTTTATACATCAAAGTTTCCTTTCATTGTTTAAATAAATTAAGAAGAATGAAAATCTCATTTTTTTTTCGTAAATTTAAAATTTCTGAATGTGTATTTTGCTTATTGATATCCATATGGTTTTGGAAAGGGTTTTGAGCAAAAATGGAATCCTTCAGTCTATTATAATAAAATTTGGTTTGCATCAGTTATGATATTTTCATTATTTAGAAAGTATGGCTTTAAAAAATTTTGATTGAGTTGATAAGATGAGATTAAGTATGGCTTCAAAAAATTTTCAAACTCATACCTCGTCCCTATGCTATGCTTTAGAGTCAAAGGAAAGATTGTGGAAGATTATACTATGCGCAAACTTGGGTTCTTTGGAAACAATAATGCAATTTCAAACAGATGTCATCCATGCAATGCCAAAATGTCTATAGCTATAGTCAATTTCATAAAACAAATTGAGTTTCTTGGAATTTTTATAATTGAAATGACAGCTTTGATGATTGTTAATATAGTTTCACCAAAGAATGAAGAATTAATGGCAATGGAAGCTGAAGTGAAGCAAACGTTACAAAAAGTTGAGTAACCTGTAAACATACCTATGAAGAAATTCAGTAACAATTGAAAGATTTGGTGCACGAGTTACAGCTCCCATGAAGAGGACAACATTGGGATGCCGTAATCTCTTCATGATCCGGACCTTGTAATCCAAAATACTAGTTAAGTTATGAATTTTAATTCATAATCGAAACGAACACAAATAATACATAAAGAACAAATATTAGAATGCTTATATTTTTCCAGGTACCATGCGTATTTCAATGCAATATTTCCATTCAAACCAAATTGCACTTTCATGAATAAAATGTGTCCCTCTGAGATCTTAGCAGTCGTGAACTACTAAACAAAACTAGCTAGCAGGATTTGCAAAATAAACCCATTAGAGCCAGCAAGAGACAGAATGGTACCTCACTTCTAAATTCTTCAAGAGCATCACCAGAAATATCCTGATCCAAGAACTTTTTAATAGCAACCTCCTGGTAAATTTTAAGGCAAATGGTAAGGTCAAAAGACTTGACTGTAGAGTAAGACACTGAAAAAAGGAAAAAAGAAAACATAAAGCAAACAAATATTATGATCTCATCCAAGAGGGGGGGAAATTCCACACAACTGAACCATTGATGTATCAAAAATCTAGAAGAAATAGTATGAAAAGGACAAAGAACAATGTTTCCTAAGAATTTGTTATGATGGACAACATCCTAACCATACATCAGAGACAAGGAAACCCACTTTACAATAAGGCATTGGTGTAACAGCTTTAGAGGATTAAAATATAACTTTATAATAGGTGTCTCATCATGCGAGCATGTTCAGAAATTAGTAATATGTATCATTAATATTATTCCGCATGGTATTGCCTAAAATATTTTAACTGGGATACAGAAGAACATATCCTTTGAAACTACAAAACTACAAGCATGTACAAGTATATCAAACCACTTGACTTGAAAAAACTCAATGTCCAAAACAGCCTTAAAGACGATTGATTTTCCCTCAATTCAAATCCATAAGTTCCTAGAGGTGTAGTAAGACATACCCAATGAAACCAATTTCCTTAAGTGGGCTATTAAAAAACCTAGTCAAGGAAGTCTTAGGCAGCCTGTCCAGGTCTAACTAATAATGAGCCGCGAGAAAATTCAGCCTTTGACAATAACACTAGTGGCGGTACACTTTTAAGTCAAATAATTTCTAACAAGTTCTCACTGAACATTAGAAAGGTTCAAAGGCACTAGGATGAACAGAAACATATAGGATTCAAAGATTATATACAGCTAGAAGTTGAAGTCTGAAACAAAGAAATGTGTCAACAAATCAAAGCAACTGGAATACGAAAGTATTTTTTAAACTAAATGATGATGAGTTTTGTGATAAATGTCCACATAATCAAGAAATTTCCTTTAAAGTAGAGGAAAAGAAAGAATAAATTGAGATGAAATAATAAAACTTATGAAAACTCACTCAACATGAGAGAACTTACTGTTCCATGCCAATCTCCACGATATACCTCTCCACATGATCCTGCAGTGGAAAAGAATAAGCTGAAGGAACTAAATATATAGACAAGAATAAGATAATGAGAATGATGCATAATTCTTTTACATATTAGAGGAGCTGCTGCTGAACTACTTTAGTTGGATAGAAAACTATTTATGTTTCTGCTTCAAAACTACTATTACTATAGTATGATCCAATAGGGTACCACAAAGAAAACGTAAAACAGCCATTAAAGAGTATATAACAGGTTATTTTGAAGAATGAAGTTGCAATCTTACAGAGAGGAAATATTTGGATCAAATTAAAGTTAACAATATTTTATAACCTAATCTCAAACACAAGGATTGCTTCTTCTTTTCCTTTGTCTTTTCCCCCTTTTTCTGAATTCAAGGCTCGGTGGCATACAGTAAAGCGGAAAACACCTCAAAACAATAACAGAATGAACCATAAAGATACATACAGTTATAATAAACTAGATATAGCAGTTTTTTCCCTGCCTACAAAGGATTGTTTTTATTTTATTTTTAATAAACCAACAACATTAAATTGCATATAACATTGTTATTTGAAGATTGATGATGTAACTTTTAAGAAAAACCAATGATTCATAATGAACACTGTTTTCTACGATTGTTTCAGGCCCAAGTTCAAGTTTCTGTCTGAGAGAAATTTTCTAAAACAGATTTTTATATTTCTCCAAGTGGGCCTCTGTTGTATATTCAACTTATATATTCAACTAAAATATCAACTGATTTGATTTCAAACTGTATACCAACTTCAACATATTATATTAAAGAAGTGTAGCGCAGATCATTACCCAATCCAATTCGCTCACCCAAGGTGATTTCCTCCCATGATATTTCCAACTCGGCAACATCATCAAGAGCAACATCAGATTTTGTGCTATCATTCCCAGCTGATCCATCTGAACTTCTCTCAGCTTCTGGAGTGGCATCATTCTCCTGGTTGCCACCACCTTGTGGATCACACCCGACATCTTCCTTTCTGTCATTCTGTACAGAGTCCATTGGGTTAAAACACGGAGCACTACTTAGCAACTGGGCAGCACGTTCTGGTTGCTCATACTGCCTACCAAAGGCAGCAGAAGTTGCAACCACAGCTGCAGCTGTAGCAGTGGCTACAGCTGCTAGGGGAACTTCAAGGTTTGACTCGGCTCTTGATTTGGCTGCCGCTACAACCATAGAAGATGCCACAACAGCTGCCGTTGCAGCGGCAGTTGCAGCAACAGGCATGTTCTTCATAAATTTCTCAGGGTAAGATTCCCGTAACAAAGCAGCAGATACTTCAGATTGTTGTAAACCAGGAATTTCAATTGCTTCTTCTAAATGTTGTGGGTGATTAATGTCCAAACTCTCTACAGGTTCTTCGACAGGAATTTCTTTTGATGCAACATGGTGATAAGGCAGAGGTTGAACAAATTGACCAGGACCCTCATCAGCTTGAACTTTATAGCGGATTCCATTCCTCTTATTTTTCCGTTCTTCTTCATCTTTGTTCTGGTTCTTGTACTCAGCAACTGCGGTTCCTAGCTGATCGGTATACATTTCAGTGAACAAGGTGGGAGGTGCAACAACACCACTTTCCAGCAACACATCATGAAGCCTCTGAGCCAATTGTGGATTCTCTTTTGCAGCATCAATCATGTACTGAGAAACATCTTTTACTTTCATTCTACGCACTGCAGGAGAACTAACACCTTCGGTCCAGGAAGGAGATCTTGCATGAGAATAAGGATGACTGGTCCTGCCAGGGGGTTCTCGAGCTGGAGCCTTTTCAACCTTAGATAGATTTATGAAATCATCAGAAAATTTAGATTCAACCTCACTTTTGTTTGGATCAGATAAAGATTCCAGTGATGAGCCCCCTAATGGATTTTCAAGACAGCTGAACTTGCTCGAACTACCTATAGTATCTAATTCATTGCGTACATTGACAAGATTCCTGGATGCTGGCCTTTTGTCCAATTTCTCAGATTCTGAACTGCCCACAACAAAACTTCTAGGTTCACCACTAGAGGATCCCATATGAGTGTAATCAACATCTCTAAGAAAGGAACTGACCACAGAGAAAGGTTCTTCAGAATCTATTTGAGGTCCTCCAGCATCAGATGGGATAAGCGTGCCAGGGTCCGCCATCAGATCGACAATGCACTCCCTGTGACATATAATGGGATAACATATGTGTAAAAAAATATATTAATAAAATTAGGAAGAAAAAAAAAACTAAAACCTTCATTTCATACATCTATGTTATCTGTGGAAGACCATTCGTTATTAAGAATCTTAATCAAATCGTGACTTATTTGAATACATTCAGTATGAAGATAGAGATAGCATTAAAATAAATGAAAAACAGAAGTCTTCAAGTCTAAGTGGACTCAGCTTTCATGATGGATAATAGGTTGGTTCAGTGCAAAGTAAAAAATGAACTTGACCACATAAAATATGGAGTTTCTAGTTTCAGGAAAGGATTTAAAATTTATAACGGAAAGTTGTGTGAAGGAGAAAGATTACCTTCCATCATCAAACCTTACAATGTTCATCGCCACATCATCAGCACCAGTATATTGCTGTCCTTTCACCAACCGGCATGGGATTCCCATGCTATCAGCCAAAACCTGCACAAAGGGGCCAATGATAACTTATATACATGACCGCAACATCAACACAAAGACGGCGAAAAGCCACTCAAAGGGAAAAGTGAGGAGCCATCAATGACATAGAATGAGCTCCACGAGTCAAAAAAAAATCAAACCAAACAATACGAAGGAACCGTTAGAAGGATTAAAGTACACACGGGAAGCCCCTACAAAGGAAAATGTTATAATAAATAATAAGGGAAGATATGAAACAATTATCTTATCCACTTTATCTCAATAAGGCAATCTTACTCGGATTATGCCATTGAATTCCATGGGTGCTTGTTTATATGATAAGAATTAAGAAATCTATTACCTAACTTAATTAAATAAGTCAACAATAAACCTCCAAATGGGACTGCACTTCTTAACCTCCCCTTGGTATGGTTTAACTGCAATAACTAAAGTTTCAAGAGACTCAGCTCCCATCCAAACGTCGACGTACTCTAGGAAAGAAAACCATCCTTACAGCCTAAAAAGGAATGCGAAGGTTAATTTGATGAGAAATAATTCCTTCATTCCTTGAAACCACAAGTGCATATGTCAAGTAACAAAGTTTTACAAGAGCTCAGACATCATACCATAATAACAAAGTTCAAAGTGCAGAGATAATCAGGATGGAAAAAGTTGAAATAGAAGTGAAAATCAAGGAATGAATATGGGTTGAGAATAAATCAAATAAGAGAAACTATCAAAACATAAAAAGCAAAGTTAGAAAATTGGTAAACAATAGACTTCAGAAACATGAACAACAATACTTATGCTTGAGTTTTTGCAATAACTAAGAAGTTCATGTTGCCGCACTCACAACACATCAAACATGAAGTTTTAATAAATAATCCAGATGTCATTTAAACTACTAATCATCTAGCTGAAAAATATATGTCAAAAAGAGTCTCAGAATTGGCTTAATTTTTTATTTTTTTTGGATGACGTATACATTATTCAACTTATATTAAGAGGGTAAATTACCTTGAATAGCAATGCCCGATGACGAGCCAGACCAATTGTCAAATAACCAAGAGGCAGCACCATACTTCCAATTGTAGCTCGTAGACTGTAACTGAGATCCATCCATGCTCTCAACATGTTTTCTGGATCACCAACTGGTCCACCCATGTAGTCAGCAACCAACACAGCAAGTTCTCGAACCAAATCCTTCCCTATAAAACCCAAAGATTCAGACCTTGATTCAACAGCCATCACCAAGGCCTTCTGTTCAAGTTTCAACAAGTTAGCATCAGCAGCCCTATTGACCAGCACTGCTTCCCAGCTAATACTATCTGAAACCGGCGTTCCTTGTAGATCAACAAGTGAAGGCATCTTCTCCGAAATAGACTCAGCCAAAATTCCATATAGATCATAAAAACCATCCAAGATTTTGTCATCATAGCTGAGAGCATTGTAATTCTGTGAAGCACGGATAAATCTATGATATATAATAGGCCACAAAAAAGAAGCCACCATACAACAAAAGGTATCATTAAAAATAAAATAAAATCCTTGAAACAATCATTTTCTTTAATTCATAAGCATAAATTGACTGTATATCTATTGGAATTTGAAAGGGAAAGAAATGTCAGGGCAGTATGTCTAGATTCCCCTCTCAGCATATGAGCATAGTTGGCCTTTTTCTAGGCACATGATGCAAGGAAACATAACCAACTTAGATAATTTATGTCTCAAGATCAAAATCTTTGCTTCCCTCCAAATGAAAGAGAAGCATTTCTTGAGGGAATTAGTATTTTTGGCCAAAAATAGATTGATAGAAGTATTCAAGGAAAAAAAAACAGTACAAATTATGAAAATGAGAGCTATTCAACAATCATATGACCATATGAGCACAAGGCTTAAGCCTCAAGGCAATTGTGGCTCACCTCAGGAAATGTACCCCAATTGCTTTTTAACACTATGACTACAACTCATTAAATTACCAAAAGATGTAGGTAGGAACAACTTGTGACATGTTAATGATTTAACACCGTGCTATAGACTATCTAGTCATTTAGATGACATGATCCTACTATGGAGCCAGGGGGGCCAGGGCACTGGTAGCTGTTAATTAAGTCAGCTTGTATTAGAAGGCTTAGTTTCTCTTTCATGTGAAGAGAGAAGAATTGAAATAAAAGTATGGAGCTCTTCCTTCAGAGAAAAAGAAATTATTTTCTATAGTATGCATGCTTAAACACACTTAAAGAATAATTGCATAAATGATCAATTTTCTTCAGAGAAAAAGAAATCCACTATAACTACATTCTGCATATCTTACATATAACAATGTGAATATGAGGAATAAATTAAAAGATGACGTCAGAAATAAGCACATTTTGATAAATGTAAGAATAGCCCAGTAAAAATAAAAACAAAGTTGATTGACATGGTATCAGCAAATCAAAGAAGACCATTAACAACAAAAGGAGAATGAGATCTTTTGGCTCTAGTTGAAAGAATGAGAAGCATATGTATTCATTAACTCAATGGATTAGGTATTTAGGTTAGAGTTGAATGGGAAATATGATCCATGTCATTGGTCCAATCCAGTAATCCAGTATTCTGCATGAGCCTTGCGCGATTATAACGATATTATGCCAATTAACCTTTTCCCTACTCTTTAAGTTGAAAACAGGAGCAAAAGGGGAAATGATCGCAATGTCCTATATATAAGAGATCACTTAATGCATCAAGATTAAACTAGAAGGTTTATTAGAAAAGTAAATGATTCACATTCAAAGTACAAAGGTAAGATTCATCCCCGGCCTTATTATAAAGTGCATTTAACTAGCAATAGTAACACCCACAATATTTACTAACAATTCAACTACAATTCAAAATGTCTATGAAAGATGAGAGAAAAAAAGAGAGAAAGACTAACCCAATATCTATAAGCAACAACTTCAGCCGGAGTGTTCTGAGGGGCGCAAGAGCCCAAACTAATCTGCTTTACAGCCTCTATCTGAACTGCCTCGGGATCCTCCCTCGCACTCAGCTCCAAAGCCAATTGTATCTGATATTCCTCTTCCACCTCGGGATCCCTCGAAGTACTAGACCCGGAATCCCGCCTACTTGCGTCCAAAACTACATCCAAACCACTATTACATGAAGAGTCAGTGGGATATCTCCTCTCTCCTCTTTCCAAATTGGAAGATGATGGCGGACTTGGACTATGCCTATTAGTAACAGAATTCAACCATCCAGACAAACCCGAAAATGGCTTCTGCTCCGAATAATGATGATGATGATGATGATGAGATGGAGATGATTGAGAAGGAGAAACCTTCCCGGGGGACGTATCATTTGACCTACTGCCCCTCGACGAAGTAGGCCCATCGCCTTCTTCCGATTGATTCGACATGATATGGAGCTTTTTAAGAAGGTTCCTCATGTTTCTCCAATAAATTGTCTCTGATGCTAAAGAAATGGAGACAAAAACAACCGAAAATCCATAACCCTCTCCAAAATCCCAATCACTGATGCAATGAGCACTATCTCAACTGCCCACCAAATTAAAAGCTATGAACGAGCTATTTGAGCAATACCCATCAAAATTCAGGTCGAATAAACAGTACCCAGAAGCCTAAATTGAACAAAAAACCTGAATTTCTTACAGTAGAACCACACCCAAAAGCTATAAACAATAACTTAGGCAATACCCATCAAAGTTCAGGCCAAATAAACAATACCCAGAAACCCAAGTTAAAGAAAAAACCTCTCTTTCTCACAGTAAAGCAATACTCAAATGCTTCCAAGACTCGCAGAAATAAAAACAAGTAGTAGAATACAGAAGGACTGAAGAAAAAAAGAAAAATTTGAGCATTCTCTTGTTAAGTTACCTGTGCAGAAAATAGGAAATAGGAACAGGAATCGATCGATGGGGTTGCTGGTTTTGTTAAATCTAGAGAGAGAGAGAAAGCAGCAGAGGACAACAAGTGGGAGTGGGGCCTAAAGAAGACGACCCACTTGAAGCAGCAGTAAAAGAAGAAGAAGAAGAAGAAGAAGAAGAATGATTTCAATTGCTGATGAGAGACCCAAAAAGAAGGGCACTGCTACTATGGTAGTGGTGGGGAAGCAGAACTGGCTCTTTACTCCGAAGGTTGGCGTGGTTGGAATTTTGCGCCACTGTGGATGAATTCAACTATAATTTAAAAAATCCAACAAAAAATTTATATAAATAATTACATAATTCGGATATTTTTAGATTAAAAAAAGATAATTAGTAAAATTTTATCAGATTAATTATAACATAAATCTATTAAATCAAATTATATAAAGGGTTACGACTTCACAATTAAGTTTTTAAAAAACTTATATTTAAATATAAATTTAGCCTTTCTATTGCCGAGCCTTTATAGTTAAAATTTTTTAATTAAGTTGTGTTGAGTTAAATGGTAGATATATTAATATTGATATTACTCAATATAATTTTCCTCCCCTACACCGTCATTGATATGGACTAATCAATTATTTATTTTCCAAAGAAAATAGGAAGGAAAAAGTCATTGATGCCATGCCACATTTATTTTGCAAGTTTTGGTCAGATTTTCTTTTTATTTTCTCAAGTAATATAATCTTTTAAAGGGTTAGACTAATATCATGAAACATTTCATAGAATAGGATTATAATTGAACTAGATTACAAGATCAACTACAAATTTAATGAGTTGATGAAACTCTAGAATAAAAAAATGATGTTATGGGCCCTTGATTTTAGTGATAATTAAGTAAAAAATATATGGTGGTAATAAAGAAAAATGAGCATGAGGATGAGAGAGCCTCCAAACAAGAAGGTCAACCACATGACAGCCTTTCAAATATATTTACTAGTGGGTCCCTTCTTCCTGCTCCACCATTCATATATCTTCACCCAATATTGAAAGTTATAAGTAAAAAATAATAATAATAATATATCCTATATATATATATATATATTAAAAAATAAAATATAATTGGTACGCTGATTCGAAAAAGATATGGTTGACGGATTCATCATAAATTTAAGTCTACTCTTATTAATTCTTGTTGGAGAGATGTTTTTCTTTCTGTAAATTTTCGAATTCAAAATAATTAACTTTGTCCTACCTGTAAATTTTCGAATTCAAAATAATTAACTTTGTTAAAAAATGCAAGACACCTTAAAAATTTAATGAAAAAAAAAATATATATATATATATTACAAATATATCTCATAATATATTATGGAGATAGTGCCGCACAAGTCTTCTTTCCTCACTTACTCTTAAGATTATTAGAAACCACAGCATAGAATATCCCGGAAGTGCCATGAAACAACTGGGAATAAGAGGAAGGTCATGATGTCACCATGTGGAGGACTTGCCACTACATCATAGACCTTGGATGGATCCTCGAGATTAGCAACACGATGGTCCATCTTTGAATTGCTTAATGACCCTTAATTGAACCATCAATATTTTATAAATAACCTCCAGCTTTAATCCATCCTATCATAATCTTTGTATGTGAATTAAGCTAAGTAGTTTTTTATTCAAAAATATAAATACACAATGGCCTTGTAAAGGATAATTTTTTTAAAAAACACTTTTTCGATAAGTACTTTTAAAAAAAATTGGTCTTTCTAAGTTTTTTTTAAGGCCACGTTTATGAGAGAATAAGCATTTTTTTAAAAAAAAAAACTTTTTTTGAAAAAAAGTGGTCTTTTTTACTTATTTTAAAAGTAAAAAATTATTTTTTTCTACCCTTTGACTAAAAACAAGTGTTGTCAAACACTTTCAATAGTATTTTTGCTCCAAAAATATTTTGAAAAACTCTAGCAAAGAGAGCCTAAAAGCAAAAAATTATTTTTTTTACTGTAATTTTACTAAAAACAGATGTTGTCAAATACATCTCTAAGCACTTTAAAAAAACTTTCCCAAACGAGGCATTATGATTCTCAATACACAAATATTGGAAAGATATTTTAAAATTTAAAAAAGTTCTATGATTTCTTCTTGTGGCATCAAATTAAACATTTATATATATGTGAAATTACTTGACTTTGATGTTTTTAAAAACGAAGGTTGGATTATTTGATGCACTTTAAAGATAAAAATTACTTACTATTATAGTTAGTATTGCCAATTATAATGTGTTCATTCAAAAGACCCTTAAAACATTAAATAATTTTCTGTTTTTATCACCTTTACTTTAAAACTAACGAACCACATTGTATGAAATAAAGTGAGAAGGGTTAAATCAACTTTTCCCCTTTGATTATATTAGTAGACAAATACTTTATAGGAACGTACGTCAGTTTCCCATATATTGCACCGATGCTCCTTCTCTTACTTTTTTTTTTTTTTAATAACATTATTAATATTACATAATGTAAGTATAGTTACCACATTTATATTGTATTTCATTTAAATACACAGTTTTAATGTACAAACATATACATAATATATAATGCATATATACATAAATACATGTATTTTTTACATATATTCAAATTATGCCTTTTAACCTAAGTTTCAGTCATACCCAATTTCCCATCTCATCAATAGTATACTTATTTCAAGATTTTAAGGCAGCATTTGGTTTTCAATTCGAAAACTATTTTCAGTTTTTAAACAGTGAAAAAAAAAAAAAAAAAAAAAAACAAACGGCATGAGAAAACTTGTTTGGTAAACCAATATTTGAAAATTGTTTTTAAAATTTGTCCTTACAAATAGAAGAAAACATGAGAAATAACAAAATAATTTCTCGAGTTTTCTGATATTACTATATGGGTACCATAAAAATAGGAAAATTGTTTTAGAGTTCCCAACCAAACAGGCCCTAAACTGTTTAACTGTTTTGATTATTATTCAAAATAATTTTATCAATTAAAACATCAGATGCTAGTTTTTTTTTTTTAAACATTGAATAATCTTAATATTTTTTTTAATAAGATCCATCAATTACGAAAAATAATTATTAACAGTTTATGAGAATAATAAAAAGTACACAAATTCTAAAATATTATAACAAATAGCTAAAAATATATAACTACTCATAGTATATATAATTGTTGAGTTATTCATACTTCATATAGTCAAGAAAAGAAGAAGAAGAAGAAGAAGAAGAAGAAGATATGTAACGTACAAGCACGCCCATTATTAAGACTAAAATAATAATTATTTTTTCTCATTACTTGCACGCTTTGCCTCGGTGGTCCCAGGAGTACGATGGCCCGTATAAAGCGCAACGTTAAAAATGACACATACCCACACGGAAAAGCCTAAAAGCTACCGAGCTGTGAGTCCAATTAATACGGTAGTTTGGGGTACAACGTGGCATAGCTCTCAATAGAAGATAAAAAAACAAAAAAAAAAACGATTTCCTTTAAAAAAAACAGTAAAAAAAATTCAGGAAAGTCCATTTCGTGGGCGGCCTTTTTTGTCTTTGGCATTAAAAGCAAAAGTCACTTTTTTTTCTTTTTTAATATATTTTAATTTATATTTTTATGTTTATAACTTTTCAAATTGTTTTGTTGCAAGTCCAAGAGTTATTGCTTTCATAATCTATAAATGGAAAAAAACAAAAATTAATGGAGAATATTTGGCTGCTTTTTCCAAGCCAATGTCCCCTCATCTGGCACTATTCTTTTTCATTATGGGCATTCAAAGAATTTTCTAATCTTGGAGGTTTGTGATTTTTTTTTCCACTAGAAATAATGTCTGTAAGGCCCGTATTCAACCCGTCAGTTTCCTTAGTAACCCACTAATTCTTACGTCAACAGATTGACAAGAATAGACCTAACTTCAAAACTCACAGTCAGCCAAGTTTGTAAATTTATTTCGTAGGTTCGGGTACAATACTTCATCTTCTAAGGGACCTTTATTAATCTCTCGCCTTGTCATGATTCGAACCCTCGACCTCATGAAATAAACCTTGAAACTTGATCGTTGTGCCAACACATTGTTAGCATGATTATTGTTAATTAATGCAAGACAACGCTACATAAATTATATAATGAAATTTGCTTCTAATTTTTATTTTTAATTTATTTAAGTGACAATTAGTACTCGAAGAAAACATCAAGTTTTTAAACTCAATATTGTAGAGATTTGCCTTTTAAAATATATGAAACATTAATATAAATATCAAAACACATTATTTTATCTAATAGGAGTCCAGACTAGTCCTCCCTCCTTAAATTTGAGATTCTACAGAAGTTTATAGGTGCTTCTCTCACCCAGAATTTGGCTAAGGTAGGGTTCGAACCTGTTTGGCTAAGGTAGGGTTCGAACCTGTGATCGGGTCCCTTAAACTGTCTCAGAATCCGCTCCTAGCCAACCAACCTATTATTGGTAATTATTTATACTATTCACCCAAGCCTATGCATGTGCAAATTAAGAGGGTTTTTGGTGTAAATAAATAAAATATTAAATAGCACAACATGCATGACATAAAATAAAATTGTCATGAAATTTTGAATATGACATGAACTTGGGTTTCAGTCCTTCCGAGAATAATTTTTCGTACAAAAAAGAAAATGACACAGAAGGCAAAGTAAGGGTAAAAACTTATTAATAACAAAATACATTTGTGTAAGTAGGGAAATACTAATCTAATAATAAAAAAAATGTAACTATGCATTCATGTTTATTAGATATATATATAATTTAAACATTTTTAAGTATGTAATAAATGACCCAATAGACATGAATGTATAGTTGCATTATAGTTATATTTTTTTACAGTTAAATTAATATTTTTCATATAAATATTTTTTTACAGCATCAAGAGATCCAAAATTATTGCAATGAAAAATACATTTCCCATACAAGGAAAATATTAAAGAAAAATAAAATAAAAAAAGAAAAAAAAAGGAAAAGAAGACCATGTAAGGGAGTTGTTGACATGTTGTTGCTTCCACCATGTAAATTTCTTGAATATTTAATACTTGCAAATACAAGTAATTGAATGTCATTAGTGACCCAAATTTCGGTAGCCTTGTTGAATGAAAATAAGGTATAAGTCGTAATTGAGGGATGATGTCTCAATTTTGAATTTAAATTAATATCCAAACTTATTTGCTTACTTTAGAAAATGATGCTTAATAACTTTTATAAGTTTTAACTCCGGAATAATCTCGCCCCCTAAAAAAGGGTTAGTGGAAACACCGGGCCATAGACCAAAAAAAAGAATGTAGGAAACACAAGAAGCCAACTCTGCGATAGGTCAAGAAGCCAAGGGGGTGATTAGAACATACATAAATAAAGCTAAGGCAAATGTTAGATGGATTCAAACAATACTCACACTATTAAATCATATACAATTATCATGTCAGACTCACTAGTTGTTATCCTAGAGTTGGAAAAACACCTTAATTAGATCGAAATTGAAGTGGTTATCCATCATCATAAACAAGTTAGACTACAACTATTATTTGAGATAGATGTTAATTTATACCAAAAGTATTGTATACATTTGGGTCACCACGAACATGACAAAGTCATTAGAGCTCGTATTATGATCTATAAGGACACAAATTTCAGTTTCGTCGTCAGGTGAAATAGGATGTCGCTTGTGCCCGGAAAAAAAATATGACACCTATGCACTCATTAATTGGGAGGATATCACTATCTCCCTCATTGGGGCTTGCACGTAAGTTGACTAAAATACTCAGGTCATAAAAAATTAAAAAAAAACCACTTTAGGGTCAATATACAAGAAATTGTTAAAAAAAAGTGTCAAAGACGAGTTAGGAGCATTCCTAGTTATGTTCGTGATTGAAGATCAAATAACTTTAAGAGAATTGGGTATATAAGCCCTTATTTGACTATCTTTGTTGTGAGTGTGTTCTTAGCATGTAAGTTGTGTGAAATTACTTGTTGGTTCAAAAGTCTACTCGTTTTTTATAGATTGATTTATGTATCTATGGGAGAGAGAAATTGATATCTATGTCTTAAACAAACACATAAAATTTCAATTACATCCAAATGTTAATATAAATCCATTTTCTAAATCGCGCTTATTAATGAAAGTAATTTTTTTTTATTATTTTTTGAATTACTGACATAAGGTTAAATCTAGTCGAAATCTTTAATAGTGTCAAAAAGCAAGCACAATGACAGAAACTATATAAAACCCGGAGATCACATAACAACCAAATCTCAATTATTCAAAGAGCCAACCAGGTGAGCTTATGCTCCCATTAGCAAAAATACATTAGTTCTAATTCAAAGGAGAGTGAATGAAAATAATAATAATAAAAATTGGAGGAGAGTCAACTCGCCTCGCCCACCCGAGTTGGTTCTAACTCGCAAACTCGAACGCGTCAAATCTCAACCCGAACAAGTGAAAAAATACTGCAACAAATAGCTTATAACAACCAAGCGAGAGAGAAAGAGAGAAAGAGAGAGAGAGAGGAGCGATCAAAGCGAGCGCGAACGATAATGGCGAAGAAGAAGAACAACAACCAGGAAGATTCTCAGTGTTACCAGAAATACGGTATCCCAATCTACGGAGCTTCTTGGGTTCCATTACAGAAGCTTCTCGAAGCTAAGCCAAAAGAAGAAGAAGAAGAAGAACCACAAGAACAAAAAGAAGAAGAAACCGAGTCGACTCAGCAGCAGAGCTCGTGGTTGGTCTTCGGTGGCGGTGGCGGAGAGGGCCGTAGCGGAATCCCCAATTCTCTCTTACTCGCTCAATTCGATTTCGCTTCCAATTCGCTCTCCCCTACTCCGGTAAAAAAGTTTCAATCTTTTTTATGATTTATTGATGTTTATCTGCTTGAATTTATTGAATTAAGGTTTTTGTGGTGCTTGATCCGAGATGAAACTCGTGAATTAGAGATCTGTGGTTAGGAATTATGATGGAATCTCCATTTTTGAATTTGGTATTTAATGGAAATGATCTTCTTGAAGTAAGGGAAAATTTGAGAATTTAGGGAATTGGGCAATTTATGTTGTTTCCTGTGTTGAGAATCTGTGAATTCATTTGCTGAGTTGCCAAAAGGCAATTTATGTGTTTTTCTGTGTTTAGAATATGAAATTCGCTGCTGGGGTTTGTCGAATGAGGAGTTACTGAGCTGTGATCATGGTTGTGATGCACTGAGTCTACTAATTGATACCTCACTTTTCCATTATTTTGCGCTATCAATCATGGGCCAATTTAGTTTTTTTTTTAAGAATGCAGTATACATTGTGTCTCAGGTGACGAAGCTTGGAACGGGGAATGATTTACCGTATAGAATGGCAATCCACCCAGGCGGAGAAGGTCTTATTTGTTCATTTCCCGAAAGTTGCAGGTTTCCTTCTATCATCTTCTTCTTTTTTTCTTTTTTTCTTTTTTTTTCCATATGCAACTTAAATGGACTGGTTGCTAAGAGTTGAAAATGTATACACTCCACTCAAGTATTTAGCACTCGAATATGCTTGATGCTTAATGCTGTAAAAACATTTTTCACATGTTTATGTTCAATTAAGGTAATTTGTTATTATTTTTTTTGGGATGAAAGAAAAATAGCAAAGAAGAAGTTGGATTTTTGTGGCTATAAGCTATGACATTTGCATTTGGAGAGGACTTTACAAAATCATGTTGAATTCTGCTGAGGAATGAATGCTCTTATCCCTTGAAATTCTTAAAAGGATCCATACTTGAGTAGAAGCACTTTCCTTAACTGATTTTTTTAATTCATGCCCCTGGTGCTCCTGGGCTGCATTCTTTTTTCCTTCAAACTAGAACTAGATTTCAGGTGTCTATTGACATTGTATTTGGAAGGCATTAGTGGTGCAGAGTTTCTCTTACTATAATGTTCTCAAAACATCATCCCGTAGCTCATTCCCCTCGCTCGAGATAAAAAAGAAAAAGAAACAATATTAATTTATTCATTAGTTTCTGAAAATCTCATAAAAAGCCTCCCAAAGAAAATTTAAACATTTCACCTATCTGAAACAGTATTCCTATTTAATTTTTTTTTTTTTTTTTTAAGGAAATCCCATTTGAAAATTGATAAAATGTTACTTTTTTTTACAGTTCAATTGTTGCTAATTTGAAGGACAATAGAGATGATCTCAGAGTTATTGGAATTGGTTATCAAATTAAATCTATGGAAATTAATTTGTTAATTTTGCAATTTTTCTTTTATATAGAAGTTCTATTAACAAATTTTAGTATTGGAAAATCTCTTCCGGTCCTCAAACACACTTTTGCTCTGTCCCTTCCATGCCTCTCACATGGACATGACAGTAAATGGACAACATTTCCTCACAAGTTGGCCTCTAAATGAGAATACTGATGTGAACCAACAACCAAGTGACCGACTACGAAACATCTAGCTTACTTTACATTTCGCGATTGGTAATTCCATGGGGATGTAAGTCCATGATATGTATATATGTATATAGATGTGTGCATATACTTTTGGTGAGTAAAAATAATGGGGCTACAAAGTGAAGGAGGATTAATCTTTGTTCTTATAAGCAACTATTTTTTTTCATTTGATCCTTTTTATTCTTACTTGATGATAGCAATTTGAGTTATAAATTGCTATGATGCCATTTCACATAGATGGTACGAGTGGGATGGACCAAAGAGAACGGAATCCAATCAGTTGGGTCTAAAATCTTCTGAGAAAGTGCTGACCCAGTTGGAAGAAGTCGGTCAGCAGTTAGCATTGACTTTTAACTGTGATGGCTCTATACTTGCTGTTGGTGGTGAGGTAGTTATTACTTTTCACATATTTTCTTTTAATTATTACTGCATCTTTTGCAGCATCACTTGAGATAATTAAGAAAGATGGTAACAATAGAAGTAGAGGTAGACCTAAAATAACATGAACAGAGATAATTAAGAAAGATTTAACTTTTTGTAATTTGAATGCTGACTTAGTTCTCAATAGAGCGGATTGGAGGAAACGAATTCATGTAGCCGATCCCATGTAGTTGGGAAAAGGCTTAGTTGAGTTGCGTTGACTTGGGAAACAAAATATCTGATACGGGAGGAAAGGACCTCCATTATTCATTTTGTTCATGTTTTACTGGTTCAATTAGAGCTGAGTGCTGTTGGCTCGACTTCTGTGATTGAAGTCTACTTCGAACACTAGCAAATAAGTTTCTGCATTCGAAGTGTTTCATGATTACCCAGGATGACTGCGGTTAAGCTGTGTATCTGGTTCACTGCTGATTCCGCATTCATTTCCATGCACCTCTACACCTTTGTCCACAATAAACTATAAGATTGTCAAAGCTTCTCCACTGAAGCTTATCGCAAAACTTGCACCAAGATATTTTGCTACAAAATGCAGGATTAAAAATCCATAAGATATGATGATCCATCTTTCTAAATGTTTGGATCTAGATTCAATCAAGATGGATCTTTTTTTCCTAGTTTATAACTTTGTATTGCTGCTGTATTTTCAGGAGCTAACATACATTCTGTTGACAGACTAAAGTGAAAAGTACAATTATTTTACTAATGCCACACTTTTAATGTAATGCAGGATGGTCATTTAAGGGTTTTCAGGTGGCCTAGTATGGAGGTTATTCTTGATGAAGGTGATGCACATTCAACTGTGAAAGATTTGAATTTCAGGTTTGTGGTTGTTCTGTAATTAAATTGATTTTAATAACCTTGGCAAGAGCTAGAACAAATTATGGACTTTGGTTCCTTTACAGTTTCATTTATTAGGTATTATCCTGATTCCTGATCATCAAAGTTATGTTCTGCAGCTCGGATGGAAAGTTTCTTGTTTCGCTGGGAAGTGGTGGTCCTACTAGGGTGTGGGATGTAGAATCATCAAAGCTTGTAGCTTCATTATCAAAGGAAAATGTAAGAGATTTTGCTTAATAAAGACCTTGATTATTCTTTCATCAGGAAAAATTGCTCTCTCACATGAATTGAGGGATTCGCAAACCACATTTACATGAATCCCATCTATCCTAGGCCCATGAATTAATCAGAAATGTAGGAAAAACAAATTTTATTCTTTTGGAAAATACCTAGGTTTCTCTGCCTTCAGCTTTGTCTCCTCCTCCCTCCTCGCACCCCACATTCCTCCTAAAAAGAATTGCTCATTTGCTCAATATCTTGGAGTTTTAATTCTGAACTTCATTTATTATTCATATCCAGGACGAGGTCTTGGGCTTCTGCCGATTTTCTCATACCAGTGATAACAATCAGATTCTTTACATTACTGCAATGCGAGGTAAAATTCGATATTGGTTTCCAGTCTCCGTTTTGTTGTCTTTCTGCTAATCATTTGTATGTGTTTTCATAGATCGAGGAGGCAGCATTGTGTACTGGGACACTGCTTCATGGAAGAGAGTCGGCTCAAAGCAGATTGTTCGGGACCCTATCTCTGCATTCAACGTTTCATCTGATGGAAAACTCCTTGCTGTGTAAAATTTCTCAATCACTAATAATTAGGTTTATGTTGTTGCGAAAATGACAACTCCCACTATCCTTTAGCTTATTAGTGGGAACCAACTTTTGGTTTTACCACCCGTAAAATACCCAGGGCAAACCGCACTTGGCGCAACAAATATACCAAGCCAAAGCTGTTGTGTTTATAGACTCTGAAAAGGAACATTATGAAGTGATCAAACTTCTTTTTTCGTTTTTTGGTTGCGATGAATTATGAGGATTTCTGTTTGCATATGATTTTATAGTGTATGGGGATGACTAATAAGTTCCCCATCTTCTTTGAAGTCTACGCTGGATAGTTCCCTCCAATTGATCATGATAATTGACTTGTATCTTGTTTTTGTTTCTAGTGAAACAGTAATGGACACTGGCATCTCCTAAAACATTCAGATATGAACTCTATAATCTACATATCTTTGACATTCTAGATGTTAAATCTTTTAGACAATTAGTGGGTGCTTTACTATTTAATCTAATACTTCATCATTGTGTACTTGGATGTGATTTTTCATTTACTAGTATCTCTATCATATCTCATGAGAGCAGTTTAAGCTCCATGTTGTTGGGCAGGGGACCTCACAATATTGATTGTGGAAAATAAGTTGTTAATCTCTTTATTGCTTACTTAATATTGTGACTGATTTAATTTATTTCCATCTTTAATGCAGTGGGACAATACAAGGGGACATAATTATAGTGAAATCCCCCAGCATGGGTGTGCAGGCAATAGTTAGAAAAGCACACCTTGGGCTAGTCACGACATTGATGTTTTCTCAGGATTCAAGGTTATTGTTCTACTCAGCCTCATTTTATCTTTTCTAATCATTATTTACATTGCAATCGTTCCTCTGTCTTTTCTTATCTACGAACTACTATTGACACTGATGGCATGTATTCCTCTAATGCAGATCTTTGGTCTCCACTTCATTAGATTCTAGTGCAAGAGTGACACGAATTGAAGATGAGAAGAAACGCAATGGTGTGTGTCACCTTCTACTTCTAGATCTAAAATAATATGACATAAATCCTACATGCAGTGGAATATGCATATAAGAGCAAAGACATACATGCAATGATTCTTGAGATATAATAGTTAAATGTGCGTGCCCAGTGCACGATACTTCTGCCACCGCAAGGTCTAGGGAGGGACAATGTACACAACCTTAACTCCACATGGAGAGGTTGTATCTAAATTCGAACTCATGACCTCTAGGTCATAATGAAACAACTTCAATCTTTGCACCAAGGCCCGCCCTTTCTCGAGATATAGTAGTTATGTATTAAAATATTAGCTAGTCTTGGCATAAATCATGCTTTTGCAGTATTTATATTAATATGTTTTCCAATTGGTTTTATTTCCCCACCTTATTTTTTTTTTTGCTCACATTTGACAGGAATGAGCATGTGGATCATAGTTCTCTTTGTTCTATTAGCAATGCTGGCATATTTCCTGAAGACTAAAGGAACCTGCCCTTTTTAAAACTGGTTGTATTTCTGACGAAGTAAATTAGTTTCACCATGTATTTGCTGCCTCAGCTTTTCAGTTCTGTGAGGAAAAGCCCAGCTCAAGCAGCTGAATTGGAAATCTTAATCAGTTTGGTACTTCTCTTGTTTTGAAGTTTCTTAAGGCATCCCTTACACATAAGACAACGGAGCGTGCGCCATTCATTTTTCCCTTGGAAATGTACACAATATTGTATCCGAGAATGAAAGGAACTTCTTTTGCACGTATGCTGACAACTAATTCTGTGGTTCTCTTCTTCTCTGGTTGAGTATTACAGGGAAAAAAAGAAGGAAAAGTAGTATTAGAAACTATAAATCCTAAACTTCTCCATAAATATGTTTGAATTTTTTCATATGATAAATATGATAAATATTTATGTATTTTTTCATTGTCATTTTCATCGTGAGATTCCTTCAAAAAAAAAAAAAAATCATCCAGAGATTTTAAGCAATATTTTTTTAATCAATTTAGGTTGTTTTAGATATGCTGGCCATTTTTTATTTATTTATTTATTTTTTAAACTTAAACCAATTACATTCATAAACCCAATTCAACCAACATGTTTGGAATTGGGTTACTCTTATTTAATAGAGTTGGTTGTAACCCCAAAGACAATCGAAATAGAAATCAGCAAGTTTTGCCCTAACGTGTTGATTTGCTATGGGTCCGGTTATTTTTACCTATTCTTTTTTATTTCTTTACCCACTTACTCTTTTCGCTCACACAAAAATTTTAAATCAATTATTTATTCTCTCTTCACCCGCTTAAATTTTCATTCTATTATTTTCACCCCAAGACCCTAAACTCTTTCCCTCTCTCTCATTTATTATCTTTTTTTCACTATTTTTTCAAGTTTTTCAATAATTCAAAGAGTTAAAACACAGTTAAAAAAATTTATGAGCAACAATGTTACTTAATCTTGTAAAAAAATTAGGTTATTTTGAGTTTTGGAGGCTTCGAACTCAAAGTGATTCAAATACAATCTTGATTACAAATCAATAAGTAAATCATAATTTTTACATGTTTTAAGTTGATTTCAATATTACATTGTTAGATTTAAATGTTTTTTTGCAAAAAAAAAAGGTGAAAATGGTTGAATGAGGCTGCGGAAATGGGTTATTTTGCTTGTCAGAATCGCAAACATCCGACCACAATAGGTCAGACATAAAGAGGTGCATCCGACCTAATAGGATCGGACAATGTATTTTTTAGTTTTTTATTTATTTTGTTTGGCCTGTTAAGGGTGTACATATTTTATTTTGCCCGTCCACGCAAGGTTGAACACACTCAATTCGAAAGCATCTTTTTTAGCTTTCGAAACCTATTTTCACTCCCTTTTCTTTTCGATTTTGAATATATTTTTATAAAAAAAATATTTTAAAAGGATGAAAATGATGAAAATATATGCTTTGAATTAAAAAAATACAATAAAATGACAAGATTAGAGATTAAGATGAGTTAGAGAATTGAAGGGTCAAAGAATTTAGGATAAAAAGTGGGTGAGTGAAGATAAAAATAAGAAGGTTTAAGAGATTTAATACTTGTCTTTTTTTTATAATTTCACATAATTTTTTTTTAAATAAATTGGGTGAAATAAAAAACAATAGGTAAAAATAGCACGACCCATTTTCTCTTTATAATCTTTGAGAAATGGACTTCTTCTTGTTCTCCTTTGTCCTTTTATAATGGACCCCTCTTTATCATTGGATGACCTATTTCTGACCAATCCATCTTTTAAGTAGGTGTGCCTCCTATTTTAGGTAGTAGGTTTGTCTGCTTTGCTTCATATGATTTGGGTACAATTTTAAAAAAAAAAAAATCTAAAATACGACAATGGCATATGGTTGGTACTCGGTGAAATTTTGAAAAACAGTTTTCAACAATTTACTCAAAAAATAATATGTTTAAAAAAAAATAATAGCGAAATTTATAAAATGAAAAGTTCGAGCCTCCCACATAAATGAAAGAAAGAATAGTAATAATTCAAAACATCATGAATTATAGAAAAATGAGCAGAGAATTCATTTTTTAAACGTATTTTATTAATATTATCTTTAAAAATTATTAGATTGTCTTTAATTACTTATCAACCATAAAATTAAATCTCAATTTTTTCATTCATAGATTAAAGCCTTTCACTACTCATGAATCTGGCTACAGATCATAGAAATTAATAAAACTAGGATATAGAGAGAGGGTCACAGAGTACGATATTATTCCCGATTCCAAAATAAATGAAGAGAATCAGTGAAAATCCCTCTCTTCTTCCCAAATGTGTATGTTCTACTCCGATTCGTCCCAAAAAGGTCAAAGTCCAACGACCTTTTCAACTCCATTGACCCCAAAAAATAAAAAAAAGTAAATAAATATATTTCCACGTCATCGATCCGTGACCAACGAATTAAAGCCGAATCTCGCCCGTCCGATCAATACCCATCTGATCCAATGCCAACGGCTCAGATTCCTCCACCTCACCCTTTAAAACCACCTGAGCTAGCCCCTCCCTTGACTCTCCCACTTCTTCTGCTTCCTTTCTTCTTTCTTCTTTCTTCCTAGCTGTCGATCGTCTCCGGTGAAACCCACCTAAAAATCAGATGGCTCAGGCGGCCACCGCGGCGGCGGCGCCCCCTCCCAAACCCCAGCCCAGCCACCCCCCTTACGCCCAGGTATTTTTCCAACCACAGATCTCTCTTTACCTTTCTCTTAATTCTTTTCTTTTTTCTTTAATTTTTTCATTTATTTAGATTTATTTTATTCTTTTTTGGTTATTTTAGATGATAGTTGCGGCGATCGGGGCTTTGAAGGAGAGAACGGGGTCGAGCAAGAAGGCCATAGCCAAGTACATCGACGCGGTCTACTCGAACCTTCCACCGTCTCACTCGGCCCTGTTGACTCACCATCTGAAGCGCTTGAAGAAGAGCGGTTCTCTTCTTCAAGTCAAGAAATCTTACAAGCTTCCGAAGCCTTCGGTTTCGTCTTCGGCTTCGGCTTCGGGTTTGGGCTCGGGTTCGGGCGATGAGCCCAAGAAGAGGGGTCGCGGACGGCCACCCAAGCCCAAGGTGTTGCTGGGGCTGGCCGGGCCAGGGCCTGGAATTGGGCCGGTGGTTGCGCAGAAGAGGGGCCGTGGACGCCCGCCTAAGGTTTTGAAGCCCAAGCCGAAGCCCGTTCCCGTGGTGGGCTCTACGGGGGTGGCGAGCTTGCAGAAGAGGGGCCCGGGGAGGCCGCCGAAGCCCAAGCCCAATGTGGTTGTTGGGCCTGGTCCAAATGAAGTTGTTGGGCCGAGTCCCCGGCCCAGGGGCAGGCCCAGGAAGAATGTTTCTGTTGGTGGTGATTTGGTTGGTGTGAATGGGCCTGCGGTGGTGGAGGGGGCGGTGGTGGTGCCGCCTATGTATGTGTCGATTGGACGGCCGAGGGGGCGGGGGCGGCCTCCGAAGGTTGGTGGGCCGGTGAAACCGAAGCGGGTTTCAACAGGGAGGCCGGTTGGCCGGCCGAGGAAAGTGACGGCAGCAGCGGCGCCGCCAGTGGCGCCGATGGTGGTGGCGGAATGAGAAGGGTGTTTTTGGTTGTAGGAGGGTAACGTTGATTTTGGGGTTGGGGCTGTTGGGTGGGGGTTTTGGTGGTGTAATTTGGGTCAAAACCTTGTACAAATCATTTCACACTTTTGAAAAAAGAAAAGCTGAACACCTTAATCAATTCAGTTCTTAAGAACTTTCTATTTGTTTTTCTTTTTCTTTTTCTTTTGGTTGTGTAAAAAACTTGTTAGAGGTGATTTAGTTGAAATTCAGTTAACTTTTTCTGTTTCAGTTGTTGTTGGGTGTTTTTAATCTTTTGGTTTGGATATGTTTCTGTTTGGATCAAAATTAATTCGGGTGTGATAGACTCACCTTGTTAATTCTGGATATAGAAATGAGTATAATGCAAATTAAAGTGTGATTTTATAATTCTGTTTGTATTATTTGAAGTAATTCAAAAGTGTCAAAATAAATAATTAAGGTAAGTTGTTCGAATCATAATCATTTTATTATATTCCTTCATTTCCTTTTTTCACTTCATTACCTTGTTTGGAGTAGTGTAAAATCATCATGAAGTAGTCGACTGTTTTGAATGAAAATCTATTATATTAGTCATACAATACAGGACTCAAGTTGATCGTTTTGCTGTGTTAAATCAACAGAACCTAGAAATCTATATGAACAAGTTGATCCTAATAATCATGAATACACAAATTATAAAAACCTTCCCATGAACAGTTGGCAATTTCATTCAGCATGTAAATACATAACCAGGGCACGTACCACTTATAACATTCTGTAAAAAATGATTACTCATCTGGTCTCTTGTAGAAGCCGGAACAAGCAGTAGTTCAGGTGTATGCAGTTAGGGTGGATGGCATATGGTTATTTGAGTTTGTCAGTAGAAGAAAAGGGTCCAGAGACTTTTTTCAAAAAGAACAGGAAATCTACTTGGCATGTTAGAAAATTTTCTTTTTGTCAGGCAACAAAATTATTGGCGCTTTCTCTGATATAGTGAGTAACCGATAAGAGCGGACATCAGAAACGTCCATAGTACCTACAAGAAAACAAGCATAAAATGTTAAAATTTGGTGGAAGAAGTAGCATGCATTAAGTTTGGAAAAAAAAAATGGAGAGAGGGAACTCAGCAACTCAGCAATACAGTATTGATTGTATGCCATCTTTCAAGCCTTCTAATCCTTGAATGCATTTCTTCAATTATGCTTTCCATTGGTAAACCCCCCCTGCTGGGCAACGACTCCGTAACTGAACTGCTTAACTGTTCATCCACCCATTTTTTTTGCCAATAGTATCAATCAGAAGTGGAAACAACAAAACAAGGAAAACCAACCCTAATAAGGACCTTGGGATAATAAGTTGTCTACTTCATTTTCATATATTGCAACCTAAATATCTGTCATATCTATTCTATCTTACTGTTAAGTCCTCAATCATTAGTATTACCTGAGATAGAATGAATTCCACTAGTTCCTGCAATCTTGCAGCTTGTTTACTATGAATTCCACTTGAGCTTCTTTCAAATACAGGTAAACTTTCCAGAATAATTTGAAGATAACTCTGTAAAGAAAAGTTACTAATTACTAACCTAGAAAGAGCAAAAAGCATTTAAATGAAGCAGCCAACGGATACAAAAAAAGAGAACCTAATCACAAAATGGCCAACCTTTGTGGTATAAGAACCGTCTAGGTTGAGAGTGGATCCAGCAGCAGCTACTACTTCTCTGTTTGTCCCTTTAATTTGTAGGTAAGGACTAGGTGCATCTTGCAGATGATCAACTTCAATAAGAATCTAAATGACATGAAAAGTATACACAGTAAGAGACACAAGTCCAAGCAGACTGCCTCCAATCCTTTTAACATCAGCAACATGTTTGAAAGAATGTTCAGGACTTCAAAAATAGGAAAAAGAAAAGGGCTAAGATGTTTCCAACCATAAGACAAGGCACATAATGATGGCAGTTGAGTTTTGTTAGACATGCAATGCAATAACATCTCAACTAATAAAATATGAAAACGGAAGTGATCAGATTTAATATTATAGAGAAGGGAAGTTATGGTAAAAGAAGTATGAGAAGACAATATTTTTTGAACTCAAATAACAGGATTATATAATAACAGAAAGTGGTCGGATTTAAGGTTATAGAGAAGGGAAGTTATGGTAAAAGAAGTATGAGAAGACAATATTTTTTGCGCTCAAATAACAGGATTATATAATATTTGCAGTGGGTATGTTATACCAGATGCCATTGTTTTTATGCATTAATCCAACAAACTTTTAGCTTAGAATTATTTCCTTTCACAAAAATAGCTTTTAGACACTTTTACTTCCTTGTGTCCAAAAACTAAGTTTCTGAAAGTAAGGTATCGACAAAGTGTAATGGAAAGCAACTAAAAAAAAGACCTTGCCGTCTTGGTAGATTAGCGCAGATGCTTCAATGTATGCTACAGCTTGATACCTGATTTTGAAAAAGAAAAGTAGAGCATCATGAGAAGTCTAGAAAAGAAAGAATTGTAGCAAAGCGGTAAAATATGATGGCAATTGGTAAACATAGAAAATCAGGATCTACTTCTACAGCATCGAGAGATCAAAAGTCAAAATATAATAAGCAAATCTACAGGTGGCAACACTCCATACTCCAGAAGCACACCAGGAAATTTAAGTCCCTGACAGTTTAAGAGTTTCAATATTTGATGAAATGACTTCCTCTCAAAAAATATATATATATATATATATATATTTGATGAAATGACTTCAATTACCAGGGAATCTAGCATGCTACTGTCTCAATTCCACATATTTAACATTTCAAGGTTTCAGCTCACTTGGAAAACAATATTCAAATCATTATAACTTGAAATAGTTTAAGATAAAAGTCCTTTGTCAAAGCTGTCGCCAAATAAATAATGAATGGAGATATGTGGTCTAAAACTAGAATTATTCCACTCACCCAAGGTTAAGAAGACCAGCAACCGTGCTAATGCTGATATCAAAATCCACTTTTGGTTGTATGATAAAGTTCCCTTCCCTTATAGGCTAATCCATTTGCATTTCAAAAGCAATTGAAGATTCATTATAACACCAAAGTCATGAGGTTAAGATGATAAATTTAGAAAAGGAAATTTCTAACAAAGCTTGTTACTAACCTCTCGTATTAGTAATGCAAATCTGCCTTCACATAATCTAACTCTTATGCACTCGCTCTCAGCAAGCTGCCCATTAGATGGTGATCCAGGAAGCCTTAAATAAATATCAGTGAAATTTTGAACAGAACTGCAGAACTTTGCAGTGTCAAGTATTTTCAATATGTCTTGATATGCCACCTAACATAGATTAAAAAGCAAACAGAATTTTATGACAAGCATTTTACATAAATGAAGAGAGACTTGTCAATGAACTAAAATACCTGCTTATTACTTTTCAAAACAAATAATGAACTCTCTGGAGAAAGTACAGGATCAAAGTCATTTCGAATTTTAACCTGTGATAATATTTACAAAAGTAAGCATACTCCCAAAAAACAGTTAAGCATGAATTTACAGAATTCCCCCCTCCCCCTCACACATACACCAAGACAAAAATTAAAAGAAGAAAAAATCATAAGAATTTTATACTCACATGTGCATGAACAAGGTGGGGCTCAATGTGCTCCTGAAACATAGGGAATACTGTCATCATAATTTCATTTGGAGATATATAACACCCAACTCTATTCTTGTCCCTTTGAACTCTTGCAATCAGATGTGAATGCACACCACCGACCTATTGGTTGCGAGGATGTAGTTAGATGATATATATATTTCTTATCCTTTAATGAGACAGATGTGAAAAAACTCAATCAGAAAGAAACCCCAGAAAGTATACATGAGATAGGATAGAAATTCATCCTTACAACAGCTATCCATAAGTCAAGAGATTTCCGGATATCAGGATGCAATGCATAAACTCCTTCAAAAATCACCTGTAGCAAAGAAAATTTGAAGGAACAGAAAGAATTTGATCTAAACCTTGTTAAATAACATCACTTGCAATATAGAGTTTGGTTCACCTAAAAAAATTATCTAACTTCTTGGCAACAAGGTTCAGTTTCTCATTGTACATATGCTTTGCCTTTCACTTCCCAATTCACAAGTGCTTTAAGATAAATATAACTAAACTGTAATTACAGCAGGAAGCAGCAGATGCATGAAGAATTCACAAAAGGCATTTCATTCTGCAATCTTCAGAAAAAGTTGGATTAATGTAATTTATTTGTATTTTTACGATGGTTGTTTTCACTTTTTAGAGAATAAGAAATTTGCTACTTTTTTCTTTTCTTTTCTGAGACTGCTAAAATTGTTTGAGTGAGATTTTGTGAGAAATCAAGAGATTGATCCTAGGAGATTTCAGTGGTGATTCTGAGAACAAGTTGATTCAGTGTAGAACTGAATTATTCTTTGAAGATCTGGTGGATTCCAAGAGATATTGTTTCCATGCTGTATTTTAATTAGTGGAATAAGATCTGTCTATTATTCATCAAAACAAAAGATCTATGTTTAGTTGCTCCAAGAAACCATGATGTTTTCCTCCTTTGGAAGCTTTTACCAGTTACCACAGTCTTTTATATTTTTCATTGATACTAATAAATAGATCAAGAATATACAATTTCAAATGCTACTTTAATTCTCAGTTCATACAATTACGCCAAGAAAAAGTTATCTCACATTGTAGCAATAGCACTTAGTTAATTAGTTTCTTATTTTACTGTTTGTACATGTGGTTCATCCTTGATTTTCCAATTCAAGCATGCTTTAAGATAATATAAGTAAAAGGTTACATCTGCAAGAAAGCAATAGGTCGAAGAAGCATTTGAGTAAGACATACCACTCCACAATCCTCAGAAACTTGAAGTTCTTTGAACCCACTTCGAGAACAGTTCTCTAAATCAAATACAGGCACTTTTGTTCTTCTATGATTCCTTAGGCCGTCAATATTCTGCAAACAAGTTAAATAACTGAAATCCATCCTTCATAGCACGTCGTATAGAATATAATACCTGCTTCTATCACAATCATACTCAGTAATATTGCTTTTGTTCATAGCCATTTTGAGAACTCGTATTTTAAGATTGAAGCTTGTATTTTGAAAAATAAAACAGACACAGGCCTTCTATCATCATATGAGTGGACTACTTTTCAAACTCAGATTCAGGTTAAGGAGAAAGGCATACATTTCAATGATTAGAGAGAAAGAAGTATCATTCTTGCTTCTTCTTTTCCCTTTTCTCACCCCATTTACTCTCAATAGCTTGAAAAGAAAATTTTGAAAAAGTGGAACTTGTTGCATGAGGCCCTTCAGTGAATCATATAAAGCATTTCTGGATCTTTCTTTGATACCCGTAGCATAACACATTTTCTTTTATCAAATTACATGAGAATTTGAAGCAACCAGTCAGCCACAGGTAAAAGAGCAATTTACTAAAGTTTGATTTCAATTAACAGGGAATACGAAACATACAATCAATGTAAAATGATTCAGTACTAGAAGAATGAGAGTATAATAATAGAACTCAAAGGAAGCATGACATTTAAGAAAGATGGTTGAAATGGAAAAAAGAGTAAAACTACTAATGATAGAACTAAAATTAAAAGTCAATCCTAACATTAATTCGTGACAAAGTGACTAAAGGTCAAGCCTAATACCAATCACATGAGATGGCATCAGTTGAAATTGTAAAAAGTGCAACAAGCCAAAATCAATGAGCTTGAAATAGTGAGGAAAGACATGTTCATGCAATCAACAATATGGCTTTAGCGAGAAGTAAATGATGGAACAAGGTTCATGTAGCCGAATATTCCTAACTCTAGATATAAACATTAGTCCTAACAAGACAAATTTGAATCATATACAATTTCATTTGCCAAAAAATATTTGGTAGATATAAAAAATAAGAAGTGGGCGATTCATACATAAATGGCACTCTTTTATGCCATCAATACCTGAATTATGGATTTTATATTGATGCGAAAATTTTAAGACACAAAGACGACCACATTTATATAAATCATACTTTGGGAAGAATGGAAGTCTAGAATTGGGGACAGGTTTGCGATCCCAACTTCGATTGTTGATTGCCTGACGATGGCTCATACAGGAGGTCTTAAAGGTAGCCAGGTTAATGTTATGCGGTCTGCCATCTTTGCTACATTATGGAAGATTTGGTTGGAACGCAACCATCAGATTTTTGAAGGGGCAGCGAGGAACGTTGAAGAGGATTAGAACGATGCTGTTCTAATGGCAAGCTCTTGGTTGGTGGTGTTTAGAATTATTGGGGATTATTCCATTAATGATTGGGTGAGAAATTGGGGTGGTTGTCTTATGTAAGTTTGTTGAAGGTGGTGAAGGTGGCTGATTGTGTTTGTTTTGTGTCTTCATGTTGGCTTGAGCACCTCTGGTGCTCTGTTTTGCTTTTGACCTTTATATTACTAATATATCTGTTTGTTTATTCTCAAAAAAAAAAAAAAAATACTTGACAAAGTACATTCACTTGGAGACTTGAATTAAGAAGAGCAAGATCATAGTTATTAATCATTGTTGAAATTAATGCTAACTCATGTTTAGACATTCAGGGTAAACAATCACAAACATGTCATTAATAATTAAAGTAGCGCCAAGGTCTGCAAATTTCAAATGTCCTACTTTTCCTTTTAATCTTCAAACGTAAAACTTAACTAGAATAATTTTTTTCTGAACATGAGTAACTTGTATGGGATGGAAACATTTTTTTAAAGTAAGGGGTGAGGTTTGAATCCAAAACCTCAGGACTTCCTTACCATGTATCAACTATTGAGATGGAAAACTTATTTGTTTGGAAATAGAGAAGAATTTCAATAATCATGAAAAAACCACATAATCCATGGCAAACAGTAAGGATATGATTTAGAAAATAATGAGATACACATGCACGCACACACACACAAAACAACCAACATCTGTCTAGAGCAAAAAAGCATTACCAACATTGTCTAGTACATGATCACAGAAATATTTGAAACTAGAGCATCTTAGTTAGATTTAGTTAAGAATTTTACCAAATAATGCATTCAAGAAAATAAATAGATAAAACAAGGTAACACACAAATTTGAATTTGTACCTTTGAAAGCAAGGATAGATCAATAGATCTGAAGTCCTCGTATTTAAAGTCCTTCACATGTTCAGATCTGTAATAGCTTTCGAGGGAAATAACTTCACAACCAACAATATTTGCCATTTTATGAGCCAAACTAGTCTTCCCAGACCCGCTTGGACCTCCTGAAAGAGTTGCATGTGAAAATCTTCACCGCCTAGTTAAATAATTAAAAATACAATGCAAAAAAAAAAAAAAAAACGATATGGTCCAAAAGAATATTGGTGTCTATTTTCATCTTGTTTGTCAATGGTAATCTCTTCCCCTTGTTCTGCAATTGCCCTATTGTACCAAAAAAACAATATTTTTCATTAAAAGAAAAGGATATAAGTGTAAGACAAGCTATGAAGCCACATCATACCATAAATGTAGAGTCAAACAACTCAAAGTTTTGATTGAAATGGCACTAATAAATGAAAGAAGTCATATGTTTTAAGAAGACCACATATGTTTCAGTCAAGCAAACAATATTTTTCCCCTTCATAAACTTATTAGGTTAATTATTTACATACTATGATTCGCCCTCCTCACAAAATTAGGAAGTCTCAGCTTTTAGATTTAAAAAGTTTCAAAGTATTATCCATACATTTCCATAGGTTAGGTTCTATTCTGTGCCTTTTGTCAGTCAATGCAATCAATGTGTTAAATCTCCATTAGATATGCACCTGAAGAACATGCATAAGTGCATCTGGACATGCACTACTATGAGAGCATATATATGCCTTTGATAGAAAGGGAGATCTGAAAATGAAAATAATGCTCTTGGTAAAAAAAACAAGTGAAATTACCAATGCCCACAATGACAGGGAGGCCCTTATTCTCCAACAAAGCCTGAAATGAAATGGAAAATTTTATAAAAAAATTTATTGAACAAAGAAACAATTATCCTTGAAAATCTTAAAATGGGATCAGTTGCAACGAGTTCTTGCAAGCTTACCCAAGGTTACTAACCTGAATTGCTTGCACAGAGAGAAGCAAGCCTCTATCCAAGTCGTATGAATCAGGCAGTGGTGCAAGCTGCAATGCATCCCTGAAAGCAGATGAATCTGCAGTTGCTTCATGAGAGCAGCCTAAGATTATGAAGTTAACAGAAAGAATATTTTTTCTGTTACAATACAAAAGGAAGATAAAATGCATCCTCATAGCCCAAGACGAAAATTATTTCCGACTCCAGGTGATAGTGTTGATACACGAAAATTTGAAGAAAAAGAGGATTTTTTTTATCGAACTCCAGAAAATGTTAAAGTTTTTCTACATTTCATCTTTCAGTTTTATAACTCAAATATATTATCAATGGATCATTTAGAACTAAGGTCGTGCTCAATATTTCAGCAGTACTTGTGTAAACTCAACTTAAATGGAACCAAAACTTTATATACTATTCCGAATAGTTTGGAAAAGAAAAAATGCAAGGTAATTTGATAAATTTATCAACCATGCGTGTGACTTAACTGTCACCAAGGGAAGGATCTGAGGAGATAAAACGCCATGTTGCAACCACAGGCTCCATTTTGGACTTTGTTGGAGATCGAGTCCATGGTTGTGTTATATCCTCAAGTCTGTTTACTAGGTCTGCAGTAACACGGATTGGCCTTGGAGCACCAACTACCTTCTCTTGGCCCTCAACCGAAGAAGCATGAATCAAAGGAGGTGGCGTATTGAGTCGAGGTACACCTGTTATAGGGGTTTACATTTGCAGTATAAAATTAGGAGTTAAAAATAAAATGCAAAACAAGCATAAAAAGGCAAATGAAGATAAAAATTTGTCAACTTTTTACCTCTGCTTTCAAGGATCAATTCTAGATATGATTTAGTGATCCATGGTCCCTTGATATCCATCCTGAAAACTTCAGCTCTGACTACCTATGCATGATGGAAGAAATATAATTATCCATGTACAGTTGAAAGGAACAAAGTATTTAAATTACAGCAAAATCATTGTAAAAGATCACCGATGGGTCTTGAATATTTTATGGTCAGAAAGAACAATTTTTTTTTTCTTCTTTTTAGTAAGGGGATGAGAATCAAAACCATAAGATAAAATATTAACCAAAGAGAGGCATTAAATACTTGAGATTGAACAATTCTGAAAAACCAACAAACACTCCATAATTTAAGTTTCTAGCAGCATTAAATAGAGAAAATCAAACAAGGCTAGTAAGTGAAATTCTCAAAAAACAAGAAGCAACCAATCATAAACTATCTCCAATTAATTCCTCTAAAATCTCAAAAATTCTCAAGCACACATATGATCTGGTTCTAAATTACATGGTCACAAGGATCAGTCTATTCACTTCATGCATAGCATAAAATATGGAAAGAAAAAATTTAAGAAAAAAAGTAAAAAATACTTAATTCGAATATCAAAGGTCCATACTTTCCTATCTGTGCCCCGGAACACCATGAATGTCTTGCTAAGAGTATCAATGGTTTCAAGTGACATTGACAGATTTCCATTATTGACTGTTGTAGATGCACGTTTATAACTGACTACAACACTGTAACCCAAATCAAGCAGCCCACCAAGAGTCATGCGCCCCACCTGTCAAAACACAATGGAAGGCAGGTCAAGAATAGCCTCTGAAAGATAGTACTAGTAGTAGATCATAAAAACAATCTTGTGAATGTCATTATAAGATTTAGGAATAGCAGATGTCATTAAAGGCCTTTGATTGCAATTGTTCTGCAGATGGAAACTTGGTTACTTTTCCATTTATTGAAATGACTTCACAGATGAATGGGGGAGGATTGGGACGATGGAAATAGAAAAGCATATGCCAGCAATAAGCAGCATGGCATAGCAATGTGACAATGAGAAAGAAACAACAATGGTTTTTATACTAAGCACCTCTGTATGAGAGCTCACTAACCAGAGACACTGGCAAATATTGAACTGAGAAAGTGACAGGTTCTAAACTAGTTAAGCAAATACTCTTAACATAAAAGGCATCCTCCAATCAGAGGCCAAGGATATCTTCCATCTTTCTTCAGGCTAATACCTCAGTTGCTCTCCTTTTCTCTTTTCTCTTTGATATATATTTTTTCATGAAAAATCAAAACCCAAAAATATAAAGGATGACAATGACAACTTGTGAAATCGGAGATTAGTCCAACATAGAGTTTCAGCATCCTCTTGGTCAAGAGCACGCAAACATGTGATCCAGCCTGTATCATGAAAGCGTGTAAGGATGTGGATGGAAGTCCCATCCTCAGATATGGACCACAAATGCCAAATATAGATGTATAGGGAGACGGCCGGGCATCATGAGATGCAAATCACATTCCACAGGATAGCTAGCAAAATAAAAATCTATTCCATGGTCTAAGAAGTAACATCTAATACTAGTGGAATAATTGAATCAAGACTTTATTTAAGATTATCTCCAAAGTCCTTTCCCGAAGGCTTAGAGAGGTGCTTCACTTCACAATTACTTCTAATCAAGCAGCCTTTGTGCAAGATAGACAAATTTTAGACGCTATAATGGTGGCTAATGAGGCAGTGGAAGAGCCTGTCCAATCAGAAGGGGTTTGTTTTCAAGGCTGACTTTGCGAAGGCTTATGATATTGTTGATTGGGACTTTCTTGATTTTGTCATGATGAAAAAACAGTTCGGTATGAGGTGGAGGAAGTGGATCTCTGGCTGCATTCGATCGGTCACTTACTCGGTCGTGTTAAATGGAAGGCCTAGAGAGAAGTTCTCTACAGAGAGGGGGTTTGCAGCAAGGGGACCCGCTATCTCCTTTCCTTTTCACTTTGGTCGGGGATGCGATGAGTAGATTGGTCCACAATGCTTGCACGCAGTCTCTGATAAAAGGCTTTTCGGTGGGGAAGGAGATGATTGAGGTGTCTCATCTCCAATATGCACATGACTCTCTGTTCTTTTTGCAAGGAAATGAAAACTACGTTCGGGAGGTAGTTAATCTTCTTGATAGCTTCGACAGAGTTTTTGGGCTTAAGTTAAATTTGGCTAAGTGCCAACTGGCAGGTATAAATTTGGAACATGATGGGCTCTTGAGAATTGTCAAAGAGATTGGGTGTGCTATTGGTGAATGGCCAATCTTGTATTTAGGGCTAACTTTGGGTGGCAACCCCCTTAAAGCTAGTTTTTGGAGTTCGGTTTTACAAAAGGTGAGTAGAAGACTGGAGGGATGGAAGTGCAGCTTTCTTTCTATTGGTGGGAGGTTCGTTCTTATCAGGTCGGTTCTTCACGCTCTCCCAACTTATTTTCTCTCAATCTTCAAGATTCCTAAGCTAGTGGCCTTTGAGACTGAGAAGAAGATAAGAACTTTCTTATGGAAAGGAGCGGATGTTAATCGGGGCCTTCATTTAGTGAAGTGGAGCTCAGTCCAATTACCGGTTTCCAAAGGTGGTTTGGAAGTGGGATGCATTGTCAAAAGAAATACGGCTCTTGTTGCTAAATGGTTGTGGAGACTTTCTAGTGAGAAGGAGGCCCTGTGGGCAAAGATCATTAAAAGCAAGTATGGTTCTTGTGGCATTGGGAGTGCCATCAAGTTGGGGGCTAGGATAACTCATAGATGTCCATGGAAGTTCATTACCTCTCTTTGGCCGTCCTTTAGACAACATATATCAGTTGTAGTTGGGGATGGGCGTACTCTCAGATTTTGGGAAGACAAGTGGATTGCCCCTTCCCCACTTTCCTCTATTTTTCCTCATCTCTTTCATATGTCCAGCCTTCATAATCATCCTATTGCTTCCTTCGTCTCTGATTTTATCTCATTATAATCTTTCTTGGAACCTTCATTTGTCCCATGACCCTCCTCCCCGCACGATCTCGGATGTTGAGCAGCTCATTTCGATGCTTCTGCATATTAGTATTTCAGATGGCCCCGATAGACTCTCTTGGGCTCTTGATAGTTCTGGTTCCCTTACTGTCAAATCCTTTCTTTCCTTCTTGATCAAATGCCTTAATCCCAACATGTCGTTCTCTCTTCCTCCTTTGGGGTGCTCATATTCCATCGAAGGTGAAGTTCTTTGGGTGGCTTATCTTTAATAGGGGTCTTCCAACTCTGAACGTGCTGCAGAGAAGATTTAGAAGTGTTTGAATGTCTCCAAATGGATGTGTTTTATGCTTACAGGAGAGCGAAGATGCAGATCATCTTTTTGTGACGTGAGTTTGCTAAGGCTATTTGGAGAAGTTGGGTTTTCTGCTGGCCGAATGTGTTTCAGGATCCATCCTCGCTTGATGAGTGCCTGTTTCTTGGCTATTTTTCTCATTAGCCTGCTAGGGTTGCCAACGTGGCTACGATTGCTATGCTTGCTTCTCTTTGGAGCATCTGGTTAGAGAGGAATAAAAGAATTTTTAAGAATGTTTCTTGTATTGCTAATGTTTTGACGGAGGATATTAGGATGTTGGCGGCGAGTTGGGTTTCTTCTTCTAAGCTCTCAGGAGGTTTTTCTACTGTGGACTGGTTTAGGAATTGGGCATGTTGTGTGTAATCGTCTTTTGGTTGTTCCCTTCCGGTTTTTTATGGTTTGAGTGGGGGGGAGTTGTGTCAATGTTGTCTTGGTTCGTTTTTGCTTTGTTTGTTTTGCTCAACAACTTTTGAGCACTTCTGGTGCTCTTGTTAAGTTGTTCTCTCTTTATTAGTACATTGTTTTGTTTCCTCTCAAAAAAAAAAAAAAGACCTTATTTGATATATAATCAATCACAGAAGGAAATACTGAAAAAAAAATGATTTGTATTTGATAAAGATGCAACTTTACCTCAAATTCTGCTTTTGGTCTGATTATGTAAATCTTGTCAACAATCCTCTGATCTCCTAGTGATAAATAATATCTTATACCAGACTGCCGGACCTTTATCCAATCACTAATTCGTGCTTCTTCACGTGCTGAGGGCGGTCTAAGGTACATCTCAATAAAACTGAAAGCCCAAAAAAACTACTTAAAAAAAAAAATTATACAATGCTCTAGATAGTGCATTAAATGTCTCTACTTTCCTAAAGCAACAAAAAGTTCAATTAATAATTGGTAAAAATTAGAGAAGCTAAAAGAAAATCATTATAGAGGCACACTCACTTATCCGTTTGTGCATCATTTCCATTGAAATAAGTCGAATGCCCATTTGGAGACTGCAATAAAAAGCAATAAAAGCAGGAGCATTTATAAAAACTTGAGGTACTTGAGACAGTTCTAAAAAAATTTTGGGTCCTGTTAGAAAACTGAGGCAGTGTTTATGAAGCTTACTGCGTTCACAACCTTTCTAACAAGTAAAGCCAATGACACCATAAGCCTTTAATTTGACCTATCACCTATGATGTACCATGAAAATCATTCGAAAAAATTTAACTATAGAAGAACATAATAACTTAGGGGTAAAGAATAAATAAATAAATTCCTTCAAAAATTAGTATGCACGAGGCAAAAAATATTTTAAGGAAAATGAAAAATTCAAATATCTTTAGGACCAAATGATATTCCTATTGAAGTTTGGAAGTGTTTAGGGGAAATTGGAGTCTTACAATCAAAAAATTATTTAATAAAAATCGTATCAATTGAAAGAATGTCCAGCAAGAGGAAGAAAACATTTTAAAACCTATATATAAAAATGAAAGGAATCTCATGCAAACTATTCAACATATCAAATAATGAGTCATTCAATGAAATCATTGGAGAAAGTAATTGACAGCATACAACATTCAATAGGCTCTATAATGTCCATTCACAGAGATATAGAATTGGCAAGATACGAAGGCATCACTTGGTAAAAAGAATTGAGTAGGGTAGAATACGTAGCAAACCTCAGTTTCACATTTTAGCTTGTAGATAGGCTCTCTAAAGGATGAAACAAAACTGTTGTTGATTCTAATCTGCAGGAGGAGTCCCAAAACACTAAATCAGTATTGGAATAGAAACGTAACGTGAAGATTTAAGAACCAACCTGAGCATGATGGAGGTCTGGCTCAATATGCTTCCTAAACAATGGGAAGATGCTGTCAATCAGGGAATCCAAGGAACGTGAATCCCCAATGTCATATCTTACTTTAGAAAGTAGGCTAAAATGAACACCACCTACCTGAGCCACAAAAAATTTGGAAAGAACAAAATCTTAATTGCAAAATGTATGCGCGTTTAGTTTAGAACAAACAAATTCAAGAAAACAGAAACTTACCACAGCCACCCTAATGTCTAGCAAAGAACGCAATTTTGAATGTAAAGCATACGTACCATCAACAATTACCTGCAACATATGTATAAATATAGCTTTTCCACATGATAATGACATCTCAAACCAATAAAGAAAACTGAGATACACATAAACATTACCACTCCAAAGGAAGAACTCTTTATCTTTTTTTCACCAACACGTCTCTTTTTTTGGAAATCAAACAGCGGCACCATTGCATCCTTACCATTCATTAAATCCTACATCAACATGAAATCCTCTTAAATTTCTTAAACATAGTTACATACTAACAGAGCTTAAGCTACTGGACCAAGTCCCAGGGAGTTGTATCAAGACCTCTTATTGACAAACAGATGCAAAAAAGTAACATCAAATAATTAGCTTAACGAAATAACATGATTATGAACGTTGTCTCCCAATTCTGCACACTCTTCAACAACTAAATTGGGAAACTATCTTGTGCACTCCACGCTACCTGAAGAATGCTTCCAATCAAGGTTTTACTACATGAACCAACCAAATACATTGTCGCTAGTGGATACTTTTGTGCACTTCCGAATTTTTTCCGCATTGATCCAAATATTTCCATGTCCAAGCTGACTGAAATAAAAATGATGACCACAACAACAAGCTTCCTCTCTAGGAACAAGTTACTGAATATAGAGTTGACGTGTCTATATATCATTTCTCCCCTTTCTGGGCCATTCTGTTTCTCTGAATAGATACAACATACAATAAAAAAAAAAACCCTTCAATTGAATGATTAAGTAAAGAATTGTGAGAAAAACTGACACTCAAATCTGCTTAAATTGTTTGTAAAAGTTGATTTTGTTAGAAAAGTGACTTAAAGCAACAGTTGTTGATACTGTTAAGATTAATCAACTTTAATTTATTGCTTCTTAAGTTTTGATGGCTTATGCCGGCTCTACTAACACGAGTCAAAGGAAGCCAAAATGTTAGAAATTGATTTGCAGCTCTCTTTTTTTTTTTTTCCTGTTTTCCTGCCTTTCCCATGATTTGCAGCTGCTGCAACAGAATCCAAGAAACAAGAGTAAAAAATCATGAGTGCAAATCAAATCACACAAGAGAGACCATGATTCATATGGTTTGGCCCTTGGCACATATCCCTGAATAGAGATAGCAAGAAATTTCCCAATAAGGAATTAAATAGAAGACTGCAACAATTTCCTCTCTTGAACTGTAACCCTAATAGCCCAAAGCTCACCTCATCTTATGTCTTATTTTATCTGCTTAACCCTAGGGAACAAGAGACTCTTGTGTAATTTTTGTACAGTAACTGAACCAGATTGGACCAAATCCATGAAATTCAATCCCAAAGAATTATAAAATTACATTTCTAAAATAGTCAACAATTAATAGTTTGAGCAGACGTCCTTTTCCTACACCATTTCTATGTTGTAATTTTGTTTCTACTTGCTCATTTTAGAGGCAACTGAAACAACATATGGAGGTTCACCCAAGTCTTCATCATCTGAAATTTTGAAGTTCTTTTCTCATCTAGGGCAACTTAATTCTTCAATTTACTTAGATACACCTCATGATTAGAACCTTGAATCACGTTAAACTATATTGAATAGAACTTAATTAAATCAAAAGGGGTAAGAAAAGTAAACTAGCTATGTGCTTTCTGAAACAATCCAACTAAATTAAGTTGTGGTGAAACTTGAAACCCAGAGATTTGAAGCAAACCTCAAGATTTTGAATTAAAGTATCAAAATCTATTGAGTCCAGGTCATTTCCGTCATCAGCTCCATCTCGATAATTTTCCATTTGTATAAGAGTACAGCCAATTACTGATGCTACCTTGTCTGCTAAACTTCACACATAAAACAAAATTTGCACCTACCAGTTAAAACAATGGAAGAAGTAACCTAATTGCGAATAGGAAAAAAAATGCAATGTCAATGAATCTACCTTGTTTTACCAGAGCCACTAGGACCGCCAATGCCAACTGTCACTAGACACTCTTTTTTCTCTCTGAGTTCTTGAATAGCTTTTACTAATAAATAATACCCATGATCAAATGACTGCACCACCAACAAATAGTATTAGCAAAATCAGCCTCTCAAGAACAGGACCTAAACTATAACCATGTAAGAAACACTCAAGAATTTTCACTTTCAAAATCAAATTTCCTTTTCGGCTAGAACTCAAACTTCCAATGATCAAAATGCACTAACTTCTTCACAAATCTTGGTGCTAATCCACCAAAATTCTCTAAAACGGAGACAAAGTTTGAAGTTTTTGAAAAATTCCATGAGAATCACTGGCTGATATTAGCCTCTCAAGAACATGACCTAAATTATAACCATGTAAGAAAGACTCAAAAACTTTCACTTCCAAAATCAATTTTCATTTTCTGCTAGACCTCAAAATTCCAATGCTCAAAATGCAATAACTTCTTCACAAAACTTGGTGCTAATCAACCAAAATTCACTAAAATGGAGTCAAATTTTGGACTTTTTGAGAAATTCCGCGGAACTCGCTGGCCCAGAATTCGAAATCAAACATCTTTGGACTCGATTTTTGCTAAAAATAACTAAATACCCAATCATTTGTGATATTAAGCAGGTGGCACAAATCTCAAAGAACTATGTAGGTCGTTCAATTAGATAATTTCAACAAATTAACAACTAATATTTTTTTAATCTTCAAGCACTAAAAAAAAAACCACCCAAGAAAAACAAGAACCCAATGAATTGATTGAAAAAATTAAGCAAAATTCATGCATACGGATCGAATTGGAAGGGCTTGTGAGCTTGACATACCACATGGAGAGGTAGGGATTGAAGAATAGAAGAAGAAGAAGAAGAAGAAGAAGACGAAGAAGTAGAGGGTTCCTGCAGGAAATCTCTGCCTCCTCCTTCGAACACTCGCTGAACCACTTCGTCGTCCATCGATTTCTAGTTTCGCACCTCTTCTTCTCTTCTTCTTATTCTTCTTCACCTCAAAAATCTAATTCGCTTCCACTGTTTTTTATTGTTGCAGAAACAGCAAATCGATGAATTAGACGAAGATGAGAATCTACAAAATTTTCAGATTCTTTTTATTTATATTTATTTATACTCTTCCTCCGACCACCACCGTTGCCTACAACTACAAGCAACAACCACTCCCGCTTTTTTTTTTTTTTTTTTTTTTTTTACCAATTATTGATTGATTCAGTAGTGTAAAGACTTAACCAAAAGCGATTAAGAAACTTAGTTCTAAATTCAAGCTCCCCTTTGACAAAACCGTGAGTGAAAGAAATGTCTTTACCTCTGTCATATTCCAAATCTGATTGACTACTCTCGTCCCAAAAAAAAAAAAGACACCACCAAATGCGATAAAAAAAAAGGCATTCTTTTTCAAAAAATTTGACACTTGTTGGAGTGCAAGAGTATCCACGTGTATTGGTTAGTATTATTATTATCCTGCTTGTTCAGATAATTCAAGCATTTTTTACTGTCGTGTTCTACTTTTCCAATCTCTAATTTTGGTTATTGTAAGAATTAAAAAAAAAAAGTAAAATGGCATATATATCATGCAGGCATTATTGTGCAAATGAGATTGATCTCTCAGCCCAACTAATCCAACAGGAATGGGGACTTGGTGAGTTAGCTCAGTCAGGTCTCTGTTCCAGCTTTGAGGGAGGCCCCCGTCTGTGCTTGGCTGCTGCTGATTAGGCTCAGAACTCTGATCCTCTTCCTCCTCCTGCTTCTCATCCGCCAAGGCCTTAACATTAACCAAAGGCCTGGGTCGAAGTTGTCCCCTTGGCCGATGCGGCTCTAGCATATACTTCAATATTGCCTCTCTTATCTTCTTCTTGGGTGGAACCACACACCTGTCATCAACCTCTTCCGCTTTACTGTGCCGCTTCTTCTTCTTCTCCAGCTGCTGTTGCAATGGCTCCAGCTCAATTGCTTCAATGTGGCTCTTCTGCTTATGTTGTTGCTGCTGCTGTTGCAATTGCTCCAGCTCAACTGCAAGCGGTTGCTTCGTAAAGAAGGAAGCCTCTATCCCATTCGTATGAATCAGGCAGTGGTGCAAGCTGCAACGCATCCCTGAAAGCAGATGAATCTGCTGGTTGTTTCACGAGAGCAGCCTAAGATTATGAAGTTAACAACAGATGGAAATATTTTTTCTGTTACAATACAAAAGGAAGATAAAATGCATTCTCAACCATGCATGTCACTTAACTGTCACCAAGGGAAGGATTTGAGGAGATAAAACGCCATGTTGCAACCACAGGCTCCATTTTGGACTTTGCTGGAGATCGAGTCCATGGTTGTGTTATATCCTCAAATCTATTTACTAGGTCTGCAGTAACAGGGATTGGCTATGAAGCACCAACTACCTTCTCTTGACCCTCAACCGAAGAAGCATGAATCAAAGCAGGTGGCGTATTGAGTCGAGGTACACCTGTTATAGGAGTTTGCATTTGCAGTATAAAATTAGGAGTTAAAAATAAAATGCAAAACAAGCATAAAAAGGCAAATGAAGATAAAAATTTGTCAACTTTTTACCTCTGCTTTCAAGGCTCAATTCTAGATATGATTTCGTGATCCATGGTCCCTTGATACCCATCCTGAAAACTTCAGCTCCGACTACCTATGCATGATGGAAGAAATATAATTCTCCATGTACAGTTGAAAGGAACAAAACATTTAAATTACAGCAAAATCATTGTAAAAGATCACCTATGGGTCATGAGTATTTTAAGGTCAGAAAGAACAAAAAAAAAAAAAAATCTTTTTAGTAAGGGGATGAGAATCAAAACCATAAGCTAAAATATTAACCAAAGAGAGGCATTAAATACTTGAGATTGAACAATTCTGAAAAACCAACAAACACTCCATAATTTAAGTTTCTAGCAGCATTAAATAGAGAAAATCAAACAAGGCTAGTAAGTGAAATTCTCAAAAAACAAGAAGCAACCAATCATAAACTATCTCCAATTAATTCCTCTAAAATCGACAAAAATTCTCAAGCACACATATGATCTGGTTCTAAATTACATGGTCACAAGGATCAGTCTATTCACTTCATGCATAGCATAAAATATGGAAAGAAAAACTCTAAGAAAAAAAGTAAAAAATACTTAATTCGAATATCAAAGGTCCATACTTTCCTATCTGTGCCCCGGAACACCATGAATGTCTTGCTAAGAGTATCAACGGTTTCAAGTGACATTGACAGATTTCCATTATTGACTGTTGTAGATGCACGTTTATAACTGACTACAACACTATAACCCAAATCAAGCAGCCCACCAAGAGTCATGCGCCCCACCTGTCAAAACACAATGGAAGGCAGGTCAAGAATAGCCTCTGAAAGATAGTACTAGTAGTAGATCATAAAAACAATCTTGTGAATGTCATTATAAGATTTAGGAATAGCATGTCATTAAAGACCTTTGATTGCAACTGTTCTGCAGATGGAAACTTGGTTACTTTTCCATTTATTGAAATGACTTCACAGATGAGTGGGGGAGGATTGGGACCATGGAAATAGAAAAGCATATGCCAGCAATAAGCAGCATGGCATAGCAATGTGACAATGAGAAAGAAACAACAATGGTTTTTATACTAAGCACCTCTGTATGAGAGCTCACTAACCAAAGACACTGGCAAATATTGAACTGAGAAAGTGACAGGCTCTAAACTAGTTAAGCAAATACTCTTAACATAAAAGGCATCCTCCAAGCAGAGGCCAAGGATATCTTCCATCTTTCTTCAGGCTAATACCTCACTTGCTCTCCTTTTCTCTTTTCTCTTTGATATATATTTTTTCATGAAAAATCAAAACCCAAAATATAAAGGATGACAATGACAACTTGTGAAATCGGAGATTAGTCCAACATGAGTTTCAGCATCCTCTTGGTCAAGAGCAGGCAAACATGTGATCCAGCCTGTATCATGAAAGCGTGTAAGGATGTGGATGGAAGTCCCATCCTCAGATATGGACCACAAATGCCAAATATAGATGTATAGGGAGACGGCGGGGCATCATGAGATGCAAATCACATTCCACAGGATAGCTAGCAAAATAAAAATCTATTCCATGGTCTAAGAAGTAACATCTAATACTAGTGGAATAATTGAATCAAGATCTTATGTGAATAAATATCTATCACTGAAAGATATACTGAAAAAAATGACTTGTATTTGATAAAGATGCAACTTTACCTCAAATTCTGCTTTCAGTCTGATTATGTAAATCTTGTCAACAATCCTCTGATCTCCTAGTGATAAATAATATCTTATACCAGACTGCCGGACCTTTATCCAATCACTAATTCGTGCTTCTTCACATGCTGAGGGTGGTCTACAGTACATCTCAATAAAACTGAAAGCCCAAAAAAACCACTTCAAAAAAAAATTATACAATGCTCTAGATAGTGCATTAAATGTCTCTACTTTCCTAAAGCAACAACAAGTCCCCATAATAATTGGTACAAATTAGAGAAGCTAAAAGAAAATCATTATAGGGCCACACTCACTTATCCATTTGTGCATCATTTCTGTTGAAATAAGTCGAATGCCCATTTAGAGACTGCAATAAAAGTAGGAGCATTTATAAAAACTTGAGGTACTTGAGACAGTTCTAAAAAAAATCTTAGGTCCTGTTAGAAAACTGAGGCAGTGTTGATGAAGCTTACTGCGTCACAACCTTTCTAACAATTAAAGCCAATGACACCATAAGCCTTTAATTTGACCTATCACCTATGATGTACCATGAAAATCATTTGAAAAAAATTTAACTATAGAAGAACATAATAACTTAGGGGTAAAGAAAAACTAAATAGATTCTTTCAAAAATTAGTATGCACAAGGCAAAAAATATTTTAAGGAAAATGAAAAATTCAAATATCTTTAGGACCAAATGATATTCCTATTGAAGTTTGGAAGTGTTTAGGGGAAATTGGAGTCTTACAATCAATAAAAATTATTTAATAAAAATCGTATCAATTGAAAGAATGCCCGATAAGAGGAAGAAAAACATTTTAAAACCTATATTAAAAATGAAAGGAATATTCAAATCATGCAAACTATTCAACATATCAAATAATGAGCCATTTGATGACATTGTTGGAGAAAGGAATTACCTGCATACAACATTCAATAGGCTCTCTAATGTACATTCACAGAGATATATAATTGGCAAGATAAGAAGGTATCACTTGATAAAAAGAATTGAGTAGGGTAGAATTCGTAACAAACCTCAGTTTCACATTTTAGCTTGTAGATAGGCTCTCTAAAGGATGAAACAAAACTGTTGTTGATTCTAATCTGCAGGAGGAGTCCCAAAATAGTAAATCAGTATTGGAATAGAAACGTAACGTGAAGATACCGACCTGAGCATGAAAGGTCTGGCTCAATATGCTTCCTAAACAATGGGAAGATGCCGTCAATCAGGGAATCCAAGGAACGTGAATCCCCAATGTCATATCGTACTTTAGAAAGTAGGCTAAAATGAACGCCACCTACCTGAGCCACAAAAGATTTGGAAAGAACAAAATCTTAATTGCAAAATGTATGCGCGTTTAGTTTAGAACAAACAAATTCAAGAAAACAGAAACTTACCACAGCCACCCTAATAATTTTGAATGTAACGCATACGTACCATCAACAATTACCTGCAACATATGTATAAATATTGCTTTTCCACATGATAATGACATCTCAAACCAATAAAGAAAACTGAGATACACATAAACATTACCACTCCAAAGGAAGAACTCTTTATCTTTTTTTCACCAACACGTCTCTTTTTTTGGAAATCAAACAGCGGCACCATGGCATCCTTACCATTCATTAAATCCTACATCAACATGAAACCCTCTTAAATTTCTTAAACATAGTTACATACTCACAGAGCTTAAGCTACTGGACCAAGTCCCAGGGAGTTGTATCAAGACCTCTTGTTGACAAACAGATGCCAAAAAGTAACATCAAATAATTAGCTTAACGAAATAACATGATTATGAACGTTGTCTCCCAATTCTGCACACTCTTCAACAACTAAATTGGGAAACTATCTTGTGCACTCCACACTACCTGAAGAATGCTTCCAATCAAGGTTTTACTACATGAACCAACCAAATACATTGTCGCTAGTGGATACTTTTGTGCACTTCCGAATTTTTTCCACATTGATCCAAATATTTCCATGTCCAAGCTGATTGAAATAAAAATTATGACCACAACAACAAGCTGGAACAAGTTACTGAATATAGAGTTGATGTGTCTATATATCATTTCTCCCCTTTCTGGGCCATTTTGTTTCTCTGAATAGATATAACATACAATATAAAACAGAAAAAACCTTCAATTGAATGATTAAGTAAAGAATTGTGAGAAAAACTGACACTCAAATCTGCTTAAATTGTTTGTAAAAGTTGATATTGTTAGAAAAGTGACTTAAAGCAACAGTTGTTGATACTGTTAAGATTAATCAACTTTAATTTATTGCTTCTTAAGTTTTGATGATTATGCCGGCTCTACTAACACGAGTCAAAGGAAGCCAAAATGTTAGAAATTGATTTGCAGCTCTCTTTTTTTTTCCCTGTTTTCCTGCCTTTCCCATGATTTGCAGCTGCTGCAACAGAATCCAAGAAACAAGAATAAAAAATCATGGGTGCAAATCAAATCACACAAGAGAGACCATGATTCATATGGTTTGGCCCTTGGCACATATCCCTGAATAGAGATAGCAAGAAATTTCCCAATAAGGAATTAAATAGAAGACTGCAACGATTTCCTCTCTTGAACTGTAACCCTAGTAGCCCAAAGGTCACCTCATCTTATGTTTTATTTTATCTGCTTAACCCTAGGGAACAAGAGACTCTTGTGTAATTTTTGTACAATAACTGAACCAGATTGGATCAAACCCATGAAATTCAATCCCAAAGAATTATAAAATTACATTTCTAAAAAAGTCAACAATTAATAGTTTTTGAGCAGCCGTCCTTTTCCTACACCATTTCTATGTTGTAATTTTGTTTCTACTTGCTCATTTTAGAGGCAACTGAAACAACATATGGAGGTTCACCCAAGTCCCAACATCATCTGAAATTTTGAAGTTCTTTTCTCATCTAGGGCAACTTAATTCTTCAATTTACTTAGATACACCTCATGATTAGAACCTTGAATCACGTTAAACTATATTGAATAGAACTTAATTAAATCAAAAGGGGTAAGATAAGTAAACTAGCTATGTGCTTTCTGAAACAATCCAACTAAATTAAGTTGTGGTGAAAATTGAAACCCAGAGATTTGAAGCAAACCTCAAGATTTTGAATTAAAGTATCAAAATCTATTGAGTCCAGGTCATTTCCGTCATCAGCTCCATCTCGATAATTTTCCATTTGTATAAGAGTACAGCCAATTACTGATGCTACCTTGTCTGCTAAACTTCACACATAAAACAAAATTTGCACCTACCAGTTAAAACAATGGAAGAAGTAACCTACTTGCGAATAGGAAAAAAAATGCAATGTCAATGAATCTACCTTGTTTTACCAGAGCCACTAGGACCGCCAATGCCAACTGTCACTAGACCCTCTTTTTTCTCTCTGAGTTCTTGAATAGCTTTTACTAATAAATAATACCCATGATCAAATGACTGCACCACCAACACACAGTATTAGCAAAATCAGCCTCTCAAGAACAGGACCTAAACTATAACCATGTAAGAAACACTCCAGAATTTTCACTTTCAAAATCAAATTTCCTTTTCGGCTAGAACTCAAACTTCCAATGATCAAAATGCACTAACTTCTTCACAAATCTTGGTGCTAATCCACCAAAATTATCTAAAACGGAGACAAAATTTGAAATTTTTGAAAAATTCCATGAGAATCACTGGCTGATATTAGCCTCTCAAGAACATGACCTAAATTATAACCATGTAAGAAAGACTCAAAAAAGTTCACTTCCAAAATCAATTTTCATTTTCTGCTAGACCTCAAAATTCCAATGATCAAAATGCAGTAACTTCTTCACAAAACTTGGTGCTAATCAACCAAAATTCACTAAAATGGAGTCAAATTTTGAACTTTTTGAGAAATTACGCCAGACTTGCTGGCCCAGAGTTTGAAGTCAACATCTTTGGACTCGATTTTTGCTAAAAATAACTAAATACCCAATCATTTGTGATATTAAGCAGGTGGCACATATCCCAAAGAGCTATACAGGTCGTTCAATTAAATAATTTCAACAAATTAACAAGTAATATGTTTTTAATCTTCAAGGGCTTGTGAGCTTGACATACCACATGGAGAGGTGGGGATTGAAGAATAGAACTATTTGGAAGTGTATTCAGAATTTTCTTTTTCAATCAAAAACAATTCTTTTTCCCTGATATATATCTCAAAAGGTAATAGCAAAAACATCATAAATACCATAAACCCTTTCCATTCAATCTTTATCAAAATGAGTGATTTTTTTTTTTTCTTCATGCACCAAGGGAAGCAAATAATATGAATAAAAAAAAAGTAAAATGGCATATATATTATGCAGGCATTATTGTGCAAATGAACTTGATCTCTTAGCCCAACTGCCCCAACAGTTTAACCAGTTTCACTAAAAGATGGGGGGAGAGGAATGGGGACTTGGTGAGTTCGCTCAGTTAGCTCTCTGTTCCAGCTTTGAGGGAGGCCTCCGTCTGTGCTTGGCTGCTGCTGATTAGGCTCAGAACTCTGCTCCTCTTCCTCCTGCTTCTCATCCGCCAAGGCCTTAACATTAACCAAAGGCCTGGGTCGAAGTTGTCGCCTTGGCAGCTGCGGCTCTTGCATATACTTCAATATTGCCTCTCTTATCTTCTTCTTGGGTGGAGCCACACACTTATCATCAACCTCTTCAGCTTTACTGTGCCGCTTCTTCTTCTTCTCCAGCTGCTGTTGCTGCTGTTGCAATGCCTCCAGCTCAATTGCTTCAATGTGGCTCTTCTGCTTATGTTGCTGCTGCTGTTGCAATTGCTCCAGCTCAATTGCAAGCGGTTGCTTCACCTTTTCAGCAGCTCTTGCACTTGATGATTCTTCCTCCTTTGTCGTCTGCTTTCTTGGAGGCCTTCCTGGGGCTCGCCGTGGAAGCAGCTGCCTCTGCAAAGGCTCCATTTCAAGCACACCCGTCAATTGCGATTTGGGCAATACCATTAACAATTGATCTTGTTTGTTTTTCTTAGGCCTTCCTCTACCATGCTTCTTCCCCTCCCTTTCTTGCTGCAGTTTCTGGTTCTGGAATTGCTTCATGTTTTCAAGCACGCCAGGGAAGTTCCATTTTGGTAACACCATTACCAATACTTGTTCTTCTGACTCTTGTTTATACTTCTTAGGCCTCCCTCTACCGCGCTTCTTCTCCCCTCCTTCTTGCTGCTGCTCCTGTTTCTGGCTTGGGTTCAGCAAGGGCCCAATTTGAGTCAAAGACAACGAATGCAAGTTGGGTGAGGAAATGAAGCCATGGTCATCAACTGAACTTCTCGTCTTGTTTTGTATTACTGACTGTTTCTCCTCTTCTTGTTCAGGCTCTTGTTTCTTCTTCCTAGGCCTCCCTCTACCATCCTTCTTCTTCACCATCTGCTGTTGTTCGTTCTGTGGCACCATCACACCATTATCAATATCACCAACACCCAATGCATGAATCTTCTTCTCCCCTCCTTCTTGCTGCTGCTCCTGTTTCTGGCTTGGGTTCAGCAAGGGCCCAATTTGAGTCAAAGACAACGAATGCAAGTTGGGTGAGGAAATGAAGCCATGGTCATCAACTGAACTTCTTGTCTTGTTTTGTATTACTGACTGTTTCTCCTCTTCTTGTTCAGGCTCTTGTTTCTTCTTCCTAGGCCTCCCTCTACCATCCTTCTTCTTCACCATCTGCTGTTGTTCGTTCTGTGGCACCATCACACCATTATCAATATCACCAACACCCAATGCATGAATCTTCTTGGGCCTCCCTCTCTTTTCCTTCTTCTTCAGCTCTTTCTGCTGGGTTGGATTCTCCAAAGGCGGCATTCCAATTGCGGGTGACACCACAAAGCCATTATCGTTATCAATTGATGTTATCATGTGGTCTTTCAATACTAATTCTTTCTCTCCATGTTTTTCAGGCTCATGTTTCTTCTTAGGCCTCCCTTGACAATCCCTCTTCTTGTTCTCCTCCCCCTGCTGGTATTGCTGCTGTGGCAATGGTGGCTCATTCTGCTTGTTAGGATCCTGCAAGGGTTCCATATCAATCACAATCGTTGACTGCAATTCAGGTGGCACAGCAACGCCATTATCATCACAAACTGATGTTATCGTCTGGTCTTTCACCACTAATTGTTGCTCTCCATGTTGTTCAGGCTCATGCTTCCTCATCCCTTGATGATCCCTCTCCTCCTCCTCTTCCAGCTCTTGCTGCTGTGACAATGGTGGCTCATTCTGTTCGTTAGGGTTCTCCAAGGGTTCCATTTCAATCACAGGCATTGATTCCAATTCGGATGGCACAATGCAGCCATTAGAATCACAAATTGACACAACCGTCTGATCTTTCACCACTAATTCTTGCTCTCCAAGCTGTTCGAGCCTATCATTCATCATACACTCCTCTTGATTGCCCATCAGCATCTTCTCTTGCTGCTTCAGCAACTCGTTCTGCTCGTTAAGATTCTGCAAGAGCTCCATTTCAATCACAGGCATCAATTCCAATTGGGATGGCATAATGCAGCCATTAGAATCACAAATTGACACAACCGTCTGCTCTTTCACCACTAACTCTTGCTCCCCACATTGTTCAATCCCGTCTTTCATCATACACTCCTCTGGATTACCCATCTGCGCCTTCTCCTGCTGCTTCATCAACTCATTCTGCTCGTTAGTGTTCTCCAACGGTTCCGTTTCAATCATATTGGTTAATTGCAACTGCGGAGACACCAAAAATCCATTGCCCATTGCCAATACCGTCTCATCTCGCACTACCATTCCTTGCTCTTCTTCTTGCTGTTCAAGCTCACGCCTTTCCTCATTCCCACCTATACAAACCCTCTGCCTCTTCCTCTCCGGGCTAGGATTAGGGTTTTCAAAGCCATCCACATCAATTGGATTACTCACATCACCTCCAATCTCACCATTACCCACTGGCATTACCACCTCATCATCTCTCACCACTAACTGAAGCTCCGAATCGCGTTTCGTCTTCAACCTCGCTCCTCGACGACTCTTCCGCTTCTTCCTCTGCTTCTGCTGCTCAGTCTCGTGATTATTAGGGTTAAAGTTTGGAAACTCGTAGCGCGATTTAGAATTCAAAACGATCTCGCCTCTTTCCACTAGCTTCTTCAAATGGTGAGTGAGAAGATACGCGTGTGCAATAGGCAAATCTTGTTGCCTTGATTCAATGAAACTCGAAACCGACGATTCTTTCGATCCTCCTTCCTCGTTCAAGTCCCGAATCGCCGCTATAATCATCTAAAAAAAAAAAAAAGAAAACCCTAGAACACGTCAATGCAATCAATCACACAAGAAAGAAAGACGCAAAGAGATTTTGGGGTTGAACGAACCTCTGAGTAAGGGGGATGTGTTGGGGTACAGATTGAAGAAGAAGAAGAAGAAGAACAGAACAGAAAATCGAAGCGATCTTCGATTTGGGAAGCGGAGAGAGAAGGAGAGCGAATGGCGGAGAGACGAAGCACAGCTTCCTTGAGTTTCTTCATGGCTTCTTCTTCTTCTTCACACCAACACAACAGCCTCTCTGCGTCGAAGATTTACCCTCGCAATTTTACTTCGCGGTTCTCTCAGAAACGTCGATAATGATGTTCTGTTTTTTTCTTTAATCAGAAAAGGAAAGAAAGATATGAGAATGCCTTCTATGTGTGTGTGTTATTTAGTGTAAGAGGTCAATATGGATACTAGAGAATACACGAAGTTTGGAAACCCTATCAGGTATATTTTGAAAGACAAAAACGAAAGAAATACGAGCACAAGAATGATTATTTAAAACGAACTTATACATAGTAAATAAATTTAAAATATACAATATGGTGACAAAAAAAAACATGCTACAAACCTAAATTCGATTAACTTCTTTTATAAATTAGCGAGAATTTTCTCTTTTCTAATAAATGTAAGAGCGGATCATAATAATTAATTTGTATAATTTTCATTCAGGTCTCTCGTCATTATGTTCGTCTTTTCGGCACCACTGAAAGATCTCGACTTTTTTTGGTCCTAGTGTTAATATCCACTGACCTTGTATCAATTCTCAAAAAAACAAAAAACTGTTATTTTAGTAACGGCCATGCAATTTATAATATATCTTAATATGACGTATTGATGAGTGATAGTTATTTAGGTAAGTGGTGCATATACTTTATAATATCTTTTAGTGATGATACATTAATTAGGTGTATATATTGCAAATGACCTAACTTGGTGGAAAAAAATAAAATTTGACTTTAAAATTTAAGTTTCAAAATTTTGACCTGTTTTGTAGGTAAAATGTTCAAACTACCCTTAAGTATTCTAACCAGGATCAAACCAAATAAAAAATAAAAAATAAAAAAAAGTTTCATTTTCTCTTTAAAGTGTTAGGGTTTTTTTAAAACAAAGGAGTGAAATCTCTTAACGCACCTCGTCGCCGTCGCCGATGGTACCTTCTTCTTCTTCTTCTTCTTCTCCTTCTCCTTCTCCTTCTGAGTTTTTTTTCCTACCTTTTAAATAAGGAAAATGCAAAAAACTTATTCTTTTTCTTCTACATCTGTGTTTTTTTCCTAAATATTGTAGGGTTAGAATTTTAAATAAGGAAAATACAAAAAAAAAAAAGGAAATAAGAACATGTACACATTTGGAAATATTGTAGTGTTAGAATTTTACTGCACTATATGCTAATAATTATTTATTGTTAAATTTTGATATTTAGGGTGTGTTTGGTAAGTGAAAAAATAAAAATTTTCTCAAAAATATAATAATTTTCTTGAGAAAATTCTATTTCCCATGTTTGGTTGGCAAAAGGATAAAAAAAAAGTTTTAAAAAACTTTCTCAGGCCTTCCATTTTCTCAGCTAAAGGGGTTTAAAAAACAAGAAAAAATTGTTTAGTTGTTCCAAGATTTCACACAAATCAAGTGCAAAAAACCTTATATAGGTCCTATCAATTACAAATCAACCAAAAGAAAAATTCAAAAAATAATTTTTCTATGTTTTTTAAAAACAACCCTTTTTCTTAACTTTTTTTTAAAAATATTTTTTGAATCACAACTAACCAAACAAGTTTTTCATAACTTTTTTCACTTTTTGCTTTTAATAGAAAACCGAATTTAAAAACGTTGCCAAATGCAGCCTAAAGTTTTAGATCTTGAAGATACAAGTCAGTTTCACAAGTCAGTAAGGAACTTAAAATTGCATATAATGATAATGGCTGCTTCGAGAATAAAGGATTACAAGCAAATTAACTTGGCTGACCATTTCAAAGAACACAAGCAGTTTCAAAAGGAAAATATACAAAGAGATTTTCCATATTGTATCCATGTATGCTAAATTACCAGCAATTTCTACCCTAGCTAGTGAGATTTCCACTTACTCAACAATTCATCATATACATAAACCTTCCCTACTTTCATAAGACTATGCTTCAATTGTGACAACGTTTTGGAGCTTAACTTGATATTTCGCTCAATCATATCTTCGGCATACTTACAAGCTTCCTCGAGTCTATTAAGATCACGAAGCCCCACAACCAGCACATTTGCAGTATCTTCCAACCCGGATACTTCATTCGCAACCATAGTTTTCCAAACCCATATTGCCATTTCAGGCTCCCCAACATCCAAGTAAATCCTAATTGCAGATTCACAATTAGCCAAACTAGGTACACACTCATTCTTAACCATTTCTTTGAAAACCGCCGAAGCATCTCGCAACTTTCTAATCTTGAGCAAAAACTGAAGCATAACATTGTACGTTTCAGAATTTGGGAAAGCCCCGTTTACAACCATCTCATCCAAAAGCTGGTTTGCAAGATCAAAATTGTTCGAATAACAATGCAAAGTGATCATCAAATTGTACATTTTCGTATCGGGTCTACACCTATTGTTCCTCACCATTGCGTCCCAAAGAGACCCTGCCTCCCGATCAAGATTCAACCTAACAAGCTCATCTAAAGCTGCCCTCAAAAACTTAGGCCCTGGACAACACCATTTCTCCTTCATTGTATTAAAAAAACTCATTGCCTCCCTAATGCCATTCGGGCCTTTTAACAAAGTATTCAAAAACGCATCATAAGCAGCAACATTCGAAGGGTCCCAACCTTGCAAAGAAATCATTTCTGCAAATGTCTTATGAGCATTCATCACATTCCCCTCACTCTCCCATCCTTCTAACAAAATCGCGTAAGAATCCGCATCGGGTTTAATACTATCTTTAGCAATATCGAAATACGACTTAGCTTTACTAGTTCTCCCTTCCCTACAAATAGCACTAAGAAGTGAATTCAATGCAACAACATCTCTATGACATCCATATTGATCCATTACCTCGAACGTCATCAACGCCTCGTCGACGCGATCGCAAGCCACATAGCTCCCGAAAACCGACGCGAACGTCGCAAGCGACAACAACCCTTCTTTCTTCATCGACTTAATTGCGTCCCACATTGCTTCAAATAGCAAATTCTTCCCTAACAAATCAACAACTAGGTTCCACGCATAAGGGCTGAGCTTGTCATTGAGCTTGTGGCCTGCCCATCTGAAGAATTTTACTGTAGGGCCAGGGAAGCTGTAAGAGAGCTTGAGAACTTCTTCTACATCTTCGGAACTAACGCGCATTCCGGCTTCTTCTAGGGTTTTTTCGACGTTCAGAGAAGGCGTGGTAGCGAGAATGTCGCAGAGTAATTTGATTTTCGGAGGCAAATTTGGAACGTCGAGGTAGGAGATGAAGATTGGGCGTTTTTTCCTGGGAGGTGAAGAAGATCGTTTGGGGATGTTGTGGGTGGTTTGGTCTGGTTTTGAGTGTGAATCTTCTCGCAAGGAACGTTTTTTATTGCGATCCATTAGAGGAGGAAGCGAAGCCCTATGGATTGAGAGTGAGATTTTGGAGATGAGATTTGAGTTTTTTTTGTTATTTTGGTGAAAAGTTGGAAGTTGAAGAACACTGTTTTTGTTGGAGAAACCCTAGAGTTTGAAGTACTGAATCTAGCTTTAAAATATTTTCAAAATAATTTACATTTTTTAATATATTTTTAAAATATATTTTATTTTTAATATTTTTTAAATAATTCACAAACTTCGAGGATTTATTTTTCTAAATTTTTACAGGTAAACTAGGTGGTGGTTTCACTTAATACAGAAACTGAAACTAATCCACCTGGATAGCACTATTGCAGTTCTCACTGTATTGGGTAAGTATCCCTACCAAGAACTATGAGATAAGAGTGAGCAATGTGACAATGTCGAACCACCTTGTAGCACAAAGACTCAAAGCTCTATTGTGAGTGGTGGCAAAAATCAAATACAGATAAAAGATACGGATACATTTTTTTACTAACAGATATAACATATTCGTACCCAACCCAATCTGAAAAACGAACAATAATCTTTTGTTTGCACTTGTATATTCTAAAAATCGACACAATTTTGTCTGTTTTGTCCATTCATATAAAACATGTGCATAAAAATTCTTGAGCTATAATGTCTAATTGAATAAATTCTACAATTAAAAAAAAATCAAAATATTTTATAACGTAGTGTTGTATTGTAAGATTTTATAATGTCATAAGGGAAATGGAAAGCATCGAAAATATTATGATATTTATATGTGCATATAAAATAAAAAACTTTATCTTTATTGGTGATGAGTATTTAACTTATACCAAGTAGATGAATACGTATAGGAGATGATCGGATCTAGAATTATAAACTTTTCGACTCTTGCGAAGGTTTATCAGTAAGATATGAGAAGATGACAGAAAATAATAGGGCTATCGTAAGTAATACTAGTATGGTGTCACCCGAAGACTTTCCGATGCTTAAGTTAAAGTTTGTTCAAGACTATAGCAATAACTCTTATAAAAAGTTATACGTGCCTTATGGTGAGGGTGATAGGTTTTATTTATAGAGGAGGCCCTTTGGCCGGAGTGGCTAGCTGCCCAGCAGGCATGGTGCCGCATGTTGTCTCGTCGTTGGTCGAGATGAGCTGGATGAGTTCATATATTTCGAGTTGGTCTTGAAGGAGGAGTCTCCTTCTGTCCCTTATGATCCTTATCTTCCTGGTTTGTCTCGGATGAAGAATCTCATTTCGTCTCTATATCAGAGTTCGTGTTTAATACACGCACAACTACCTCGTATTTATCGAGATATGACGTGTTATGAAGGACTCATTTATCTTTTCTATCTTATTTGAAATTATTAGCTCGACTTAAGGCGAGCTGTTAGCGATAAATTAGCTCGTCTCAAGGCCGAGCTGTCAGCAATGAGCTTGGTTGGACCGAGTTAATGATGTCATTGTGTTTTAGAAATTTTCATAAAGATCACCTCTCTAAGTCGGCTCGGACAATTTTCTATGATCGAGGCAAATTTGATTCGGCCGAGCTAACCTGACGGTCTTATCATGTACGTGATTTTTACCTCGTCACCTCGGCTCGTCAGCCTCTACACGTGGCTTATGCTTTCTATATCATCAGATCAACCCTTGTTGGTGTCCAGGTCAACTATTATCCGAGCTAACCACCTAACATTTATAAAATAGGAATCGGGTACCCAATTTTTTTAACCCTTTATTCGGGCCTAACCTGATTTTGAAAACAGATATAAATCTTAATTGGTTCATGCTCGGCCGGGATTTAAGTAAATCTTGTTTGTACCTGTTTAAAAATGGGGGCAGGCAAAATTAAACAATAGGGATCAGGCAATTTTTGTTGTCTTTACGTACTGTCAAGGGTAACAATTTAAATCGCGGACCACCTAGGTTGTGCTAGGTAGTTATTTTTTTTAAAATGTCAAAAATTGAATTCAAGTCACAGACTAAAAAAACCCATTTTTCTCCTTTACAAAAATGTTGTAACATATGTAGTACTTAATGAATATTTTAAGTGCAGATTATTTTTTTCTTATGATTCTTCAAAGAACATGCATTAGAAAATTACGGCTGCGTTTAGTTTGTGATCTAAAAATAATAATATAATTCAAAAAAGAAAAACTTGAATTTTTTTTTTTTTTTTTTTGAAAATAATTTGTTTTTTAACAAAAAGTGAACAATTGTTTTGAGAATCTTTTAGACGAAACAATATTTTGGTATTTTCAAATTTTCAGATAGAGAAAAATGTATCTAGATCACGAACCGCATAAGGCCTAAGGTTCTAAAAAACCTCTAAATTCACCGGTTCCACGAAAAACTTACATGTAACAAGCTAAAAAAAATTAAAGTGAAGACATTAAAAATATTGACAAAAAAGGCTTCACCAAAATAATTATGATAATAATTATATTGTTCGGACTGATGCACTGAGTGCGTATAAGTCTCAGTAAATTAGTTAATTCATAGAATTAAATACTGTTACTGTTCAAAAAAAAAAATGAAGAAGAAGAAGATAATTATGGTGATAAGAAAGTGGAGCATCCCAAGTGTTTAAAACCCAAGGATGTTTTTCTTTCTTTGTAACCTATATATATATATATATATATATGAAGTAAAAAAGAAAATTGTGAAAACCTTTTTGGACTTTTTCTTTCAATTTTTTGTAGCTTGAAATCCCTCTTAAGGCTATATTGTCCCCGGTCAGTCTTTCTCGCATTGATGAGAGTCGCCCAATCTTCACCTAAGCGATGCTCCTTATGAAATTGCAGTTTGAAATTATAGTTATATATATATCTTAAATCAACCTTAGAGAAAAGTGGGCTGGCTTTATATAGAAAACGATTAATTTCAATTTTTTGAACAAGTAAAATTCATTGAATTTTCAAATCATTAATTATCATAATACAATTTGCCCGTCAAATCAAATCATTGAATTTTCAAACCAGTCCGCTTAATAAAAATTATATATCAATTTTTTAAGTGCTGGCCCAAGGAGGGATGCGAACACTGAGTTAAAAAAAGTCGAGACTTTTTAACAGAACTAAAAAGTAGAATAAGAATAAGGAACATGCAAATTAATTACTATATAATCATGCTATTACTTTTATTAAAAAAAAATAAACTTTAAATTTTGAATTAAGAAGTTCTGATGTACACTTATAGGGCTAATCAACGTTTACAAATTTATATCAATTTGTTATAGTGAAATTACTTTGTCCAAATTAATCATTTTACAAATAACTCAATCATATTGATTGGGACTTCAATAATTCTTTTTTTAAAACATTTAACATGTTATAATATTTAACTACATAGTTAAACATGTAGTAAAAAAATCACAATTAAATATGAAAAGCAAAATCAGGTGTACTTGCAATCAACTCTTATGCGATTGAATATTTATATTTGGCATTATCAATTATAGACAAAAATATACATATATAAAAATGACAAAAAGTTGTTGGCTTTAGATAAGATTGTGCATGGACTAGTTTGATTGCTTTATTTTCTTATTACATGTGGCTCTAATTGGACCAAAGTAGTCTATATATATATATATGAGATAAAACGACTTAATAATTAGCTTTTATATTTAGATATTTAGCAATTGAATGCGTTTTAAGTTTGAATAATGAACATTCACGTGAAAAGACCAAGACGTCGATAAGGAAAGGATTGACAAACACGTGAATTAGAACTGGCCCTAAAATTAGGCACGAATTCGTGCCACGCACAGGCATTTATCTATTTTTATATAATATATGACATAGGAGAGGAAAGCTCTTAGAGCACTATAAGTCTACCACCCGACTTTTGTCATATTCTGGGTTGCACAACGTGTCCACTATCTAGGTGTGGGCATACTCTCTCGGGGTGAATGCCTAGTCATAGTACTATATAATATTGTCTTATCGCCATATAGCAACCCAACCGTAGTTGATCTATATCAAAACGATTATTTGTCTGTCACTATTCATGAATAGTGCAGGACCTTCCTAGTAATCGAACTCGAAACCTCTCTTAAAAAGTCTAATTTCGCATTAGAATGGAATGATCAAATCACACAACTTTTTTAGTTTTATTAACTAGCAACGTATTCACCGCTAAGCGATTGCTTTGGACCGCAGCAGAAATCTGGGTTGTTTTCCTCTCGACTTTAAATCTTAACACCTAAAACGTCTGATTGTACAAATGATAAGGCTTGTATTTGACGTTTCTTTGGGGTTGGTAAAACGAAATGGGTGGCAAGAAAGGGGGCATTGAAAAGACTAAATCATACTATAGCTATAATACAAAAGCAACTGAGAAGCAACTAATCGCTTCCGGCTAAGCTTCTACAAAGCCGACTACTATATAAAAAGATCCATAAGGCTTATGCCAAGCCGACACCGAAGCATAAGGCTCCTAATACTCTCCAAGTGCCAACAACCCCAGAGGCAACATCAACGAGCATAAAACTCACTCATCGGCTTACACGACAATGACTTGGTTTGAGTTTTGTAGCCAAGTGATGTGAACACCTACACATCCAAACAAAAGGACTGTACCACAAGATTAGTCCGTACGAATAAATTGGGCCGAATACTCATGATTACCCAAAAAAAAGAAAGAGAAAAAGAAAAAGTAACATACTCACAAATGGCTAGTTTTAACATTTTACACAAATTTCATATTTTAGTAAATACATCAACGACGCCCATAATATTAACAATTAGTACCCATTTTCTTTAAAAATAAAACGTTTCTCTAAATATAGATGATTTTTTTTTGTTCTCACTATAACAACGAGTTTCTATAAATAAATGAAATCTGAAAGTACAGGATAATACAATAAAAATAACAAACATTATTATTACCCCAAAAACAGAAGGACCTGTTCTAAAAATCAGAAGGGGGGTCACGCCAAGTTGCCAACGCGGTTTAAGAGAAGTGGTGGTGGTGAGTTGTGAGGGAAAGTAGGAAGGAAAGAGCCGGTCGCTTATGGGGAGAGGCACGCTCGTGGATGACGTTGTTCGCTGGTTTCAACGTCGCTCATCATCGTCTTCAACCTCCGCTCTTTCCTCCTCTTCTTCCGATCACAAACTAGAAAACGCCACCACTGACACCACAAACAATATATCTTCCACCGATTCCCACGGATCACGAACAGCATTTACAGATCAAGCGTCGGAAGACGACCAGAACGAGCTTAATATCACCGTAGAATTCGATTTGTCCGGTTTGAAGCTCATCAAAGTTCCCAAACGACAGGGCAACTTCTCCGACTTCGATTCTCAGAAGAAGGTCAACTTTCTTTGGTTCTTTTGGTTGGATCCAAATCATCTAATCTTGTTTGGAGCATTTTATTGTAGATTGATTATTTATTTTTTGTGTTTTTCGAGTTTTTTTTTAGGAGTTTTGGATCATTTGTTTTTTTTAGGAGTTTTGGATCATCTGAAGTTCTTGAAAAAAAGCCCATGCGACAGCTTTCGCGCGGTATTTTTCATGGATCGTGTTCTCATGAAATCCGACTTTCACTTGAATTTGGGGTAATCTAGGAAATAGAGGCACGTATAGGATGAGATCCCGTTGGATATCGATAACCAATTATTTGGTAGACACGGATTTTTTGAGGTGAGCGTAGGAGAGCTTGTTGAGATTTATTTTGTGTAAAAAATATATGTCTTCTTGGTTTGTAAGTCTTCACTGCCATAGTCTATAGAATCATCACTAGAGGACCGAGGCTTACTTATTTTTAAAATTTTGCATCTGCTTACCTGTTTAGGAATATCCGGATATGGCATTGTACCTGTATTTTGATTATCCTGTTGAAATTTTGGATCTCAAGTCTTCAAAAAGGCATAAACTTCATGATTTGGTTGCTAATTGCTTTATTGGTTTGATTAGGTTAGATAAAGTCTCACCTTTCTTGCTTGCTTGGACACGGTGGTATTTGGGTGAATTTAAATGGGTCATCTAATTTAATTTTTTGCTCAAGTATATTTTATGAGCCTCATCTCTGATGTAAACTTTGTTTTGTCTGTAGGACTCTCATCTTTAAATGTGCTGCCAGGATTGTTAGTGCACACACATTTTTTATTGTTGTCAACTTGTCTGTAAATCTTTCTTATGTGTTTTAAGTGGACTTAATTTTCTACACTTTTGGAACTTGGAAGTGGTTTGTTAGAATATTGATCCTTCAATTTTGCTGCTCGTCTCATTGGCTTGTCCATATCTCGGTGTTTTCCTGTAAAATTTATTGTCCGTTTTATTGGTAGAAATAAAGAGTGTTGTTAATATGTTATTTAGGTGCACAGTGAACCTAATAAATACATGCATATACTTGCTACATAAAAGCATTGTATATTATTATGGGAGATTTAGTAGGACTATATAGCTTACAAGTTTTTGAATAGTGTATTATTATTCACACTGAATTAAAAGTTTCAATTATTGAAATCTAATCTTATTAAAACTTGTATTTGGTAGTTTTATGCATAAAGTTGTTTGTTTATGAACACATTAAGTTGTAAAAGAACATACTGTTTCAGACAGATTTCTATTTTAGTGCTCGAATCTGCATAAAGGAAAAATGCAATTAATTTTGGGATTATGGAACAATCACAATGATATGAATTTTAAAGTATCCTCTCTCTCTCTCTCTCTCTCTCTCTCTCTCCCCTCTTTTCTTCTTCCTTGTGGATTTAAGTTGTTTTCTTGAAAAATTGTACATTGCCATTATCTTCGTGGGTTTTTTGTGTCCCAATACACATTTTGGCCAAGCCTTTCCCAGTTTCGTTGGCCAGCAATATATAAGGATTGCTATAAATTTTCTGACATTGAATCAGAAACCAAAATGGGTGATGGAAAGGTTTTTCAATGTGGATTTTACCAAAACAATTCAAGATTTTGAACAAAAAATGCAGAAATAAATTGTGATAGCTGTGGTTTTGAAATCATTAAGGATGCTTACCTGTTTGCATACAATATCTGTACCCTTGTGTAGTCCACGAAACACCCATGGATCTTTCAAGTGTTGATGCATGATTAAAATATTATATCCATTAGCTTCTTGAAAAAATTCTTTGATTATTAAAGGACTTTATAGTTGAAGTGAAGCTTGCGGGCGAATATTTTTTTGGGGGAGATACTATAACTAGCACGGACTTGCCGGAGGTAGGCATCTATGTGGACTTGGCCAATGATAAAGTGATCGGCAGAAGTGCCATCTTAAAGAGCAATTTATGAGCAAGTAATGTTTAAATAATAATGACAACCTTTATGAAGCTGAGTTTACCATATGCATGGGTCATTGGGTTAAACATTATCAAAGGTGGTGGTTTTATTGGATTTGGAGGATGGTTCAAAGCTGAATTTCATATGAAGCTTGTGATTCTTCTCATGATGGCTCTGTAGGCTGAATTGCCAAGATTGACAGGTCATTGAATTTTAGCATTCTAGATATTGCCATATGATAGCAGAATATTAATCAAAGAAATTCTTGTTGGGTTAGCTATCAGTTTTTACATTCTGAATTGAATCAGACTTAGGAGGTTAAAACCATCAATCAACTAATATAGTTGTATTGTATGACAAGTTTTGGTCCTCAAAGATTTCTAGAATTGCATACTTTTGTAGCCTAAAAAATTTGTGTATATCTGTAGATTTTGCTAATTAATACTATTATACAGTTTATACCATCAATTTGAGTATCACATCATGTTGGTGTTGGTCTTCTGATTTCAAAATTGATCCAAATTCTTTCAAATGAACCAAGGGAGAGTCTTTAAGTGGAGAGAATTAATAGGCTTTCATAGCTTAGAAGTTTATGAGTTCAGTAGTCATCAATTAGGAAAGTTTGCTCTTATTACTTATTAGGAGTTATGTTTTGTTAGGAGTCGTATTTTTGTAGAAATTTAATTTAGTTGCTATAAAGAACTAAAAATATTATTTCAGGCAGGGCTTTTAGGACTTTAAGTCTATATAAAGACCTTATGTAATTGAATATGGAGAATTCAATATTCTCATCCTTTTTACGTTGTGGATTTGAGATGAGTTTAATTTGAGGATGCTTAATTTCTTGTTTCCTTCTCAAGCATTGCACTATAAAGTTGATATATTAATTTACGAATCAACTTACAAATAGCTTAAGCAAGTGAAGCACATTAGCTAATACAGATTTATTCTGTATCTGATTGTTCAGATAGTATTTGACTGAATACTTCTTCCTTTTGGCATTTCTAATAGTGAACATATATTTCTTTTTATTGATTTGCATGGAAATTTGTGGATTTGGTGAGTGATTAGATTTATTTTTTATATTTTTTTGCACTCCAACTCTCAGTCTCCTTGTCTCTATTAGGAACTAGATCTTGTTCATGAAACAAAAGTTAATTGTATTATATTGAAGGTACTTTTTGTTTCAAAGTGTAATCCATGTTCTTGTGCTTGCAACTGTAGTTTCTTGATGATCCTCCTTTCAGAATTTACCTGATTGTTTATTAACTAGGTTACTAACAGCGGCTTATTTTCCTCAGAGCATGCCGGACACAGAATTCTTTACAGAGTATGGTGAGGCAAGCCGATTCCACATTTATGAGGTCATCGGCAAAGGAAGTTATGGCGTGGTTGCATCTGCTGTTGACACCCATACTGGAGAAAAAGTAGCAATTAAAAAGATAAATGATGTCTTTGAACATGTCTCTGATGCTACACGCATTCTTAGAGAAATCAAGCTTCTTCGACTGCTACGTCATCCAGATGTTGTGGAAATTAAACATATTATGCTCCCTCCATCTCGGAGAGAATTTAAAGATATTTATGTTGTTTTTGAATTGATGGAATCAGACCTTCACCAAGTAATTAAAGCAAATGATGATCTTACTCCTGAACATTATCAATTCTTTTTGTACCAGCTTCTTCGATCTCTAAAATATATACACTCAGGTTGATATTGTTATTTACTGTTGCATATTGTTTGCTTTTTCTATTCCCATTTTTAGTTATTGATGAACTCTTCTCAATTTTTTGCAGCAAATGTGTTTCATCGAGATTTAAAGCCAAAAAATATTCTTGCTAACGCTGATTGCAAATTGAAGATTTGTGATTTTGGTCTTGCGCGTGTAGCATTTAATGACGCTCCATCAGCTATTTTCTGGACTGTATGCGGCTCCATTTTGCCATTCTATTTTTTTACATTCACGACACTTATGGTCACAGCCTTTTGGTCTCTTAGATTTTAGTTAGATCAACTTAGACTTTTGGAATTATAATCACATTCATCTTGGTCCACCATCAATATTTGCTACTAATATTTATGTACTCCTCTTGAAGGATTATGTGGCGACTCGATGGTATCGTGCACCTGAACTCTGTGGTTCCTTTTTCTCCAAAGTAAGTTAATTGGGGCTTCTCATGACGGTTGAAAGTTTATTGCAGCTTCTTCTTGTTCTTGAGTTATGATGATCTTTCTACATTTATGTTAAAGATAATGGTACTAAGTTTGATCTTTTGCACTTAATTCAGTATCTATTAAACTTGGATTGTTTAAATGACTAAATGAATAAAATAGAGTTCTATTCTTTTCTTTTTTTCCAAGTCTTGGGAGATATTCTTCTTTTAATTAATACATTTATCTATTATTTCCTCTAAAAAATAGAAATAAAAATAAAATAGACTTCTAGAGGGCTAGTTTGTTGTATTTTGGGAGATATTCTTGGGTTGTGTAATGATATAAGGAAGACATGTTTAATAGTTTAATTATACCATGCCTAATATGAGAACAAATAAGTATGAGGAAAACCTAGATACTAATGAGTTGTCCTATGTTGAGGATTGGCTAAAAGCTTTATTTGTTAGCAAGTTTGTTGTTATTTGACAAAACAAGAAGGGGTCTAAAGAGGAGCTGGAATTTTGGATAGCTGAGTTGGATTCCTTAGAATTTAAAGTAAGTTGGACATAAAGGGATTATATGGAGTTATGGACCTCATTAAGAGAACAATGGGGAGTACTTGTTTGTTGAAATTGATGACAGGGCAAAGCCTGAAGCAACCATTTTTATTAGTAATCAATGGCATTAGAATGATTTCTGGATGGTGCTTTGCTACCAACATATTCTAATCAAATAAAAGGAAAATTCTCCATGGGTAGAGTAACTCGCTATCCCTTATGGAACTGAGTATTGCACAAGTAATAGACATTATAATGAGTATAATGAGGATGATCTGAAGGATAGTGAAGCTTTGAAAAGGGTTTTGATGGAGCTAGAAGATGATTGCAATAAAGGTTAAGGTAGTTGGAACACTTATAGAGGCATATTGATTAACGGAAGACATGGATTTATGCATAGCAAATAGAAGAGGACAATTTGTGTAGCTGAACCCCAAACTTGGAATTAGCTTGTATGCAATTATGAATCACTATTGGTTTAATCCTAATAATGGTTGTTGTTTTAGTATCTCGAGGCAACCTATGTATCACTACTGAAAATTAGTTGATGGTGGGTTTTCCATAGATCACATGCAAAATCTGACTTAATGTTTGATGATGATGAGCGAGTAGTGATCGCATATGAAGTTGCCCTTCTATTGGTTCTAATATATTTTGTAGTTTCCATTGGTGATAAGCATTGTGCTTCCCTAAAGTTATTATCAACATCTTCGTTTGCAATGTCCAACAATTAGGGTAGGCAACATGAGAGAGCATGAGGTGATTTTATCAACCAACTTCATTTTTTTGTATTACGATCCATCTACCTCTTGGTTTGTTAAGCCCTTTCAAGTTTCGACTGCTCCAAATTGCTCCACGCTGTTGCTGTTGATAATAATTAATGAGGTCATTATTGAAAGTGGGGAGAGGAGAGATTCTGTGAACAAGATCAAGAAGCTTCTTACTTCTTATAACTCCAAATAAATCAAAAGAAAACAAGATCAAGAAGAAAAAACTTGTGTAGTCATCGTTTGTTTTGATCAAACTTCATGTTATAGAGAACCAAATGAGTGTAGCATCTCTAGTAGCAGTAACCACTGCATAGCAGTGAATAATGATTGCTTTTCAGCTGTTTGCTGTTGAACCACGAAACTAAACTGAACTGATGTAACTGGTTCGGTTTTAAATGAGTTCAGCATAGATTAGGTCTTAAAAAAAATATAACTATTGTGGAGAAGAGCAAAATCTGTGGGATTTATTTCCTTTAAGGATTTATTTCCTTTAAGGAAAGATGATAATTCTGTGGGATTTATTTCCTTTAAGGTTTATTTCCTTTAAGGAAATATGATAATTTTAGTAGTCGTTTTATTTAGCAGTTACTAAAATTGTAATTATAGCTATATGTGTGCATAGCCCTGTATGTCTATATATATGGTGTCCCTCCATTAAGACATCATCAAGAATAAGAAAATATTTCCTCTCTTCTCCCGTGGACGTAGGCCTTGGAGCTGAACCACGTTGCATCTTTGTGTCTTTTATTAGTATTTAACAATAATCTGATTAGTTTGCTTTGATTTTCTGTTTGAGACTTCCAAAATCTACTAACCCGAACTGAACCGACTTCAAAGGTGAAAGTGTTAATATTTTGATTTTTGATTTTTAAGGCTCTTGTATATTATATATAATTTCGTAAATGTTTGCATTATCATCCTATATAATAAAGATTTTTTTTAATAATTTGTTAGATATGCATTAGATTTACTTCATATACACTTGTATAGTTGAGTAATTCTATTATTTAATAAATATGTAATTTGAAATCTCAAGCCGATCTACTCAAAATGAACCAAATGTATTATGTTTGGTTCATTTCGGTTTGGTTTGCTAATGTTGATAGGTTTGGTTTGGGTTAACAAAATATTGACCTGATGACCATTTGTTTGAGTTTGGTTTTAATATAAAACTGACCTAAACTGAATTGTCAACTCCCCTATGAAATACTGAATTTGCTGTCTATTCTATGAGCTTAGTGCAAAATGTGTTGGTTGAAAATCAGAATCTCTAAGGTGATTCATAGCTTTGTGGTTAGTCCCAAATTGCACTTGGTGTATGGGAATGTCTAAGCTGATGATCTTGTATGATATTTGCTTGTTGCAAAGCCAGTTCTAGCAAAGCAGGCATAGAGTTTAGGATGGTATTATAAATTAAATTAAATCATAGTAGAATTTGCTCTTTACAGTTTCAGATTATTTTTAATTTACTACTTTCATTAAGTTATGCATTATATATTACTTTGTAATTGTCAATTTATTTTTTTTAAATTGTTGGGTAATTTTATTTATTTTTAAATTGGCTAAATTTTAATTTATGGTTTTAATTGTTGGTAATTAAGTTTAAATAATTAATATCACTTCAAACTTAAATTGAAGGGTGGGCTTTGACACAATGGTCGAGGTTGCTCCATTATGACCTTGAGGTCACAAGCTCAAATCTGGTAAAAATCTTTCCAATGTGGAGGAGGTAAGGTTGTGCACACCGCCTTTTCCCGCCTCTTCCCTAGATCTTGCAATGCCGTGAGCCTCGTGCATGTGACACACCCCTTACTTCAAAAAATAATTATTGAAATAAATGAAGTGCAAGCATGATGTAAGATTGACAAAATTTTAAAAGATAAAGTTAGAAATGGGGGTTTTCAAGAAATGGTAGGAATAAGATAAACACCGACTAAGGTAGTTTAGACACATACAATGAAAACCATTAATATGTGCCAATCAAGAAAAGTGCTGTATTGACAACTAATGTTAACAATAGAAAACAAAGAGGTTCTAAAATAACATGTAATGGCTACTTGTAAAATAACTATTGATTTAGCCTTTGATAGAGTGGAGTGGGGGAAATAGATTCATATACTCAATCACTTGTAGTTAGGAAAAGGCTTTGTTGAGTTTTGCTAGGTCGAATTATATTGTCACAATGTTAAAAGTTATTTAGTTTCAATTTAGTGTAAGTGATCAGATTGGTATTTGTTTTATGTTACTGGTTGAGATGTGGAAGGAACTGAACTATTGGGCTTTGTTAGCCTCTCTTAAATGTGTGTGATAACTGAACTCTCAAGAGTTGGACTATGTAATGTTTGCCTTGCTTTACTAGCTATTTAGTCTGCTCGAAAGGTCTGAATACTTGGACCAATTGGTGTGATTTAATATGACGTAGATAAGATTTTTGTTGTGCAACAATATTTAATTATTTTCGTCAATGTTCTTTATTTCTTCTTTCTTTTTAAACATTGAAAAAACCTCTGAGACCCTAGAATGCTATAATCCATGTAAAAAATTACCAATGTCATTTCTGAGCCTTCTTTTGGTTTTCAGTACACCCCTGCTATTGATATCTGGAGCATAGGATGTATATTTGCTGAAATGCTGACAGGAAAGCCACTATTTCCTGGGAAGAATGTGGTGCACCAGTTGGATCTTATGACTGACTTGCTTGGCACGCCTCCAGCAGAAACTGTTGCAAGGGTACGCTCTCTGCCTCCCTCCCTCCTTTTTTCTCATCTCTATTTTCTTTTCATTGACATTGTGAAACTTCAAACAAGAATGGAGTTTTCCCAATACTGCAATAGTTCAACAAAAGACGTGTTTGACTGTTCTCATGAGTCATTTCTGCTTAGGGAGCCTTACCCTTCTTTGTTTTGCATACTTCATTTTAAGCTTTTTGATATTCCATTATTTCTCATCAATTTTCTTTTTGGTGACATCTGTAGATACGGAATGAAAAAGCTAGAAGATATTTGAGTAGCATGCGGAAGAAACCCGCAGTGCCCTTCTCACAGAAATTCCCTAAGGTGGATCCATTGGCTCTTCGCTTATTGGAGCAGCTACTGGCATTTGATCCAAAGGATCGTCCATCTGCTGCAGAGGTAAGATTCAATTAATGAGAAAGTTTGATAGTCATTTTAATTTAAATTTCTACATGCAAGACGAGCCGCCTCTATGATTGAATTAATTGATTTTATATTTCCCAATTGAGCAATATTTTCCGAAGGAATTTTTTCTCCAATAACTGTATATTTTTCTTAAAATATGGTAAAGCATGTATTACAGCAACGTATAATGAGTTGAGAAGCAAGCAAATCCCCCTCCTTTATCACAATCAGATCCCATCTCTTAAGAACAAAATCCTTGTGAACAGTCCTCTGAAATGCTTATGGAAATGTCAATGTCATTTATCGCATTTTCTTTGTGATAAAGTCGTCTTGTTTTCTCCTGAATATCCTTAGTGAAGTGGACATGGAAGGAATATTCAATAGTTGCATTGGTTCAGCAATTAAAAAGGTTATTTTTGGGGTTGACAAATAATAACAAGCAAGCTGGGGGGTCATGGTTTTAAATCTTACCACTTGCTACCTATCAACAGAATAGAAGGGGACTTTAAGTTTCAGGTCTAATTTACTCAAGTGGTTTCATTTTCTGCTTTTTCCTGAATTTGATCCAAATCATGATAATGGGACTTGCATTTTCAGGCTCTATCTGATCCGTACTTTCAAGGTTTGGCAAATGTGGATCGTGAGCCATCAACTCAACCGATTTCTAAACTTGAATTTGAGTTTGAAAGAAGGAAATTGGCAAAGGATGATGTTAGAGAGTTAATTTATCGAGAGGTACATAAGAAAACCTCTCTATCGTTGCTCTGTTGATAACGTTGCATGCTTGTGGTAAACTTTTACTCATGGTAAATTTTCATTTTAAAGTAAACAGATATTGGAGTATCATCCCCAGATGCTGCAGGAGTATCTACGTGGTGGAGATCAAACTAGCTTCATGTACCCTAGGTAAGAGATTTGCTGCATTTTCTTATGGACTATTGGAGCGGGTTCATTGTCATTGTAAAACCAACTAGTGCTGTTCTACGAATTGATTTAACCATCAATCATCAATTGCATTTATTTACAGTTGCTTTTGCAATGTGTGACCCTTTTCTGTTTCTTATATGTGAAGTCAGATTGGTTGCATGTGTTATTTCTTGTTTGTTATCATCTTTCTTTCACCCTTTTTTTTATTTTTTATTTTTAATTCTAGCTAATTTTTTTTTTACCATGATAGCATTTTCATATCTTCATGGTTTATGAATTGGGTCAGCCCTTTTATAGGCCAAAAGGATGTATCTTTGCATTAAAATTAATCCTGTTTAGTCTCATGTCAACCCAGTGGAGTAGATCGATTCAAACGACAATTTGCCCATCTTGAGGAGCACTATGGCAAAGGTGAAAGAAGCGCTCCTCTCCAGATGCGCCATGCTTCATTGCCTAGGTAATTGTTGGATGCAAGATAGAATGTGATTCATGCGTTTGTGACGAATACTTTTCTCATGTTTTTTACGTCTACTACTGGTACTTTTCTCCAGAGAGCGGGTGTGTCAACCTAAAGATCAAGCTGCTGATAATAATAATGAGCAAAATGCTAATTCCGTTGTTCAGTCAACCCTTCAAAGTCCTCCAAGGTCCCAGCAAAATGGAGTAGAAGTTGCTAATAAGAACGCATCAGGCAATGGCCGCAGCCTAATGAAGAGTGAGAGCATCAGTGCTTCAAAATGTGTAGTTGTGAAAGGAAGAAGAGATTCAGAGGTAGTGTAGTTGAACTTATTCCTTTTGCGGTTTTTTCAGTTTTCTAAAGGCTTGTTTGGTAACTCTAGTTAAACGCTACTTTTACTTTAAAATCGACGTCTATTTGTATACCTTTCTTGGCATTTTAGCTGAGATTAAGTGCAGTATCTGTTCTTATCAGTTTAAAATCAACCTCTATTTGTAGTAGAGGTTTAAGTTCTAACAGAGTAAGCCACTTATGCTTACTCTTTTAAAGGTTATACCTTTGGTTGGGAAAAAGGCTTAGTTGAGAGGGTTGAGTCGGAAAGGTTAAACCTCTACTTCATTTAGAGGTAGAAAAAATAATTATTTACTAAAAAATAAATTTTTTATTACCCACTAGTTTTTTTGGAAGTTATAAGCAGGGTAGGCACCGAAGTTATCTTTTAATCGGTTAACAAAAAATAAGATCGTGTAAGCTGGCTCCATATATAAATGATGTAGAACTCATGTTAAGGTGTGTTATTTTGAATTTAGTTGCACTTAAAAGGTTCTTTTGTTTCTCCCAGGATGAGCCAATTGCAGATCACAACGATAAGGTGGTAGATGGTTTATCACAAAAGGTAGGAGCACTCTATGCCTGACTCCTGTTTCATCGCGTAGCTTGAAGTGGGATGGCCTCAATTTTTCTTGGCCCTCAACGAAAATTGTTATTGCTTCTCTGCAATTTGGCTTTGAAGTTTTCACTAGTTTTCCTGGTAGATTAGGCGCCGAGGTTTCTCTATAGCTGTATTATTATTTATTAATCGCAATTCTGCCGATGCAAAGGATGAACAAACTTCCAGTTTAATGGTTTGAAATTCTTTTTGTAATACTCTAATGTAATGTAGTGCAGTGTCTGTAAAAAAATATTTCTTTTTGTCTGCTTATTGCAGCTGTTTAATGTAAGTTTGAAGCTATTTTGAGTTCGCCCCCTGCTTTTCAAGCCATGTTTACATAGCACTGCCCTGAAAAAATGTTGCATGCACGCTACACTTCCCCTTTGTTTTTAAGATTAGACATATCAACTACCAGATTGATCAGGTGATTTGAACACAACCAATGTTCAGTATGTTCGGTTGGCCAAGTGGCTTGGGCGCGCGTATCTGAAAATGAGGTCACAAGTTCGACTCTCCACTAGCATTGGCCATTGGGGGCGTCTTCCGCTCGAGCAATTAGGGGCCAAGGAATTAGTCCGGATCGGATGGCTGGACACCCTCGGTTATCCAAAAAGAAAAAAACATTATAGTGTCAGGCATGATGAATCTATGCTTTGAGAAGGCGAGAGAACTTTGATGAGCTGAAATTTTAGGTGATTAAGATAATTATAACTTATCACATGGACATAATAAATAATCTAAATTCATTTTGGGTGATTAAAGTTTTGGGTGGCATGCATTTTGTATTGTTGGTGTCACTTCCTTAAAGCCATTTAAGTATTTACAATAACAAAAAATAAAATAATGTAAATAATAAATAATCTAAATTCAATAGCAAACTTAGCCAATTAAGTCTATGGTGTGCATAAACTATTTATTTTACTGTAACAGACATAGCCACACACGTACACGTCAAAGAACTGTCTTTAATTACAACAACACTTAATGTTCTTTAACAGCTTAAAAATTAATGACAAATGATATATAACCTTTCAATTTATCTTAAAAAATAATTTATTTTTTGTCTCCGAAATTAACACTTTCAAACTTTATCATGTTCTTCTTTTATGTTTTTTTCAAATTTAGAAGGGTAGATCATACATGACATGACCACTAGAGAAAACGAAAAGAGTTATTTGATCCGTGCGGTGCGGTACACCATAATTGATACACGTTTTAATGCTTCTTCAACCCTTTGATGAATCCACACTCTCACTTTCTCCGCATCTGATTCGTTGCTGTCAGGTCTCGTATGGATCGTCCACCAAAAATCAAATACGAAACCCTAGAAGCCCACCTTCCAATCTTTCAACTGTAATATTCTTTCGCTGTCTCCGCCAGTAGTTGTTCTCTTTCGATTTCGCCCGTTCATTACCACTTCATTCCACTAGCTCTGGTTCGTGATTCGTGATTCGTGACTCGTGACTCGTCATTTCGGTTTCTTCGTCTTCTTCTTATCTTCTCTCTTCATCTGGAACTGTTTTTTTTTGGGTCCGTTCATTTCTTCGTCGTCATGTCTGAGATTGCGAAAACGTCGAATCCGCCTCGTGAGTTTTTCATGCTAAACCCTATCTGAATTTGACATTCATTATCTTTCAAGGCTTGGTTGGTTATTTGGAGAATGTGTGTGTTCTGTCGAGCTGTTGCTGATTCTGTTCTTCTTGACTCGTTTTTCCTGGTTTTTGTTTTTCAAATTCGTGGTTGCTTGTTGGGGTTTTTGTGTGTGATCTGTTACTAATAGATTGAGGTGGAAATTGTTGTTTAGTTTATGATTCTTCATTTGGATTGAGAAGATTTCATTTATGTTGCTGTAATCTAGAGGATGTTTAGTTGCAGTATTTGTCTTTTAAGTAGGAATGCGTCCTCGAGGTAGGTATAAGTAGATTATTTCTGAGTCTGATCCACCCTTGGTTTTGATCGAATGAGTAGAGATGGTTCTTATATGAGTAGTTGTTGTTGTTTCTTCTAGGAGTGCATGGTGGGTTGTGGGAAGATTCTTTTCTTTGTATCTATTGCATGTTAATTAGGGTTGGTGGGTTTTTATAATTGGATATAGTTGGAGTGTGTTTCATCATATGAAAAAGGGAGCATGTTTAGAAGGCTGTTATGCTTTCTTTTAGTAAGGTTCGACCATGCATGCAGTATATATCATTTTTATACTTTCGAAATGTCATGTAATTTTGGGCGGACTCTCCTTAATGGGTTTATCGGAACAAGTTTTGATGCTTGCATTGATGGAACATGTTTGAGCAATTTGGCAATTTTGAGTTGGATATTACTTTTTTGCTGAATTATTTTTGTTCGGTTTTTCTAGCAACGTGTCTTTTGTATTTTCATTTTTCTATATGTATGTTTTTGCATGCAGGAAAATAATTATTTTATGCACAGTCAGTCCAAACCTAGATAAAGGAGTACGACTGCGTTAGGCAGCTGACCACTAGCATAAAAGGATTTGCTAGATCCACCTTAAAAGACTTTAAATTCAAAAGATTTAAGATCAGTAGGATGAAAACTTAATGCATTAAAATTTAAATGTAATGTTAGTAGAAGTAGAAATACAAGAGAAATTATGAAGATTAAGAGTCAAGAGATGCCAAGGAGTGAAATATTTATGTATGGAGCTCAATTATTCATTAAGAGAGAGAAATAGGTAATAATGTGAATCATAAAAATTAAGTAAGGTTGGTTAAATGGAAGAGTGCTTTTAGAGTAGTTCATACTTCATGATCAATATGTCAAGTTGCAACTTGAAATTACAGTTTTATATGACTACTGTTAAACCAGCCATGCTTTGTGAATTGAATTTTGGGGTATGAAATGAGAACGCATTAAAAATTTGTAGAAATATGAATGTTAAGATAGATGTGTGATAAAATAAGATGGATGTGAATGTTAAGATGGATGTGTGATATATGAACATGTTCGAGAAATAGCAGTAGTCCCAATTAGAGATGAACGTAGGAGAGCATATGAGGATAGTTTGGACCCATACAATAGAAACCATTATATGCGCCAATTAGGAAGTACCAATTAATGCCAAAGGATAGAGGTAGAGGCAGGAGAAGCTTGGATGGTACTCTTGGCTATTTTGAATTTGTTGAACACCTTGCTCAAGGTTAACCTAAAGTCTACAAGGCTTGCCCCTGAATGCCTCTCTAAAAGTTTCTCGTAAAATAAGTGTTCATTGAGTAGCACAACACAACAACTTGAGCCCATTCTAACAAACATATTGTCTTGAATAATGCTTTTATTTGTGAGAATGTTTTGGTATCTAGAAGTTGAGGATACCAAAATCACTTACCTTGTAGGTAATATATATTAATGTTCGCTTTTTAGCAGGTTGAGACAATTACTAAGGGAAAAACTATTTAGGAGGCAAAGCAATTAAGCAAAGTTGCTGGGAAAGGACTTGGTTACCATCTATTTTGCAATAGTCTCTTGGTGTAAACTGCTTGTTGTTGATTTGTGCCTCCATCTCCCGTTAGTTTGTTTCTTGAGTAAGCACCTAGAAGCTTGGATGAATGCTGGTTTTTTGCACCCATACAACACATATGAGAGCCAAGGGAGTGCTTGAATGTTTCTTGTTGGCTGCTGAAATTCTACATATGCACAGTTAGGAATAGGAAAACTATATTAAAGACAAACCTTTGTGCCTGACTTGGGTTGGAGTTTTTGAGAATCTTTTGGCATTTGTTTGTGCTTTCAGTTTCATTCCAAAGAAGTTTATAATACTACTATGATCTTCATTTTTGTCCTAATATTGCTTTTGTACCATGCTATTGAATATGCATGCATTTTTAAGTAATAGCCTATCTTTGATTTGTGTGATGTTTGATTCTGCCACTCTTTCATTCCCCTTTAGTACTCATTGTAATTGCTGTGATTTGGAGAATAAGTAAAGTAAAGGTCAACCAATCATGAAATTTTCCCTCCCACTTTGCTATCCTTAATGAGATATGAAAAGGAGAACAATCCCAATCAAGGCCGTTGACCTTGCTTTGAAGGGTCCAAAATTATTGATCTATATTACTCTTGTTTGGTTTGAGTTTGAAAAATATTCTGCTGCTAGCAACTTTTTTATTTTCAAAGCAACCCTTTTACTGACACTGTTACTTGATTAAGTGCTTGCTTCATTGATACGAGGGAATAGTTAAATTTCTTATGGTGGATAAATCAAGATAAGTATAAACGAAAATGTTCTCGACTTTTATCATCACTTTCCATAATTAAATCTCTTGGATTTTACTGGTAACTTTTTTACATTAATACCAAACATACTATATAGCACTCGTGACATTAGTCACATTACTCCAATGTACAATCTCAACCTTCTTGTTTACGATGATCCACAATATTATGTAATTTGTCTTTCTTTGGGTTTTGTAGGTCTTGCAGAACACTCGCACAAGAATCGTTTGCAGGAGTACACACAAAGATCAGCTTTACCCCTCCCCAGTTACTTTACTTCTAACGAAGAATCTGCTAGTGGACTAAAGTTTATTTCGACTGTTGTGGTTAAGGGAGAGGCCTACAAGTCCTCTCGAGCATTTTCCAACCGAAAAGAGGCTGAACAGGATGCTGCCAAAGTTGCTTATGAATGCATATTAAAAAAGATAAAAGATGAAGGAATTCCACATCTCCTTGTGGTATGTTGCATTATTTCAACTTATTTGAATTCTACTTCAAGCCCTTATCATTTAGAATCCATATTATAAGGGGGATCCCTCCAAGTGATGAATCTGTTTTCTTTTATTTATTTTATTTTTCTTCACCACTTAATACTGTTACACTTTTAGTTCAATACTTGTGCTTCATGTGGTCTATACTGCATAATCGATGAAAAATACTACGATCTCCCATGTTGGCTTGTCTTTATTGTCATAAAATATATTGTACGTTAGTAATTATGATTTTATAAAGTGGCAAGTTATCATATCATAATGCAATAAAACATTACGCAGCTACTTTCATTGTTTTTCATTGGTTTATTCTCCTTCAAAATTGCATTCAAGTATCAGTGTATCACATAGGCAGGTTGCTTTCGCTCCACCAACCTCATGACAATAACTAATGAAGTTGAAATGTTTATTGTATGCACAATTGCGCTCCAAAACAAATTAAAGTAGCAGTATCCATGGTTCTTCTCCCTTTCGAGTAATTAGGCCACGTGGAAGAATTCTCTTCATCATAGTAAATACCTTCCCAAGAGTATCATTCTATTTGTAGTGCTTTGTACGGTGGGAAAAGGTATAGCAAACCCAATTACTGTAGAGGATTTGATTGAAAGGACCTTGGATGTGCCGAGAGGTCATTTGTAGTCTAATGTATTTTGAATCATTTGGAGGACAACTTTCTTTGTTATTTTGTGGTCAATATGGCTAGAATAGAACGCCAAAGTATTCAATCAAAAGGAGTGTGGGGTCGGTCATTTGTTCGATTTAGAAGCTGTTGGTGGGTTGTGCCTTGTAATGAGGGCATCGGGTTATCTTTGGGAGATCTAAGCTTCAAGTGGGCTCTCCTTTTGTAATTGCTCCTTTCGAGGGCCTCCTTGGCCCTTGTTAGGTGTGCTTTATCTATTTACATATAATATCTCAATTTCCTATGATATTTCTTTAGCAAACTCTAGCAAACTCATGGTTATATACTTATAAGTTATATATAAACTACTTAAATTTACTTTTTTTTGTTGTTTTTGTTTTAATCAATCACTTCATCCTTGGAAGCTCTCCAATGTAGCGTCTTCCAACATTAGATCAATGTTGTAACCTGTACAACATAAATATGACTAATTTTCTTTGTTAGCAATTTAGACTACTGAGATGGATATGTGGTAAAACTTTTAAAGATAAGATTAGAAATGAGCATATTTGGCAATGGTAGGAGTAGCACCAATTGGAGATAAAATGAGAGAGAATCGACGAAGGTGGTTTGGACACATATAATGTAGGCCTTTAGATGCACTAGTTCAGAAAAGTGACCTATTAGCACTAGATGGTAACAATAGAGGTTGAGGTAGATCTAAAATAACATGGACAAAGATAATTAAAAAAAATTTAACTTCTTTTAATTTGAATGCCGACTTTGCTGTCAATAGAGCGGAGTGGAAGAATCTAATTCATGTAGTGGACTTCATGTAGTTGGGAAAAGGCTTAGTTGAGTTGAGAGTTCTCTATTAGCTATTTCCCTCACAAATGTCAAAGCATTATTAATTAGAAATTGCACATCATTATTTACCAACCTTATCCACAGTAGAATCCAACTACTCAAGTTTTTGCAGGGAATATTGAACTAGTTGTAATATTAATAAAGAAGTCAATTATTGTCATATTACTTGTTTTTGTTAAGCCATCTATCATAATGCTAGAACTAGTGTACACCTATGATTTTTTATGGGCTTTAATGTCTCTATTGTATACTGCACCCCTCTATAAGAGAATTCCCACAAGATTAGTCAGTACCATTGAGTAGGCTTCAAATTGTCCTCTTAGAAGCCCAAAACCACTATCTAGCAACTCTCAAACTTTATTAGTTAAAACTAGAGAAATTAAGGAGAAAAAATGACTCCTTTAATAACTGATACTCGATTAAGAATAAATTCTTTTCTCTAAGGTGTAATTAAATTTTATTTTCGCCATTGAGTCTGACTGTCGGAGATAACAGCTTTTTTCTTCTTCTCCATGCAACCTATTTTGCAATTCTTCATAATCTTTTGAATTCATCCAATATTGTGGCATGCTTGGTAGGGTGGCTAAAGTTATAAATATCAATATGGTGTTGGCCAGTTCTGTTCAGAGGTAATGCAACTGGTAACAGATGACAGATGACTACATATCATTTTGTTTTTTTCATTTGCAGCACTATTACCCTCTCATTTAGGGATATTGTCATCTTTCATTTGAGCAAGCTTCACTTTTAACTCCGTTCTATTCATCTAAGGTGGCCTGTGACTGGCCTAATTATGATATAATGGAACTGTCATTCTATTCAGTAATAAATGGCTCGGTCCATTTCAACTACATTGCAAAAAACCTTTATATGACTAAGATTTCCCAACAGAAAAGGGACCAAAACTGTAGTTTGTTACCTTTACATCACCTTTATTTCTGAACCAAGCGCTTTTATTGTGGCCATGCATGCGTTAGGCTGACATAGCATTATGTGTCATTCTATCATTTCTATCACTCTTTAGGTATTTCATGATTACTAATTGGAGAGTATTCCATCCCAGTTTAATGGTGTGGCTTGGTGTTTTTGCCTTGACCCATTCATGTTATTTTATTTGTATTTGTAATATTTTTTTAACTACATTTTTGCATTTTTCTATTGATTGTGTATGGAATTTCCTTAAGGTTAGATCCTGTTGTCCTTAGCTTCTGCACTAAATGGGATGGATGGTCACTGTAGGCTTGCTGACTATTGATGATAATCATGATATGGAGTGCATTAGAGACATTATTATAAGATAATAATATTTTAATATTACAAGCACAAATGCTTAAAAGATGTTAAATAATTGCCTAAAGAAGATGTGTACTTTTTTTTTGACAAGAAACATAATGAATTGTATTAATTTAAAACTATACAGAAAAATATACAACCAGAACTGAGGCTGGAATTAGAGATCAAAACTGAACAAAATAGAACTTCAACCCCTCAACCACTCCCCTAATGAATAACCTTTTCAAAGCTTACAAGTGCTTATCCAAAGGGAAGCCAAAAAGAAAGAACCATCCCACACTACCCTTACATCATTATCCTGATTATCAAAGATGCGAGTATTCCTCTCTTTCCAAATAGACCTAACAACCGCAAAAACCACAACTCACCAATAAGCCCTCATCTGACGAGGGAGAATAGATTCATCAGGGTACGCCCATAATGATGAACTGGAGGAAAAACCGTCCCATTGAAGCAGGGATTCCCATTTTTGCCATACCCCTTTAGAGAATTCACACTCTAGAAAAAGATGGTAACTAGACTCCACATTGCCTTTACACAAACAACACCAATTGAGGGAAAGGGACCAATTCTAGAAACGCCTTTGCAAGATATCCGCACAGTTTAACCTGGCATGAGCAATAGTCCATCTCAAAAATTGATCTTTGAGCTCACATGGGCTTTCTAGATGAAATCATGCGGGAAGGAATTGAGATTTGGAGAAAGATCATTCGAAGAACAAAGATGATGCAAAAAGGATTTTGAGGAGAATTCCCCTGAAGACTCTACAGGCTAGGATACTCTATCACGCTCATTGGAGAGATTAACAACATCAAGGATGGCAAGGAGGGAGGAAATTTCAGGACATTCTCAATCAGAAGGATTCTTTCTAAGGTAGAGACACCAAGAAGGCTTATCTCTCTCACCTCTCAATGGAGGGACAATGAAATCACAGATGGAATGATAGGGCTTCGTTGACAATCTATAAATATGGTGAAAAAGATTACAAAAACTGAATGTGCCACACCAAGAATCTTCCCAAAAAAGATTTGTAGCTCCATTACCCATTTTAAGGCGAGCAATGGAGTAAAAACTCTGATAAAGGGAATGAATGAATTTTCAAGGACTGCGAAAAGTGGATCTGGGGAACACACTAGCATCTCTAAAATTTTGATGAAGTCCATGACGACTGCGAACCACCTTAGCCCATAAGGAATCATTTTTCTTGATAAATCTCCATAATCACTTCCCAGCCAAAGCCTTATTCCTAAGCTCCAAATTGCCAATACCCAAACCGCCTTGGTCAATCCTTCTGCTAACCATACTCCATCTAACCAGACAACTCCTTCCCCTTTTGTCTTGCCCTTTCCATAAAAATTTCCTCATCATTCTTTCAATCCTCCAAGCCACCAGTTTTGGGATCTTAAACATGGACAGGAAGTATGTGGGGATAACTTCCAACACACTCTTGATTAGAGTTAGGCAACCCCCTTTTGAGAGAAAGCCTCTGCCAACCCTCAAGTCTCCTTGAAACGGTATTGATGACTGGCTCCCAAAATGACGAGGATAATGGGTTACCCCCAAGCGGCATACCAAGATATGATAAAAGCCAATTACCAATTGACCAACCACACGATAATGCCACCTCCATCAGATTAGACTCAGCCATGCAGATCCCAGCCACCTGGCACTTCTCCAGATTCAGCTTCATACCTGAGATCCAGCAAAAGCCCTGAATTAGCCTCAACGTAGCACGAAGGCTAGACCCATCATTCTTCACCATGAAAAGGCAGTCATCAGCGAATTGGAGATGAGTCACCTGTACCCTGTCCTTTCCAACAAGAAGATGTGTACTTTTGAGCTTTATAAATCGTAGTTTCATTCTTTTTTGTTCTTGAAAATGAACATTGCGTCTTCTAATACTTATTTTATTTCCATGCCCGTTGCTTAATCGTTCATGTATTGTTTAACCAACTCAACAGCTTTAATACAACTGAATAATGTATGGAGCACCCCTCTCCCCCAATTTACACTTCTGTTTGGATCTTTTCTTAAGCAAATAAAGAATTAAACAAGGGAAAAAAAAAACCCGGGTTCTTATTACTTTTCCTACTATCTAATTTGTGTGCTTTCTTTTAACAGGATACTACATTCTGTAAATCTATTCTTAACGAATTTGCAGTTAAGATGAAGTTAGAAAGGCCCATTTACTCAACTACTCTGACAAAGGGATTGTTGCCAGTATTTATCTCAACTTTGTTTTTTGATGGTAAAACTTACACTGGTAGTGTTGGAAAAAACAAGAAAGAGGCAGAGCAATTGGCAGCACGCACTGTTATCGAACTTTTTCTGGGTAATTATCATGTTTTGTTAATTATTTTAATTGAGCTTTCACGTGATGAGATGAAAGCTGTTCTGACATTCTTTGCATCAATTGCACAGAGAGATGCAACTGTGCTACACTTTTTAATGCTCCTTTTGAATAATTCCAGTTTAACTTGCAGGCACTGCATCAGGACGTGTTCTCTCTGAAATAATAAACTCCAAACACAAACTTTATGCTGCACTGCATAAGGTCAAAGAAACCCGAATGGTGTCACTTTTGTCATTTCCAGAGGCTTCTGGACAAGTCATTAATGTTCCAGTTAATGCTCTGCCTTTGCCTGAGGTCAAGAAGCCTAAATTAGAGCCTGATTGTGAAACAAGCAATGCTGTAACCAAGAATGTTACATCAGTATCGGATCAATCACTGTCAGGCGACAATGTTGAAGTAGTGGTTTCTCAGAGCTCAGCTGTTGATTTAAATGTTGGTAGGAAGCGCAAGAAAAATGAGGAGCAGTAGATGTCACAATATAATGAACAGTATGTTGCGATTTCTCATCTCTTAAGAGTCTCAGGTGCTTTGCCTTTTTTTTTTTTCATTTAAAAAAAAAAAAATTCTTACATCTCCTCTATTTTTCTTTGTCATAGTTTACGCATGGAAAGGCACCTAGACTTACTTTCCTTTTTACGCAAGAAATTAAGTATGAGTTACTTCGCTCTTCTGATGCTCCAACAACCTAAATGTTGTTTGTTTGAACTAATTTCTGAAATGTATTGATGAGAGAGTGACGAATGACTGCCTAAAGTCTCACACTGTTACTAGAAAGGCTCTCTATGTCGGACTTTAATTCTGCTTGGCTAAATTGAAGTCGATCCTCATGCATTGAACTGATTTCTTTCTTTATCGCAAGACACATCCTATTCCACGGGGCTTCTATTACACGTTCCATAAATGTAAGGCTCGGCTTGTGGTTATTCCAAAGCATCCATTAGATGATCAAGGTGGGATTGTGTGGTTAATTAATGGCACTCTCTATGGTGTATGCTAGGCTAGCTCACTTTCTTCAGAAAGAAATATATAATCATAATGGATAAAAGTTGTTTGATACTCGCAGAATTGCCATTTATTGACAAATATTACACACCTTTATGGCCAAGACCCATACCTCTAGCGCGCTTGCTATTATTAAGGCTTCACAAAAGTTAGGCCATCTGTGTTGGTTTGTCTGTCTCTCTGCCGTAGTATGTGTTTTGTGTTTTGCTTTTACATTGTGGTTTATGATCCAATTTGCTTATTAAATTGTACCTCCACTAAGATGACAAATGAAGCTATTTACAATTTCGTTCAATAAGCTAGTCAATTGGCATAACGAGGTGAGCTTGTTACAGCATCCATCAAAGGCAGTTGAAAGATTTTTTCAGAATATTTACTTAATGGGAAGCTTGTGCATTAAGAGGGAAGGTAGAACCCTTCTGTGATTATTTGCTGCAAACTTTATAATATTGCCACTATTCTGTTTGGACAGTGCTTTATGAAGGGCCAATCACTAGCTTATGTTGCGGAAATGAACCAGGATTCCGTCATTATTTGGTGGACTGTAATTACTGGGCTTCTTCTGAGAACCCCACCTTTGTGTTCTTCCTTTTCATGGCCTTATCATCTTCAACTGTTAGAGCAGAAATATGTGTTGCTTTTCCTATGCCTTTTTATTTCTGTTTTCATGAAGTCATATGGTGGTTTTCCTGACTTGGGTTAGGAACAAGCATATGGTTTTTATCTGAAATTGATGTAGTAATGGTGTTCTTGTTTGCATTGTATCAAGGTACTTGCTAATTGCTTCAATTGAAATATTTCAGGTAGAGCACCATCTTGTTCCGGCACACTCTGCTAAAGATTTCCAGATATATGTTGTCCATTTTTGTAGACTGCTCTGATGCCATGAGTAGCTTATAATGCCCAAGTAAGTTGGTAACTGTTTTTGTTTGTTATGCTTTCTGTTCTCTGAATGTTGAACAAAACCTGATATTCTGCAACTATGTAAATTAATATGATGTATCTGTTTACAGTTTGAATGGGCTGATAGAAATGTGTTGAATTCCATGTTTAAAGCTTCATGGTGGATCATTATGTGGTTCCATGATGATGCTGATTTGCCTATTAAAAACTAGATACTGAAATTTCTAGTTTTTTGAAGGTAGAAGAAATTAGAATATCCATTGCTTCTTTGGAAGATTGATCTGAGTACAATACTCTGATGCCCCTACCAATTTATAGAAAAGGTTGGGTTTTGTATGCAAATTTATCCATGGAAGAAAGCCTCATACTTTATCTTTTGATATCTTTTTTTAATGTTTTTGTTTTTTTAAAGTGTATCTTTCTGTAGCTTTAAACCATAAACGTTTGCTCTTATCCATAATTGATGAATTCTTTATTAATGTCAAAAAGTTGGTATTAAGATTGGTTGACCAATACTAAATTTATGCCTGATATTTAAACAAGTGCATAAATTTCTAGATAACTCGGTCATGCCACGCCCATCATACCAAAAATGGCTTTCTGTACGGACAGGTGGGTGTAAACGCACGCAAACACGCCCACCAAGCTGTACAAAAATTAAAAATTACTATATGTACCCAAATAAACCCACCTGCCCGTACACAAAATTACTATGCGCCCGACTTACCCTAAAATAAAGTACAGGCGTAACTATATGCACACAAATTACTATATGCACCTAAATTCACCCACCCTGTCCGTACATAAAATATTATATACACCAATACGACACCTACGTTACTTGAAAAAAAACAGATGACCTTATGCGCCCGCCTGTCCTTACATAACATGCAATATACGCCCACTTGTCCATGCAGAAAAAAATAAAAATTACCAAATACACCGGCCTGGCTGCAAAGAAAATTACTATACACACCAAAATATACCCCACTTGTCCGTACAGAAAAATAAAAGCTTAACTCTATGAACACAAATTACTATATGCACCCAAATACAGCCACCACCCCGTCCATACATATATACACCCAAACGACACCCACGTTCGTAATATACACCAAAACTACACCCACGTTCATAAAAAAATATTAAAAATTACCATATACACCCACTTGTCCGTACATAAATTACTACCACTTGTCCGTACATAAATTACTATATACACCCACTTCTCCATATAGAAAAAATAAAAATTACTAGATGCACCCATATACGCCCAGTCCGTACAGAAATTTTTTTAATATATGCACCCAAATACACCCACCCAGTCCGTACATAAATTACTATATACACCCAAACTACACATTTGTAAAAAAAAAAAAAATACTATATATACCCAAACCCACTTGTCCATACAGACAAAATAGAAATTACCATCCACGGAGTCCGTACGGAAAATTTTACTATGTGCTCCAAACCTCGTGTCCGTAGATTACAATACACATACACCCCACGTACAGAAAGAATAAAATTACTATACGCAGCCAATTAACCCACTTGTCCGTTGACAAATTACTGTATACTACTCCCAAAGCCATCCAGAATAAATTAAAATTTACTATACACACCCAATTGCAGCCAACTGTCCGTACAGAAAATTACTATACACCACTACTCCGTACAAAAATTACTATACACGCCCAATTACACCTGTCCGACAGAAAATTCCCCATACACCCACTTGTTCTTAAAAAATGAATAAAAATTACTGTTCGCAGCCACTTACATCCACTCGACCGTAGAAAAATACTGTATACACAGCCTCCAAGAAAAAATTAAAAATTACTATATACATCCAACTGCACCCACCTGTCCGTACAGAAAATTACAACATACACCCACTTGTCCAGCAGAACAGAACTATTACGTCGAGAAATACATCAGTTGTCCGTATAAAAAAATTTAACAAACACTATATGCACCCAATTACACCACCTGCTCGTACAGAAAAATACAATACACACCAAATACACCCATCAGTCTGTAAAGAATAAGCATTTACTATATGCACCAACGTACACCCAACTGTCCCTACAGAAACAAAATTAAAAATTACTAAATTCCCCCGAGTACACCCACTTAATCCACAATAGTGTTCACGCATATTTCTAAATTCACCCATCCGCACTCACCATTACATGCAACAAAAATACTAACTAAATGCACCGATGTCCACCCACCAAATCCAGATTAATATATTCACATCTATTTCTAAATACACACCGACACCAAATTAAGTATAACGCCTTAACAATACCTTCCCTCTTCTTTCATTCAAAACCGCAGCCACCCATCTTCTGTTGCTCTTGACGTGCTAAACAAACCCATTTAGACCGACTGAAAGAAACGGCACTCACATATGCATGTGGTCCTGTTATACATGCCACCACAGACACCCACCCACCATTTGAGCACCATTTCATACTAAAGGTGCCCACCCAGCCCAAAGTTTCCAGCACTGTAATGCACTAAAACACCCACAGTTTCTAGTACTTCAACATACCAAACACACCCGTTTGCACCCACCCAACAGAAACACTTGTTGTTGTAGCTTACTTGATGCACCCAACATTTTTGATACTGGTTCATTTTTATCTGATTAAGTCTATTTGTCAATTACTTTTCATCAAAAGTTCGAGACTGCAACATATTCCCAAAAGGAGTGCCTGCTTCGTAAGCTCCTTTGTAGTTTGCATTGTGTGTTACAGCCATCTACATAAGCTTCTTTGTAATTGTAACCAGTCTTGCACGATAGGCTTCCACTTGACACTCTTAGTCCTTCAAAAGAACAATAAATAAATTATTAAGACCACATCATATTATGGAAAATGAATAACAAGATGTTTATGTCATTAACATAGTTTGTAAGAAGTACGCAATTACATTGGGAACTACCTACAAAACAAGGACTTAGAAGGATTTTGTCCTACATTAAGCTCATTACATAAGCTAAATGCAAACTAAGGGAATAAAAATTAGTAACTGAAGCGGGATATTAGAAGAGAGATTTCTTAGAACATTACAAGAGGCAAGAGTTTAGTGCTGATGTTATTTGTTGAGTGAATAAACTTATAGTTTTGCATTTATAAGTTAAATGTGGATATAAAACATTTAAGCTACACCCATGATAAAAACACCAATAAATGATTGACAAATAAACAAATATAACTAATGTCAAATGCTATTAATAAGTCACATACCTGTAGATGTAGAGGCTATAGATAATGATACACTCGCCATAAGACTGCATGGTGGTACTGGTCCCTCATGTGGGGTAAAGGATGGGGTGGTACTCTTTCTGTCTTTCCATACAAGGACAAGATAATGAATCTGCACACATAAAATTGTAAACTCAGGAAGATGCAGTTCAACATAAATGGACTACTCCAGCTTGCTTTCTCAAACTATATCAATCGTCTGTTTTAAGACCAATTCATCATTCCAAAAACTTTGAAAAGTCCAGCATAATATATTATGCTTGAAAATTAAGTTTAAGGGCCTGTGTAACAGCTAAGAAAAGTTTTCTGAGAAAATGTAGTTTTCTCTAGAACTAATTTCTTAAGCAAATTTATTTAGAGAATTTTTTACACTCATCTGATGCAAAAGAGAATGAAACATAAGAAGTTTCATTGAATATAAACATAAACATAATCAATAATATTAAAAATCTTCTCATGAGAAAATTAAATTACTCACCTCTATGGGCGCGTTTGGTACCCCGGATTGGATGGGATAGGATTATTTTTAATCTTATTCCTATGTTTGGCTATCAACTGGATAAGATTAAAAATAATTCATTGTTCATTTTTATCCTGCTGCAACGGGATTAAATAATCCTGACGTTTAGGTCGGGATTATTTTTTCCCCGCTCTTCTTCTTCTTCTTCTTCTTCTTCTTCTTCTGCCTCACTCACCCTTCTTCTTCTTTAAAAACAATGAACATAAAATGTTAAAATCTTGCGATTGCAGCGAATCGCCCCCTCTTTTTTTTTTGGCGATTGCTTGCATTTGTGTTTTTTTTAATTAATTAATTAATTTTTAAAATTTTTATAGTTGAAACCTGGGTATAGTTGAAATTTGAGATGATGGAATTAATGAGTTTTTAACTTAATTTAAGTTTTTAACTTTTCAATTTAAAACTTATCTTATGTTGCACCAAACACAGGATCACTTTATTTTTAATCATATCATATCATATCCTATCCAATCCCATCCCATAAAAATAATTCTATCCTATCCCGCACACCAAACGAACCCTATGAGGTGAGAAAATAAGGGGATTGAAAAAAAAATTCTTGAGAAAATGGTTGCAATCAAACACAACTTTCTTATTTTCTTGAGAAAATCTTTTATTTTCTCAAGAAAATAAAAAATTTAAAAACCTATCAAACAGGCCTTGAGAAACGTTGATTTGGCTACATAATTTTACCTACAAACACTTAATATCACAACCAAAGCCTCTAGGTACTATTGTAATCAACGAGATAGTGCCAACTGCCAATCCTATAATAGAATGTAGGAGCCCATGGGATACAACCTCTCAATATTGTGCCAATACATTCAGTTATTCCAAGATAGAAAGTTTTTGTATTATTAATTTCAAGCATCCATAGGGAAAATGAACCTATTATTAGAACATAAGAATACTTCATTCGTATAATACAATCCACAAGAAATGAGATAGGAGAAAGAGAAAGAAAAATAGAATCAAAAGGTTTACTTCAATATATATATTTGACACACATGCAGAACAATATTCCGTGGAGGTGTTATGTACTTGGGAATCTATTGCTTATTATTAAGCAACATTCAGCAAAAGATTGCATAAGAAGATTTAGGTAGCGTTTGATAACTCTAATCTTAACCTCTTATTTGCTTAAGCTCTAAATATAGTAGAGGTTAGAAATATTTACAATGTTTGGTAACTTTTTTGCAACCTCTTAAAAATATTAGATGTTGACAAGAAATAGAGGTTAAACCTCTTAAAAAAAAAAGCGAAATTTTTTTCCTTTTTTTTTAGGCGCTCATCCTCTACAGCGGGTAGAGGAAGAGCGTAAAAAAAACGTATTAATTTTTTTTTCAGAAAGCCCAAATTACCCTTCTTTTAAACTTTCCCAAACTTCTCAACTCTTCCACTCTTCTTCACCGTGAAAACCTTCCACGGCTCTCTTAACTGTGACTTCTGCATGACTTTTCTCTACCCTCCACGGTGATTTCTTCACGACACTTCTCTATTCTCTTCGTTCTCTACGAATCCGTCATGCATCTTCTCTCATTGCTCTTCCCTTGTTTGCAACCTAGAACTAAAGAGGAAGAAGAAGGAAAAACTAGGGTTGCGCATGTTTAGTTAACATTGGTAAAAATCTTATTTTTCAACTTTTTTTTGGCTCTTCAAAATTGCTGTTATTTTAGGGTTTATAATGCCCAACTACAGATAGGTTTTGCTTTAATTTTTATCGTATTTGATTTGTTTAATTTTATTTTCCGATAAGAAAAGAGAATAAAAAAGGGTGAAATCGATATCTCAAAGAGTTGGCAGATGTTCAAACAAATTCATCTTATATGTCTTCTTCTTGCAGATGACCCCACATTCTTCATTGCCCTAAATATTGTTATGATACCTGATTATTATAATAGAACAAACAATAAGGTAAAATATGCAATATCCAATTATCTTTTCTAACAAAATACTAGGTTCCTCCATGATGTGGTGGAAAAAAGGATTGCCCGTGCATAGTAAACTGTAAGTCATTCTCTATGTTTAATGATTGGTTAGTTATCAATAAAAGGGGAAAAGAAAGAAAAAGAATAAATGGATGATAAACATGTAGTTGCTTAGAAGACCATGGGCTTTGATGCTCAATCCGTCTGGCTATGCTGCAAACCACATAAGGTCAGACCAACTCATAATCCTCCCTCCAAAACCAAATAATAATAAAACTCCGACAATTGGCCATCACAATTGACCATGGACTTTGATGTTTAGTCTTATTTTTGGTTCCTGCCCATATGGAAGAGTCTTGGTTTCCTGCTCCATGTAGTTTGTTTTGGTTGTTTTCAGGTTTAGCCTTTTGTGGTGGTTGTAATGTGTGCTAGTGTTGTTTGCTTTTTTGGTTCTTGTGTGTTTTTCTTCTTTGGTTGTTGTTTTTCTCTTTGAGGTTTTCTTTCCCTGTTTTGTATTGTTTGTGGAGTTGTTTCCCTATTCTTTCTTTGGTTGCCTAATAAAATCTCAACACATTTTTCAAAAGAATTTGACATCATGTATCTTGTACAAGATCTTATGATGGTTTTGTGAGTTGTGGCTCTGTTAAAATATATAGAGAACTTTTAAGTGTAAGGAAATTAAAGAAAGGAGTTCTATGTTAGCCACTCCCAAGAGGAGAAAATGGTTGACTCCTCTTATATCTAATATGTTAATGGTTTTTCTAGAATGCACGTCTAGTTTGGGTAATTGTGTAAGGCAATTTTTTTGTTTTGTCTATCTAATTATGATTGTAATAAAAAGAAAAAAAAATCAAATACTGAGAAATCTGAGTTAAGCTTGCATATGGAGCTTTAGCAATTTCTTAAATTTTGTGTGAAGTAAAATCTATTGGATTGGAGAATAAGAACTAGTAATGCAAGAAAACAACAATGCCTACTGTGTTGTGTGTTGCACATCTCTAGAGTTTAAAAACTGTATTGGACAAGTATATGTTACACATGATGACTTTAACTGTTATTGTTCTTTTACTTATGTGGTGGTAAATCAAATTCCATGAAAGTTTCTCATTTCGGTGATATGATTATATTTATTTAGGGTCGATTCTAAAAAGTTTATGTATAGTTTCATTTTTCTAATAATGCATTTTTGTTGGATGTAACAGTTTTTTCCATTAAATAAGAAATTATGAGTGGTCTAGATAAATCAAACACAAATAATTTTGTCATATGTGACGAAGAGGATGAAAAAAAATCAAATCGAGTTAAGTGGAAAGATCCTGTTAAGAAAATTTTTATAGATATTTGTGTTGAACAAGTTAAGAATGGTGAGAGGCCTACAACAAGTTTATCATAGGCTTGCACTATGATAAAAAAAAGTTAAAAAATCAATGGGATATTTTAAAAAGAAATTGGACTGCTTGGAACAAGTTAATTTCCCAAATAGATATTGGGCGAGATGAGAAAAACAACCGAGTAATTATGGACAATGATTGTTGGGATGAGTACATTAAGGTAATTTTTCTTTTTTGCTATTGGACACATTGAATAAAATGGTAGTATATTTCTAATCTATTACTTTTCAATGCAGGCAAATCCAAATGCTAGAATGTTCAGAACACAACCTTTATCTTTTGCAAACGAATTAGATATACTATTTGGAGGTAATTTAACGTCAGGCAAACATGCTTATCCGACAGATGGAACCATTCCAACAGATATTTTGTCACATGAAGATAGTATAAACCTTGATGTGGATGATGAAATATATGGACTAGACATATTGGATTCTACAAAGACAAGTACTCAAGTTGATAATACTCAAGGTGATACGTCTGTTGATAAAGATAGATATACTGAGCATATGAAGCAAATTAGACGCAAGCAACCTCGCCTATCAAAAGGAAAGGGTGATAGTGATAATATCATTGAGAAGGAATTAGAACATGTATTTTCGAAGATATTATGTGAAGGAAGTTCTGGAAATGTTGCCCCAAGTATTGAGGAGTGCATTGCATCTTTACAAAAAATGCCAGATGTTGTTGTCGAAAGCAAATTATATGGGTTCACTGTCAGAAGTTTTACGAAGAAGGAAAATTGAGAAGTGTGGATGTTCGAGACAAATCCGACCAATCGCATTGCTTTTTGGAGCACTTTTAGAAAGTGAAAAAAATTAATGATTAGTGTCATACTATAGATTTCTATGCATTTTTGAGATTTTTTTGTTTGTTGTGTAGTGATTGAACACATCTCTTTTTTGTTTATGACATTATTTGGTTTCTTATATATACATGATTCCGAGACCTTTCTTTTTATTTAGAATATAATGATTTTATTTTGACTTTTATTTGGCTTTTCATGCGGTTTGACATATATTTATAGTTATAAAATTTCACTTGATGACATTTTGCTTGTTTTTTTTTTTTTTCCGGCACTTACGGATGAAGAACACTATTTGATATTATTCATTGTGGTCGTACTGTACATGAGGTGTCGTAAACGTCAAAATTGTGGCATTGCAAGACAACCTTGTAGGGTTTCTAGTTTATTTGAACATAAGTTTATGAATGACTTATTGAATGGCCACCCTAGAGTGTGTTTAGAGTTGTTTCGAATGGATAAACATGTTTTTTTATGTCTATGCACGTTGTTTAAAAATAAAGGTTGGTTAAAAGATAGTAGATATCTTTGTGTGGAGGAGCAAATTGACATTTTCCTTAGGACCATAGGTCATAATGCTCGAAATAGATTGTTGCAAGATAGGTTTCAACATTTTGGTGAAACTATACACAAGTATTTTTTTGCAGTATTGATAGCAATGTTAAAGTTTGCTGGTGAAATCATAAAACCTCCTTTTGAACAAGTGTCAAAGGAAATTTTAGAAAGCTCAATTTTTTATCCTTACTTCAAGGTATATTTTCTTCCTTTTTATTATTTTTTTAACTACATATTTATGATTTTTTTTTTTTAATATAGTTCGAGACAAAGTTCGAAACTTTGATTTCGCCCTAAACTTTGACGTTCAAAAATTAGAATTAATTCGAAGAAGTTTAATTCGACATGGAGAATTTTTGTAAAAATTCTAAATTAGAGAAGTTTAGAGAATTTTTGCATATATGCTTAAATATCTAAATTTATTGTAGTATAAACTAAAAACTAATATAAATAGACACTTTTAATACATAAAAACATCAATAAGTGACCTAACAAAATCAATCTTGTTAAGTGAGTTGATGGAGTTGAATGACGACTTTTGGTCTCAATTTGTTTTCTTTATTTTGATATTTAATTTTGTGGTAGCTTGCTTCTCGACCATATATTTTACTAGTTTGAATTCTATCATGCTTAATTTATTAGTTTATTATTTAAATGTGTTGTTTATTAATCTTGTTTTATAAGAGTTAACTAAAAGAGGATGACTTTAGGAAATCTTTTAATTTATTTTTAAGTTTTTATCTTATTTCAACTTTAAATATTTATTTATTTATTTTGTTTCTTTTCTTCTTCTTTTGGTAAAGCATATCCTATAAACTACATAATTTGTTAGCTTATTAAATTGTTTTTTAAAATTTATATTGCTATGTTGATTTATGAACTTAAAAATAATACATAATTATTGATGTTTTTTTGTTTTCTATTAATGAATTAACATTTTTTTTACTTATCTGTCCAATTTCATTGAATTTTGTCGAATTTTATCGAATTTTTGCATTTTTTGATTGAAAAACTAAACTTTTGTTGAAGTTTATCGAATTATTTCGGCGAATTTTTACATTTTTATTTTACATCCACTTTGCACTTTGATGGTTACAAAAATCGAAAAAATTCGCCGAATTTTGAAACCATGGTTGGAGATAGTTTCATGTAATTGTTTCTCCCATTGGTTTGCAAATAAAATGTTTAATTTTTAGGATTGTATAAGAGCAATAGATGGTACACACATTAGTGTTGTGATTCCTACAGGAGAGCAACTACCATATAGAGGGAGAAAAAAAAAAGTGCACACAGAATGTCATGGTTGTTTGTGCTTTTGACGTGACATTTACAATTTGTACTTCCTGTTTGAGAAGGTACAACTCATGACTCGAGAATATTTATGGAAACCATTCATGATCCAAGTAAGAAGTTCTTGCATCCTCCTTCAGGTAAGTGGACAATTTGTTCTATATAGTAGTATAGAATATAGATTAATCGATCTAAAATGAATTTATAACATTTTTAGAAATATATTATGTTGTTAATGTTGGGTACCCAAACGTGCGTGGATATCTCACACCTTATAGAAATGTTCGATATTGGCTACCAAATTATCGTCGTGGTATTCGAGCTCATAATCGAGAAGAATTATTTAACTATCACCATTCGTCTTTGAGAAATGTAATTGAACGATCATTTGGAGTGTTGAAGGCCAGATTTCCCATCTTGCAAAAGATGGCTCCATATCCATTTCCAATACAACGAAGCATAATGAGTGCATCAATGGTTGTGCATAACTTCATTCGAAAATAAGCTATTGCAGATGAATTGTTCGTACTTTGAGTCAAATGACATTGATTTCGAATATTCTAGCCAAGAAGATCAAGAAGATAATTTACAAGATAATATTCAAATGAATGATACGGAGATGTTTGTTGTTAAAGATAGAATTGCAAATCAACTTTATCATTAAAGATATATGAACATTTTTTTACTTGATTATGCAATTTGTATTTAATAAAAGTGCAATTTTTTATTTTTAGCATTTTTTTTTTGCATTATATTGTAAGTTTACAATTGATTAGATGAAAATATTAAAATAAAGTTTCAAATTTTTAGTAATAAATATACATATAATATTTATAATAATATAAAATCTATTAGTAATTTATATATTATATATACATATATATATAATATATATAAATATTATTTATATGAGGTCTTCCAAACACTACATTAATATTACATTAAGGAATATAATTTATAATATACTATTTATTAATTGGATTATATTTATTAATAACAAAAATTATCTAATTTCGTAGTATTATTTTTGTTATTAAAAACAAATATAATTTTATTAATTATATGTATATACAATAAAAAGATAAAATATATTTCATATAAAAGACATGAATTACCCTCATAATAAGAGGTTAGAATGTTGTTTATCGAACGCTCAACCTCTAAAATAAAACTAAAATTAGAGGTTGCAATATTTGTTATCAAACACTATGCTTAGAATAAGCTCTTATTTTAGTAGAGCTAAAAATATAATTACTAATTTTTGTAGATGTAGAGTTACCAAACACCACCTTTTACTTAATTACAATGCCCTGTGACCATTGAAATAAGCAAAGTAAACAAGCACTTTGAGAATTTTTTTGACAAGCATGTGAAGAAATGCTACATCCATAGAATTACTTATCCAGCTTGTGCCTGTAACTGAATAGTATAGGAACTTGTCCTACTTGGTATGGGTATGTTGGGTCTGGGTTTGGTTCAATCTTCTTTATTGTCATTGTGATCTCAACCTGAGACATTTGTAGACAAGGTAACAACCTTAGTCAATCAAATTTTTTTAATAATTTATTTTGAAGACATGGAAGAAAAGTAAATTGATGAGTCATTATTTACTTGTGTTTAAGATTTTTAATTATTAGGAAATTAGAATTTTATTTTATATTAGAAATTGTTTCATATTAGGAAAGTTTGTTTGTTAGAAAATAGTAATTTATTTTATATTAAAATGTAATTGTATTACAATTGGGATTAGGCGTTTGGGTTAGTGTTTGAATACGATGTCTAGTTTTATTACAATTACAATTTGTAGTTGGATTACAACTAGGGGCTTATTTAATATTATAAATAGGGGATAGGTGTAGAGAAATAGACATTCATTGATTATTGATGTTATTTTCAGTTTATTGAATAAAAATAATAAAAGTTATTTCTAATTTTTATTGTTGCTTTCGTGTGCTATTCTTCCACTAAGAGTACTCTGCATCACATACATAGCAAATGTCTTTTGCTACCTAATAAATCAAGTGGTTTATCTTCTACTACTTAATTTCAACCTGCTTGAAGAATCCAAGGTAGCTGGTGCAACCTTTCAAAAGTTTTGTAAATAGGAAGAAACACTTCACCTCTTCCTAAGGAAATAATTGAACTGTATAGGGATACTTTTCTCTTAACTTTTGAAAGGTTATTGAATTGCATAGGTGATGCTCTAGTGTTTTCAAGACGTTATTGAACTGCATAGGTGATGCTCTAGTGTTTTAAAAAACTTTTATATGTATAAACCAGTGCTTTTCTAGAATTTTTAAAAATTTGAGGGGCATTTTTTAAAAAAGCCAATAAATTGGGGATGAGTCCATAAAGAAAAATGTTTAAAATGATCAAAACCCCCTCCCCGAGTTATAGTTGCCTCCATCTTCCTCCCTCAAACCCCTCGCGTTGCTCAATGGCACCAAATGTGTCACCTCCAACCACTAAAAACATCAACGAGAAGAACAACTCCTGTGACTCCTCTAACGTTGGTGGAAGTATCTTTGCTCAACGCAAAAAATCCATTTGGAAACCACATTGCGCCATTTTCCCAAGTAATTGAATTGTTGACGTTAGGTAGGACCCTCTAGTGATGACTAAGACCATCTATGATGAATATTCTAAAGCCGAAATAAATTTCATTTGAAAAACAAAACCAAATTGATGCAATTTGTTCGGTTTAATTCGGTTTGTAAGAGAATCAACCTGGTTTTCGATTTTTATTTTCAATAAACTAATTGGTTCGGTATGATTTGCGGTTTACACATTACAAAACCGGATTTAAACCGAACCGAACTTAGGGGTAATATATATAGTTTGTAAAATTTTGCTTATAAATATTGATTTTTTTAACATTCTTAATGTTAAATATGTATCATATTTTGAATTTTACCCTCAATAAGATTAAATATATATAATATTCTTGAGATAGGATATGTTTTTATAGGTAGATTAATTGATTCATTATTTTTAAATTTATGAATGTAAACCGATCAACCCAAACCGAATAAGTTTAGTTTGGTTCAATTCGATTTGGTTGATTAATCGGTTCGGTTTCGGTTTTTGAAATATAAAACCGAACAAGGTTCGATTTGGTTTTGGTTTTTGGTAAAAACCAAACCAAACTGACTCATGCACACCCCTAGTTTTTATGATTGGTGTTTCAAGAAATTTCCCTATGTTGTTTTAAAAGGTGTCGTTTTGGTCAAGCAGTTTGAAAAATTAAATGGTGCTTTTGTATTTTGTAACGTATTAATCTATGAATGGATCACTATACAAGTCTACTTCCAATATGCTCTAAATATGGGTTTACAAACCCTGCTACAGTGCTTCATATACATAGTTATTAATTATAAAAGACTATACACCTCAAATCATACTCCTTCCAAAAAATATATTGAAAATAACAAGGGTATATATATGCGGGGGCCACTTGGATTTCTTGGATCATGCATGTGTAAGTGTTCCCCATAAATACGTGCAAGTTCAATGAAATTAAGCAGATGGTTGCAAATGCATCTAAATTCAGGGTATATTGCTCAATTACTTAGCTCCTGAATCATTTTTTTCTTTTTGTGATTCAAGGACATCCAACAATAACAATTAATGCTCTTTTCATTTTTATACATTATGGATGGAACTTTACATATTATTGATGTGGGTAGTGCCACAAGAACTCTAGTTGAAACCGAGTCTCTTAAATTTGATCAACCAAGAATTGGTCAATACACACAACTCTAACACAATTTAAGGGGCTCGAACATAAAAGTACACCAACTGAATTTATCGCAGAGTCCCTCGTCATTTTTTCTTATTGGATATTATTGTATATAAATGTATGTGTTAAAGTTGCATCTACTACAACTACGTGCATACATATACTTTTACTGGGAAAAAGTTAACTACTTCAAATTTTAATTAATATGAAGTGTTTTATCATATTATGAAAATTTGACCTTCATTGTAGAATATATATATATATAATTTTGTATGCGTCTGACTAAGGGTATAACATATTAATTAACTAATTAATTATTCAGGGACCAAATGCACCAAATTGTGGGATCCACCATTATTGAACGCACGGTTCACTGGGATAAACTTCACAAACAATCGAATTTGTTGTAAGCGTGACAGATTTGTCTTTAGCCCATAGATGGGAAGAGACATTTCATCACAATAGGCAAGAGGCCTTTGAGAGATTGACTTCCAATCATTGCCCCATAATTATAGATGTAGATTCCATAAGATGGGTCCTACTCTCTTTAGATTTGGAAATATGTTGATGTTTTTGTTTTTTATAAGAAATTGAGAATATATTAATGAACTGAAAAAGAACAGAGCATGACAATGTACAAAGGAGAACAAGAAGTCCGCCCGCATGAACCCAAAAACAAAAACAAAAGACCCCTGTTACAGAATGCTATTCCAATTTAAAGACCACTCAAACAAACTATAACCCATAGCAAGATTGCTATATGCTATCCAATTCGCTGCCATGAACTTCGATGACTCCCAAACATCACCCCAACAACTTTTCTTGTCAAAACCCTTGAATTCATTTTGAGCCAAATGCACCAAAGTATTGCAAAGATCACAACTGTCCAAATATCCTCATCTCTCTTAGAAGTATCTAACATGAAATCTAAGAGGAAAAGATTGCAATGACACATTGGCTCGTGAACACGGAGAATCTAAAAAGAATGTTAAGAGTTGGTGGGTGGATGTTCTCTACTCCTACTAGCTACGAAGTCCATAAATTCATTGAAAAATTAAGAGATTGGAAAGACAAGCGCAAACAATGGAACAAGGAGACTCTTGGCAACATTTATATTAAAAGGGTCCTTGAAGATCTCATTGGTAGTCTTCCACAAAATTGAGAGGGAAATGCAAGTTGTTCAATTCAGATGGACTCTATGCATAGGGAGGCGAAAATGGAATTTGAGTAGTAGATATGTCTAAAGAAGGAGAGAACGGCTTAACAAAAAGCCATAGTACAATGGCTAAAGGAAGGGGATGCAAACTCAAGATGCTTCCAAAAACTATTGAGCAATAGAAGATCAAAAAGCATTATATCTAATAATGAAATAGAGAATGGTGACCTCATTAAAAATGAAAAAAAGTTTTAATGGGAGAGATTATGCAATATGTTTAGAGGTTATATTCCTATCCAAGGAATGAATTGCAGGGCATAGAAGGTTTAGCATGGCAATCTATAATCATATTGATAGGGACAGGTTAGAAAAACCTTTCGAGGAGGGGGAAGTGAAGAAAGAGATTGACATTGATTTGTTCAACGTTGGAAGCCACTCCCACTTCCTTTTTGCCTTCATTCAAGATTCCGCACAACGTAGCTGCAACCATTGAGAAAATGATGAACATTTTTGGTTGAAAGGTGGGGAGGATGCCATCTTGCACAATGGGATTTGGCCTGTAGAAGGGTTGAGCACGGAAGTTTGGCTATAGGCAATTTTATTATAAAGAATATTGCCATTCTCGGCAAATTAGTTTAGGGGCTCCCTTGGGAACAAGGATCTCCATGGACGAAAGTCATCAAGAGTATACAATCCTTGAAAGTTCATTCAATCCTTATTTTTCAATTTTAACTGTCACATTAGACTTAGAATTTAGGCGAGGACAAATGGTGTGGGAGTATTAATTTCAAGATGTTATTCCACGATCTCTTTAGACTCTCTGGCATTCATGATGCCGCCATCTCCTCCTTTGTATCTTTTTTCGAGGATGGCAAACCATCTTGGGATCTACACATTTATAGAAGCCTTGCCATCAAAGAAGAGACTGAACCAATTTCCCAGTTTTGTATGCTTGAGACAATCCCAATGACATCTAGGATTGATTGTTGATCATGGGCTCTTGAACCGTCTGCAATTTTTTCCACCAAATCTTTCTTTCCCAAGATTATCAATAGTCTTGGACAACCTCTTTTTCCTTCCTCTACCTTCTGGAAAGCCCATGTTGTCATTTAAAATCAAAGTGTTAGGGTGGGCTAGTGCTCTTCATAAGTTTAATACAGATGATGTTCTCTAGGCCTTGCTTTCTTGTAAATCTATATCTCCAAATTGGTGTTGTCTTTGCATGCGGGATGAGGAAACTTCAAACCATTTGTTCTTAATTTAACCTTTTCCCAGGTAAATTTGGGATTTGGAGAGTGCTCACTCAGCACTCGGTACTGGTGATCTCCTGGACATTAAATTGTCTTTTTGATCCCTATGCCACATCTCTCTCTAGGAATTTGATAGATTGGCTGATTATTTGTTTAGCAGTTCTTAGGTGCATTTGGAGTAAGTGGAATAATAGAATTTTCAAGGAGGGCAAGGATGTAGCCTATATTTTTGACAAATCTGTTTTTCCTTGCCCCATAGTGGGTTGCCAGCTTTGATCTTGCTAACAATTATTATCTTAGTGACTGGATGAGAAGTTGGAGCCATTTAAATACATTGATTCATTGTGTAGTTTGGGCTGGTGGTACCTTCTCATTCGCTAAATGAGAAGTCACCTTTGTATTTATTTTCTTTCTCACTTTTTATGAATGAAGTTTTTGTTTCTTCTCAAAAATCAAACAATAAAAAATAAATAAAAATCTAAAAGACTGGATGGATGGAAAAGGGATTTCCTCCATCATGGATGAAGATTATCATTGATTTGAGAGAGGTTTAATACTATCTCAATGTATTTTTTACCATTTAAAAATTTTTCTCAAGAGTTGCACATCAAATTGAGAAGAGGATTCAAGTAAAAGAAGGAGATGGAAGAGGATATAATTCTCACCTAGATAGATGGACAATGGTGTAGCTTCAAGTAGACAAAGATGGCCTTGCTATTGGGAATGTCATGCATAGAAACAAAGCATTAAATGAAAAGTGACTATGGAGATTTACTAGGATCAAGAGTCAATGTCGGCTAGGATAATTAAAAGTAGGCATGGATTGTCAACAAATGATTGGGAAACCCTCAACAATTCATCTCTTCCCCCCTTACACAATTTTCCAATTTCTTATCTCTCAAGGTTGGTTATGGGAAGACTATAAGATTTAGAGAGGGTAAGTGGTGCGGTGACTCTTGCCTTGCCTCTTCCTTCCCAACACTCATCAAACTATTATCCCAAGTTCCCAACAAAACCAGCCCATTGCATTTTTCATCTCTACCTTGTCCAATGAATCCCATCCCATATGGAACTTCTATTTTCCTAGAAGCCTCTCTATAGAGAAATAGAGGAAAACTCTCATTCCCCCCAAAATTAAGGTCTTTGGATGGCTACTAGCTCACAAAAGGATTAACAACTAAGATGCCATCGAAAAAAGAATCCAAAGTTGTTGATTTCACCAAATTTTTATACTCTTTGTCATATTGTCATCCATTGTTAGTTTTCAAACAGAATTTCAAAGGAATGGTAAGTCTTTACTAACAGAAAATTTATAAAATCGAATTCTTATGAAAATTTGTTCCTCACATTTCCTGTCATTGGCATTTCGGGAAGATAGATGGAGGTTTGAAGTGCAGCAAATTTTGCAACCATGGGGTCAATCTGGAGAGGAACCACATCATCTTTGAGGATAAGAGGTGCGGCCCCTTGCAGATCTGCAAATTGGCCAATTGTTATAACCTTTCCGATCGGTTACGTAGTTGAGTTAAAAATTCTGTAGACAGACATTTTTTGTTTAGGATTTTTGGTCTAGATTTTGATGGATTCCTTGTCCTCCAAATTTCTCATCAGGTTTTCTTCGATTCATTAACCATTATTCCATCAATACATACATCGTTTCAATTTTTTATTTTTTTTCAAGAGAGAGAGAAAGAAACATCTAATCAAAAGGAAGAGAAATTCAATTAAAAGTTCAGCGTAAACATGCATCATCGCAATAACATAACTAGATTAATTTTAATCAACAACAAAGAAAAAAGAAAAACATGCGATCATTGATAAAACAGAGTAATAAGACCACTTTAGAGAATAGAATGTTGATGTCAATCGCAGATCAACATACAGAAACCCTATCTTGAAATCCAATCCATCAAACACTACTAAAATACTAATCAACATATCAAAATCACAAAAAATAAATCACTGTTACCTTTCGGGAACGAATCGAACATGAGAGATCCGATGAGCATAGTGATTGAGCGATTGAGAGGAGAATTCGAAACCCAAATTCTTGGATTGTTTCGAGGAGCTTCTAAATGCGTACGTAACTAATAAAGTAATAACCAACCTTGGGTTGTTCTGTTGACAAGGACCGGACCCGAGGCAGGCCTACGGATTCGATCACGGCCAGCGCCTATAAATTTCATTTTAGGTGGGGAAGGCGCCGAAGTAGAAAACTCCGAGACGATTAGTCTCTAGCCTAATGGGTAAAGGAGACCTCGAGGACCGAAAAAACGGTAAACAAAAAAAACAAAAACTAATAAAGTAATAATAGTTTTTTTTTTTTTCTTTCTCTCGGAATTTTCCTATTGTTTAAAAGGTTTTTTTTTTTTTTTTGATCAAGAGTTTAAAAAATTAAATGATGTTTTTGTATTTTGTAACATATTAATCTATGAAATGGATCACTATATAAATCTACTTCCAATATGCTTTTATAAACCCTGCTTCATATACATAGTTATTAATTATAAAAGACCATCCACCTCAAATCATACTCCTTTCAAAAAATATACTGAAAATAACAAGGTATAAACAAAAAAAATATATATATATATATATATATATATATATACATTCAATGAATATAAATGTATAATTATATTATAATTGTACTTTTTTACAGTTATTAATATTTCTTGGATCATGCATATGTTTAAGTGTTCCTCGTAAATATGTGAAAGTTCAATGAAATTAAGCAAATGGTTGCAAATGCATCTAAATACAATGCACTTCTTCAATTTAAGCTGGTCCCCGTCATTTACTTTTTTGCCTCTTTCTTCACGTTTTTCATCCAACTTTAAATTTGTTTATTTTTAATTTATTTATTTGAAATCAAATATACTTTTATTCTTTAAAATTAATGCAATCTCATTCAAAGTTTATCAAACTTTGACTTGTTTATTCTTTAATTTAATTATTTGCATTATCTTTAATTTTTTAAGTGATCATTTAAAATTTTTTATGAAATTCTTTCTTTTTTTCATATCACTTTATCTAATTAATTATTGCATACATACAACGGATAGGTGTTTTATTGGGTTTGTTTTAAGTCTATATTATTAATTAACTTACATTCTTGTATAAAGTTTATATTTTGTTAAACTAGGGAAAAAATAACACTTTTTTTTTTAGAAAAAACAAAAATATCATTGAGATAATGAAGAACAAAAAAATAATAAAAGAAACACAATTAAATTAAAATTAGCCAACTCTATAAGTCATTGAAAAAAACAACACTTACTCATATTTTGATATAATTAATAATTATTTATTTTTACATCTTTATAAATTTCATTAATTTTTAAGAAATTAACATTTTCTGTACTTTTTTTCAATGCTTAAGTGTTCTTATAAAACTTTAAAAAAAAAAAATGTGCGTATAAAGAATTCAACTGGAGCAAGTAATTAAGGCATGTAGCATGTGAATATTTTCAAGCACATTTTTTTTTTTTCGAAAAACTACATGTGAATTATGAAGTGTGTAGAACACATCAAGCATGCATTTGGAAATGCATATTATATATATATATGAAACAATATCTCATGTACAAAATCATCATATATAGTACCTGCAGCAAGTTATAATATTGATGAAGATGGCAGCACCGACGATGGCATTCTCCGTCAATGTAGGCGAACCGGAGTTAGTCTGGCCAGAGTTCCCAACAGCTAGAGAGTTCAAATACCTTTCGAACATTGACGATCAGGCCAGCTTGCGACACCATCTTCCTTTTGTACATTTTTATCCTCCAACCAAAGAGATGAATAGAAGAAGGGACGACCCTGTTGCAGTGATAAAGATGGCTTTATCCAAGGCTTTAGTTCACTACTACCCCTTGGCAGGTAGGCTGAGGAATGCTGAGAAGGACAGGCTTGTGGTTGATTGTTGTGGGGAGGGAGTCATGTTTCGTGAGGCTAATGCAGACATCACTCTTGAAGAGTTGCAGAAAATTATGAAGAAGAATAATGGAGGACTGAAGCCTCCATTTCCTCAGTGGGAGCTTCTGTTTGTGGATGACGTGTGGGGTGGTCATTTCATTACTGATTCCCCTTTGTTTCGGATGCAGGTACATAATTTCAAACAAGAGTAATATTAACGTTCTCATCATGTACACAAAATTGTTAGATCAAAAGCAACCTCTACTACTTTATTTATCTTCAACTTCTTGTTTTACAACCTAGGATGTAATGCTGTATTTATAGACACCAAGATACTAATTCCAAAACCTTCTAATTTCTCAACTCACTAATTGCTAAATAGTAATAAAATATAATCTAGATTAGTATTTCCAATAAAAATTAGAGCCACTTTGATGCATTAATTTGGCTGTTGGCAAGTAGAACATAATATGAAAAAAAAAATTGATTCAACGCAACTAATTGACAATGAAATCAATTATAAGTGACAAGGAGCTATCTAGTATGTCTTCAAAAAAGAGAAACCAATGCACACCAAAATCATTATTGATGAAAAATATTAATATTAACCTACTATATATATCCCCTTCTCTCAAATTAAATGATGACTACTGAAAACATGTACACTAATCATTTTTCTCGTTTGTTAAATATAGGTGACTCGTCTTGCTTGTGGAGGCTTTGTCTTGGCATACCTAATAAACCATTGTTTATGCGACACATTTGGCGCCTTCCAATTCATAACAGCCATTTCAGAATTCTCTCAAAACCCTCATCAAAAAGCTCCCTCTACCATACCCTCTTGGGGAAGAGAGGCCTTAAGACCTAGATCTCCTCCAAAAATAACCTACCCCCACCATGAATTCAACATTATCAATCCCATTAAAGCTCAAAATTTCACTGAAACTTATTTCAAAACCTTCCATGAAACCTCCATCTTCTTCTCCAGTGCAGACATTGCAGCACTCAAACATCAAGTACTTAATAAAAACTGTAATACCCTTGATGCTATTGCTGCGTGCCTATGGAGGGCAAGAACTAAAACCCTTTTAAAAACTCAAAATATTGCAAGACTTATCACTCCACTCGATACCCGATTCCGATACAAACCAAATTTATCAAAAGGTTACTATGGAAACAGTGCAGTGCATTCATGTGCAGTAACAAAAGTATCAGAACTTATGGAGAAGCCATTGAGTTATGCAGCAAGTTTAGCATCAGAAGCTAAGAGAAGAATTATGCAAGATTATGAGTATAGAGCTTCAGTTGTGGACTTTATAGAGTTAAATAGAAATGGGGTATGTTTTCAAGAAGGAGCATTTGTAGTATCAGATTTGCGTTGGTTCAAGTTTATGGAGATAGATTTTGGGTTAATGCCTGGGATGCTCACATTTTTGCTTAGACACAAGAATATTAAGGATGGTGTTGAGGGCATTTTGGCTTTGGTTTCTCTGCCTGAACCAAATGCAATAAGTAGGTTCCATCAAGAAGTTAGGAAGGAGATAATTGGAGGTTTGTCTAAACTTTAAATATATTACTTCTTGCTTGATGCCTCTTATGGTTATGTTCATGAATCATGATCAGTAAAACAAACACAAAATACATAAGTAGAAACCTTGAAGGGTAATGAGCAGCAGCTCAGTTTCGAAAGTGAAGTGCGGATGGACAATCTTGACAGAAAAGAGACTGACCGAACTTCTGAAGTGAGTTCTGGCTCTGACAATCAGTCTAGGTCTTCTAGGTCTTCTGACAGAGTAGCAAAGTTTATAAGGAAGATGAATCCGAACATGCGCAGAGTAGCAAAGTTTATAAGGAAAATTGACCATAGAAACGGTATAGTAGCGTCTTCAATTGCTTATGAGTCATAAATTGAGTTGAAATTTAAATTCATGGAATGTGTATAATATTTTTCAAGTTGCTAAAGTAAAAGTTAGTGGTGAATGAACAAGATTTGGATCAAGTGGAGTGCACTGAATAAGTAATACTAGTGAGTATAATTAAGTATGATGTAGATTAAATCTTTAAATGAATTGAAAATAATTATTGGTGACTGGAAGTGTGCTGGAAAATTAAATATGTAAATGAAAACTGAGTATTTATGCGTGAAATGAATATGAATAAATGAAATTGATTTATAGAATGGTCATGACAAGCTGAGTTAGTTGGATTTAAATTGGAACTGGACTCAGAAGCGGTGATAATTGTATTTTAAGTTGAAAAGTCTTGTACTGTGAGTAATCCTTACTTTTGGTAACAAAAACAAAACACAATTATGCTTTATAGTTTGTTCATAGGCTCGGTGTCGACAGTTGGTGACACTTTAATAGGTTTTGGTGTATACTGGGCGGTTGTGGTGCCAATTTGGGCAGAGTTTTAAACTTGTAGTAGTCAGGGCAGGGGGGTGTGTGGATGTGTTGCACTTTTGGTGCAATATTTTGTATCTTTTTTTTCTACTACATTTATAAATACTATGTGTTTCTTCTCAAAAAAAATCAAAAACAAAACACAAGATCATAAATTTTTTGCTCAAAAAAAAAAAAGAAAAATTATGAATTTTGTTTTTATATGCCCACAAGTTGTTCTTGCTAGGTATAGAGAAATAAATGGCCGATCTCAAAGATCATTAATGATAAAATTTAAGCAAAAGGCTAGGTAGAAATGACTAATAAATGGTTGCATTTTATGAAGAAAACAATATTTATTATGGCTAAGTAATATAAAGAACTCCCTAGGTGATATGTATATACTTGATGAAGAAAAGCATAAATAAAAGGAATGTGGATGCACTGTAATGGAAACATATGATGCTGCAAACTTTATTTTATAAAGGTTAGGCGCACTTAGCCATGAATTTGGTCAACCACTCTGATAATAATCAGTAAACAAAAAAATTTAAAACAATGACAATGGCTTTTCCATTCTGAATTCAGTTACGTGGAAAGCTTATCTATGAACTAATAAGTTGTTCTCTCAATAAGATGCATTCATGCTTCTATAGCAAATTAAACATGCTCCCATTAGAAATCAATAGCTAAATCTAGAAGATAGTCATGAATTGAAATCCAGCAAAATATACTTTATCTGATTAAAGTACTGCAAATCCATTTAAGAAAACTCTTTACTTACTGGGAAAAAGTTAGCTACTTCAAATTTGAATACAGAGCACCCTTTTCATTTTTTCCCCCAAACAACCCTCTTTCTAGAACCCAATCTTCAATCATGGCCTGAGAATTAACAGCTTGATCAGTAGGAACAAGATGCCCAGCTCCTGAAACCACAACTTGGCTCAACCTTCCCCATCTCTGCACATACCCTGCAACTTCCCCATTCACTTTCCACACCTTCCTCTCTGCCATTAGAAACCTCTTCAATCCCTCCCATTTCATTGTCTTTACCCAAGCTTCTGTTGAAACAACACCGTCTCTCAAATCAAACTGCCCTTGATACAACAACACTTTAAGCTCATTCACTAATTCCTCCACCAAAAACTTAGTACTCTTCATCACATCTTCACTCAAAGCAATCTCAACAACTTCACTACAATCCTCCCAAACCACTTCTTCCTTTACACCCAAAGCTTTCTTTACCTCTTCTTTGTTCATAAACTCACCCACTAAATCAAATTCATAAGGCCGCTTCCTCCTCAAATCATATAAAGTAGCCAACCCAGTCATGTTCTGCAATGTATCTAACACATTAAAACGCGCTTCCATGGCGTCACCCCATTTTTCTTCAATTTTCAATCTCACAGCCTCCATTTGAAGTTCTTCAAGTACTTTCCTCTGCTCCTCATTAATAAGTCCCGAATAGAATGCAGTTGCAGCATGAGTTGCTACCTGAGTTACTGGGTCTGTTAAGCCATTCCCAATTGCAACACCCTTTAAATTCAATTGCCGAATCGCAGGCAATCGAGAATTTTGCTTTAAAATGTATGACCCGATTGCTGGAATATACTTCCCAGCATAACTTTCACCAGTTATGTAAATTGGGCGAGATTTGAATGATGGGTTTAACAAGATAAATGATCTTAGAGCAACAAAAAGATGGTTAGCAACTTTATCTTGGTCTTTTGGTATCTCTTCTGGTGTTTCAGCATAGCTGAATCCAGTTCCTATTGGACTATCAAAGAAAATTAGACCAAATAAATGGTTCCAAGTGCCTGGGTTGGGCTTTAGCACAAGGGTTTTACCTTGTTCTCTTTCAAGACGCCATGGGCCAAGCTCATAGAAGTTGCCAACCATGGAAGAGCAACCAGGGCCACCTTGAAGCCAGATTAAAATGGGTGTTTGAGGGAGAGAAGAAATGGGTTGCTGGGCCTCATAGAAAATGTAGAAAATGGAAGAAGTAGAGGAAGAATTGACTGGAAGATAACCTGATGAGGTTGGAAGAGCTTGTTCAGGGAAGATTAATGGGGTTGAACTGCCATGAAAGAGGAAGCACAGAAGGAGAAACAGCAAAAACCCCATTTTTGGAAGCATTTTGCTTTGTACTGTGTAGTTACTTTGGCATTCAGGAAGATTAAATAGGCACAAAGATAGGGTTAACAAAGGAATCTTTTTGGTGCTTTTTGGAGTTTGCTTTTGCCAGGGAATCCTGCAAAAATAAGAACTTTTCTGGATCCATACCCGCAACCCATTTGTGCACTCTTAGCAAGACATTTTTTTTTTTTTTTGTATATATATATATATATATATAGCAACCCATTTGTGCACTCTCAGCAAGCCATGCCTTTTTTTTTTTTTTTTTTTTTCTGTTTTTGTATATATATATATATATATATACACACACGAGCTAATATTACATAAACATACTTTTTTAATACATATTTTAGATATTATAAGTGAGAGTAATTAAATTGACTAGAATTATGTGAAAATACATCTTATTACAAGTTAATTGTATAATATGAGATATCGCGTGATTCAAAGTGATCTAATCACTCTCACCTATAATGTCAAAAAAGATATCTACTAATATAGCATTATCCAATCATTTTCCATATATATATAGAGGGAGAAAAAAAAATTATTAATTTAACTACAAAATATTTTCACTACAATTCAATTACACATTTATGTTCATTAGATAATTTATTATACACCTTAAGATGTGTGTAACATACACTTTTATAAATGTACATAAATATGTAATTACAATATTTTGCAGTTGATGTTATAATATGAATACTTATAGTTGACAATAAAACCTTTTTGTCATCTAAATTGCACAAATTACTTTTTTACAGTAACCATCTAAACAACTAATCACGTAACTACTATAACAACCTAAGCAATTCACTACTATTTTAGTAAATTTGCCCGCATACCATACCCCAATGTTTTTAAATTTTGTTTAATTTATCTTATGTTCTTTTGGTTATGCTTTTTCATTAGAAAACACTTTTAATTAATTAAAACTAATAGTTATCTAATATTAGAAACGCTTTTAAAATATAATTATCAAACCTGTTTTCAACTACATTTCTATAAACAAGGTTTTCAACTACATTTCTATAAACACTTTTATTAAAAATACTCTGTAAAAAGTAAAAGTTATAAATAAAAGTCTATAAAGATTCTCAAATGCATACATCCATCATAAACCTTTTCCTCTTGAATGATAAGGGACTCACAATCCATGTCTTAATTAGTTTACTAAACAGCATTTTACTTCAGCTTGTGAAAGCCTATAGAAATCATTTTCATTTACTCCAACCACATATATATATATATATATTGGTTATTATAATACTACTCATACAAAGGAAGAATGCATCAGTTCAATAATTTTTATTTTTATTTTCATCAATTGAATGCCTAGATTCTTTATTTTTTATTATTTAATCTCAAATCAATCTTTCCCTTTTTTTTTTTTTTTTTTTTTTTCTAGTTGAGCATTACTATTGTAATTACCTACCTAACCCCAAAAAGAAATATTGTAATTACTCATAATATATGAGATCAATTCAATTGTAATACTTTTTATTTGATGTGGCAACATGTATGCCTTTGATTGTTGAGATGTAGATATAGATGTTGCCATGTATAAGATAGGTCTACGAGTGTTCTTTTGAGTTTTTTTTCTGCATGACCCATTAATTAAACCGTGAATTCACTGACTATAAGGTCAACTTCGGCGAGAGTCCCAACCCAAGTCCTGTCCTTTCCTAAGAACCTCAGCTCCGAAAACACTTTAAAAAACTAAATAAAAAAGAAAAAGAGTCTTCCTTGTGGCTAACTAGTTATTGAAGCAGAGCCAATTAATAGACGAACTAGTAAAAAGAAAAAGAAAAACTCATGGAATCATCAGCACCCAACTTCCTGAACCTCTTCCTCCTCTCAATTCTCCTCTTAGTGCCTGCAAATGCTTCTTCTCTGATCTTTCCCAGACAAGCTCTTCCAACAAAAACAGGCTATCTTCCTATCAATTCAACCTCTTCTTCTGCCATTTACTACGCTTTCTATGAAGCACAAAAGCCTACTTCTCCTCTACCTCAAACACCCCTTTTAGTCTGGCTCCAAGGTGGCCCTGGTTGCTCCTCCATGATCGGCAACTTCTTCGAGCTCGGCCCATGGCGCGTAACTCTATCACCAGATCAAAAACCGAACAAAATCCCAGTTCTTAAACCCAACCCAGGTGCTTGGAATCACCTGTTTGGCCTACTTTTCCTTGATAATCCAATTGGTACTGGATTCAGTATTGCTGCAACACCACAAGAGATACCAAAAGACCAAGATACAGTTGCTAACCATCTTTTTATTGCTCTGAGATCATTTATCTTGTTAGATCCGTCGTTCAAATCGCGCTCGATTTACATAACCGGCGAAAGCTATGCTGGGAAGTATGTTCCAGCAATGGGATACCACATTTTGCAGCAAAATTCTCACTTACCCTTGAATCTACAACTGAACTTAAAGGGAGTTGCAATTGGAGATGGCTTAACAGACCCAGAAATTCAAGTAACAACTCATGCTGCAACTGGGTACTTTTCTGGCCTGATCAATGAGAAGCAGAAGCAGCAACTAGAGAAAATCCAAAAAAAAGCAGTTAGACTAACGAGAGAAGGAAGATGGATTAAGGCTTCTGAAGCACGAAACAAAGTGTTAGACACATTGAAGTACATGACTGGATTGGCCACTCTTTATGATTTAAGAAGGAAGAAGCCCTATGAAACGGACTTGGTGGATGAGCTTTTAGCAACACCAGAGGCAAAGGAAGCTTTGGGTGTTAATAAATCAATGGTTTGGGAAGAATGTAGTGAAGTTGTTGGAATTGCTTTGCAGGAAGATGTGATGAAGAGCGTGAGGTTCATGGTGGAAGAACTGGTGAAGAAAACCAAAGTGTTATTGTATCAAGGGCAATTTGATTTGAGAGATGGTGTTGTTTCCACTGAAGCTTGGTTAAAGAAATTGAAATGGAAGGGATTGGAGAGGTTTTTAATAGCAGATAGGAAGGTTTGGGAAGTGAATGGAGAGGTTGCAGGGTATGTGCAGAAATGGGGGAGTTTGAGTGAAGTTGTTGTTTCAGGGGCTGGACACCTAGTTCCCGCTGATCAGGCTGTGAATTCTCAGGTAATGATCCAAGATTGGGTTCTGGAGAGGGGATTGTTTGGAGAAGAAAATGAAGTTTTGGGGTCTAATTAATTTAATTAGAGTCTCTATTTGAATAATTTGCATGTAAGGAAGTGTAACTCTTAGTTTAAATGAATGAGTTGGGCTTAATAAGCATATTCTATCTATGTTTTGGAACTAAATTATGAGTTTGGGTCAGCTTTCTAAACTTTTTTAAGGCTCTTTGAGACCTAATTGTATGCCAAAGGCATAGCATATTTAATTATTTATGTAAGAAAGAGCCATTAAAGCATTTCTTTTAGTCCTTTCTAGAAAAATACTATTAACCTAGTAAAATATAAGTAAATATGCAACTACACAGATATTTTGTGTGTGTTTTATACATTTCAATATGCATAATATCTACAATGCACATTCATACCCAGACAAGTTCCAAACCGCACATGGCACACCTTAGTGTTCAAATACACAACATTTGACTTCACTTTTTGATGGGTGTTTTTTTCCAGTGGCAACACCCTCTGGAATCCTTTATTTCCTCAAGTGGTAGAGCCAACACAGTGAAATTGCAGGTAATAATGGAGTCAGCACTTAGCTTCCTGAAGCTCTTCTTCTTCTTCCTCATCTACTTCCTCCTCCTTCCTTGCAATGCTGCTCCAATCTTTCCTGCAGAATCACTTTCAACGAAATCAGGCTATCTTCATTCAATGTTATTAATATTTAATGCAATTTTTAGCAAACATTTTAGGAGTCCTGAAACTGATGGAAAAGGATGACTAGCATCCAATGTGTGCAAATTGATTCTGAAAAAGATTTTATGAATATGAATACAAAATCACTATTATCTTATTAAATTATGCATGAAATAACTCAACCGAGGTAGGTGCTAGCTAAACCCAGTAAAACAAATTTTATTTGACCAAAAGTAGTGCAAATTAATCTAAGAAAGCTCTTTCTTACTGGGTAATTACTGAGCGCCATTACTACTATATGTACTACTTCAAATTTGAATACAGAGCACCCTTTTCATTTTCTACCCCAAACAACCCTCTTTCTGTGGGGTCCACTCCATAAATAAACAAAAAAAGAAGGGTTGGTGGCCGCCCACCAACCCACCAACCCACCAACCCACGAACCTTCATCTAAATTCTTCAAAACGGCTGTGCGTTGAATAAATATATTATTATATATATTTATTAATTACACAAATACCTTGAATACTACTATAAATAGGGCCTTACTTCATTCATAAATTCATGTTCAGTGAGTTCTATTCTAAGAGATCTATTAAGAGATCCAATCTGTAAGATCCACCTAAGGGTGATCTAATAAAAGAGTGCTGCCTCCCGTGGACGTAGGCAATTTGTCGAACCACGTTAAATTTGTTGTCTTATTTTTTCTTTCATGCTTTACTCCGATTCCGCACAACAAATTGGTATCAGAGCCTAGGTGAAGTTTTGGAAGAAAAACAGACTCTCTGTCGAATTTTTTCGAGATTGCGTCGAAATTTTGAAATTCTGTAACAGTGATCGAAACTGTTTTCTGATCACCCGTGGAGGTAGCTCTTGTTTCCAAGAGTCCAACGCAACAAACGGCAAGAAAAACGGACAAGAAACAAGTTCGCAGGAGCCGATCAAAGTTTGATCTCTGTATTTTGTAATTTTTTTTGTCCGACACTGTTCATTCCCGGCACTGTTCATCGCGACACTAATCATCCGACCCAGATCCGAAACTGTTCATCTGCGGTCCAGCCCACACAAACACTGTTCATCCGCGGTCCAGCCAAACAGTCCTCACTGTTCATCTTCGGTCCAGCCCACATAATCCGCCCTGTTCATCCGCGGCCCAGCCCACACAGTTTCACTGTTCATCTCAGCCCAGCCCACTCGGTCCGCACTGTTTATTTCGGCCCAGCCCGGTCGGTCCGCCACTGTTCATCAGGCCCATTTGTTTCGGCCCGTCACTGTTCATACAGACCGATACTGTTCATCTGCGGCCTGATACTGTTCATCCGGCCAATTTCAGCAAAGTCAGACTCATTTCCACCATTTTCGATCGTTCCGGACGCAGCCGTGCAATCCGTTTCTGCAGATTCAGCTCCTAAGTTATTGATATAGCTTAGTTGGAGTTGTTTATCATTTTTCAGCACTTTTCGGCGTCATACATATTTTCGGTCTTAATGGCGGAGGAACTCCCAACCACAAGCAGGCCTTGGCAAAGAAGTTCGATGTCCAACGCAAAGTTCGAGGTGGAGAAATTCAACGGCACCAACAACTTTGGCATGTGGCAATGCGAAATTCAAGATCTATTATTCCAGGAAGGCTTACATATCGCCTTGGAAACCAAGCCCAAGGATATGTCCGATGATGATTAGAATTTCGTCAATCGTCAAGCTTGTGGAACAATCAGACTCTGTTTGGCAAGAGATCAGAAGTACTTTGTCATGAAAGAGACTATGACAACAAGTCTCTGGAAGAAACTGGAGGACAAATACATGACGAAAAGCGTAGAGAACCGACTCTACCTGAATAAGAAGGCTGAAGAAGCTTCTACATTCTCAGTTTCATCTATAGACAATCAGTCTGATAGATGGATATTAGATTCCGGTTGTTCCTATCATATGTGTCCGAATCGACATTGGTTCTCCAAACTGGATGAGTTCGATGGAGGAGTCGTGCTCATGGGCAACAACAATACCTGTCAAACAAAGGGTATTGGCACTATACGCCTAAAGATGCATGACGGTACAACAAGACGGCTCACGGACGTCAGATATGTCCCAGATCTGAAGAAAAATCTGATCTCCCTAGGAGTCCTTGATTCCAGTGGTTACAAGGTAACCATTGAAGGTGGAGTTTTGAAGGTTGTACGTGAAGCACTTTTGGCCATGAAGGGTACTCAGAAAGGAAATCTCTATTTCCTTGACGGACACACAGTAATCGGAAGTGTATCAGCTTGCACCCGTTCTAATGATGTTTCATCAGACACTTCCAGACTTTGGCACATGCGGCTCGGACATGTTGGAGAAAAGGCTCTTCAAACCTTGATAAAGCAAGGTTCTCTGAAAGGTGCAAAAACCGGGAAACTTGACTTCTACGAGCACTGTATCTTAGGCAAGCAGACGAGAGTCAAGTTTGGAACTGCAATCCACCGCACAAAAGGAACATTGGATTATGTTCATACCGACGTTTGGGGACCCTCTCAAAATGCTTCATTGGGAGGTAAACGTTGGTTTGTTACTTTCATTGATGATTTCTCACGCTATGTTTGGGTTTATACCATGAAACATAAAGATGAAGTGCTCGATCTCTTTCTTATATGGAAGAAAATGGTAGAAACCCAAACATGAAGGAAGATTAAGAGGCTCAGATCTGATAATGGAGGAGAATACAAGTCAGACCCATTTCAGAAAATTTGTGAGAATGAAGGGATTGTCAGACATTTCACAGTCCCAGGCACGCCACAACAAAACGGTGTTGCTGAACGCATGAATCGTACTTTAGTAGATAAAGTTCGCTGCATGTTATCTCATTCTGGACTAAGCAAGGCATTTTGGGCTGAAGCTTTGTCATATGCCTCTCATATCATCAACAGACTTCCTGCAACATCACTAGATGACAAAACTCCCAAGGAGGTATGGTCTGGACACCCCGTTTCAGATTATGATTCTCTGCGCATTTTTGGATGCACTGCATATTTCCATGTGAAGGAATCCAAACTGGATCCTAGGTCCAAGAAAGCGATTTTCATGGGCTTTAGTGAAGGAGTTAAGGCTTTCCGACTATGGAACCCTGAGACAAAGAACTTTTGATGAATCTGTGATGTTAAAACATACAGTTTCTGATAAAGTAAATCGAGATCCAGATTTGCATCAGCAGGTGGAGTTAGATATTCCAGTAACTCCTAGCAAGTCAGCAGAAATATTCAACCATCCTGAAGAAGACGAGGAGGAAATCTCAGTTGAGGTGGAGGCTCCAGGACCCGACATCAGTCAACAACCAGAATCAATTGCCACCAGTCGACCAAGAAGAGAAATCCGCAAACCTGCTCGGTACACTGACATGGTTGCATATGCATTACCAGTCACCAGAGATGATATTCCATACAATTACAGAGACGTTAGTCAAAATATGGAAAGTGATAAGTGGAAAATGGTTATGCATGAGGAGATGACATCACTCCATCAGAATCAGACTTGGAAGTTGGTTCCACTTCCGAAAGAAAAGAAACCAATTGGCTGCAAATGAGTTTTCGCTAAGAAGGAAGGCTCTTCCAGCACAGATGGTATCCGATACAAAGCCAGACTGGTAGCAAAAGGCTACACTCAGAAGGAAGGAATTGACTACAATGAGGTATTCTCACATGTTGTTAAGCATTCGTCAATTCGAATATTATTGGCTTTGGTTGCACAATTTGATCTCGAGTTAGCCCAACTCGATGTCAAAACTGCTTTTCTGCATGGTAATTTGGAAGAAGAGATATATATGTCTCAACCAGAAGGATTCAAAGTACCTAGACGAGAGAATTGGGCTTGCAAGCTGAGCAAGTCATTGTATGGCCTGAAGCAGTCACCGAGACAGTGGTACAAGAGATTTGACAGCTTCATCCAAGGGCAGAAATATACCCGAAGTCAGTTTGATCATTGTGTTTACTTTCGCAAACTTCAAGACGGTACATTTATCTATTTGCTTTTCATATGTAGATGATATGTTAATCGCATCTAAAAGCAAGGTGGAGATCAACAAGCTGAAGGCTCAATTGAGCTCAGAGTTTGAAATGAAGGATCTTGGAGAGGCCAGAAAAATTCTCGGGATGGAGATAACTCGAGACAGGGCCAAAAGCACAATCTGTTTGACTCAGACTCAGTATTTGAAGAAATTTCTTCAAACTTTTGGCATTGGCAATGACACAAAACCTGTGAGCACACCATTGGCACCACATTTTAAGCTAAGTTCATCAATGTCACCAAATTCCGAAGATCAGAAGAAGCAAATGGAGAACATTCCATATGCAAATGCAGTTGGTGCCTTGATGTATGCTATGGTGTGTACCAGACCTGACATTTCACATGTTGTTAGTATGGTAAGTCGTTACATGCACAACCCCGGTAAAGGCCACTGGCAAGCAGTGAAGTGGATTCTACGGTATATTCATGGTACTGTGGATATTGGTTTAAGGTTCGAGAGAGATTCGAAGAGTTGTAAGCATCTAGTCGGATATGTGGATTCAGACTATGCTGGAGATCTTGACAAGCGCAGATCTACTACTGGTTATGTTTTCACTATGGCAGGAGGACCAGTGAGTTGGAGATCAACACTACAGTCAACAGTTGCTTTGTCTACTACAGAGGCAGAGTACATGGCAGTAACGGAAGCTTTCAAGGAAGCAATCTGGCTTCATGGATTGACTAAAGACTTGAGAATTGTACAGAAGAATGTTGAAGTTTTCTGCGACAGCTAGAGTGCCATTTGTTTGGCAAAGAACCAAGTTCATCACAGTCGAACGAAGCATATTGATGTTCGTTTTCATTTTGTTCTAGAAATAGTAGAAGAAGGGAGTATTCTTCTGCAAAAGATCAAGACTGCAGATAACCCTGCAGATATGCTTACAAAGGTAGTTACAGGGATCAAGTTCCAACATTGTTTGGACTTGATCAACATCTCACGAGCTCGGAGTGCCTAAGGGCACTAATGGAGGCAGCAACAGTTTTTTTTTTAAGGAAGCTTGCTATCTGTAGAGAGATTGCAGGTGTGAAGGAGTTTTGTTTCACATGAGGTGGATGTGGAGATTTGTGGGGTCCACCCCATAAATAAACAAAAAAAGAAGGGTTGGTGGCCGCTCACGAGGGCGGCCACCAACCCACCAACCTTCATCTAAATTCTTCAAAAACGACTGTGCGTTGAATAAATATATTATTATATATATTTATTAATTACACAAATACCCCTGAATACTCCTATAAATAGGGTCTTACTTCATTCATAAATTCATGTTCAGTGAGTTCTATTCTGAGAGATCTATTAAGAGATCCAACCTGTAAGATCCACCTAAGGGTGATCTAATAAAAGAGTGCTGCCTCCCGTGGACGTAGGCAATTTGTCGAACCACGTTAAATTTGTTGTCTTGTTTTTTCTTTCATATTTTACTCCGATTTCGCACAACACTTTCTGGAACCCAATCTTCAATCATGGCCTGAGAATTCATAGCTCGATCAGTAGGAACAAGATGCCCAGCTCCTGAAACCACAACTTGGCTCAACCTTCCGCATCTCTGCACATGTTGGCCTCCCATTGAATGATTAATAATCAGAAAAAAGAAAAACAAGAAGAAATTATCACACCAAAATATATATATAATATTTACATGGTTCCGTGAAAGTTCACTTATATATGAAAGGAAAAGAGTAAGAGTCAAATCAATTAAAAAGATCAGAAGGTTTTTTTTTTATTTTTACAAGATAAAAAGATCAGAAGTTGTTTCTGCTCTCTCTAGTTTGGTTTACTAGCTAGCAAAGGCACTGATGTATTGTCGGTGCATTAATTTAAAACCGAAGTTTAGTATTTAAAAAATAATAAGGACATTAATTTAACTTGTGAATTGTTGGTACCAAAAAAAAAAACAAAGAGAGAGAAATGTTGGTACAAAAATTGTAGAATTACATAGACTAATGAAATGTATCATAGAGGAAGACTTATCTTACCCAATACAAGTTGAAGACTGAAGAGATTGATAGGAACCCCCAAAGAAAAATGGTGGAAAACGATATTTAAAACCCGTCAGAAGTTAAATATTGATTATTTACACGATATGTAAATTAACTTTCTTGTAAGTTATACGAACCCAAATCTATATCCAATCTCTTGCAGTGTCTCAAAGTCTATTCAAGGCAAGACTTAATTGGTTAATGAAAGGGACAGAGCTCAAACAAAAAGAGATTTCTCTAGAATCAAAGCCAAAGTAAGTGCTGAGCACCTAGCGCGAGTTAGTATCCCCTTGGTTTTGGGGTGGACCCTTCCACTCTATTTTATTGTAAAGAATGGTTCCTTGTCGCTCTTCTTTCTTTCCTCGTGGGTGATTAGTGTTTGGGTTCGTATAACTTGACAAGAAAGTTAATTTACATATCGAGTAAATAATCAATATTTGACTTCTGACAGGTTTTAAATAACCTTTTCGACCATTTTTCAACTTGCTTGTTACACACGAAACACAAACTCACTTGATGTTACGTGGTAACATTTACACCGTTGATCGTTAAGGTCAGATGGGCTTGCTAGTGTTCTTTGGAGTTTTTTTTAGCCATTACCCATTAATTAAACCATGAATTCACTGACTACAAAATCAACTTTGGCGAGTGCTGTCCTTTCCTAAGAACCTCAGCTCCAAAAACACTTCAAAAAGCTTATAAAAGGAGAGCCAATTAGTAGACAAACTAGTAAAAAGAGAAAAGAAAAACTCATGGAATCATCAGCACCCATCTTCCTGAACCTCTTCCTCCTCTCAATTCTTCTCTCAGTTCCTGCAAATGCTTCTTCTCCGATCTTTCCCAAACAAGCTCTTCCAACAAAAACAGGTTATCTTCCTATCAATTCAACCTCTTCTTCTGCCATTTACTATGCTTTCTATGAAGTACTAAAGCCCACTTCTCCTCTCCCTCAAACACCCCTTTTAGTCTGGCTCCAAGGTGGCCCTGGTTGCTCCTCCATGATTGGCAACTTCTTCGAGCTCGGCCCATGGCGCGTAACTCCATCACCAGATCAAAAACCCAACAAAATCCCAGTTCTTAAACCCAACCCAGGTGCTTGGAATCACCTGTTTGGCCTACTTTTCCTTGATAATCCAATTGGTACTGGATTCAGTATTGCTGCAACACCACAAGAGATACCAAAAGACCAAGATACAGTTGCTAACCATCTTTTTATTGCTCTGAGATCATTTATCTTGTTAGATCCGTCGTTCAAATCGCGCTCGATTTACATAACCGGCGAAAGCTATGCTGGGAAGTATGTTCCAGCAATTGGCTACCACATTTTGCAGCAAAATTCTCACTTACCCTTGAGTCTACAACTGAATTTAAAGGGAGTTGCAATTGGAAATGGCTTAACAGACCCAGAAAATCAAGTAACAACTCATGCCGTAACTGCATACTACACTGGCCTGATCAATGAGAAACAGCGGACGCAAGTTGAAGAAATTCAAAGTGAAGCAGTGAGATTGATCAGAGAGACAAGATGGGTTGAAGCCACTGATACAAGAAGTAAAGTATTGGGTATGTTGACGAACATGACAGGATTGGCTACAACTTTTGATTTGAGGAGGAAGAGGCCATACGAAACAAACTTGGTGGAAGAATTTTTAAAGACAGAAGAGGCAAAACAAGCTTTGGGAGTAGAAAAATCAAAGGTTTTTAGGAGGTGTAGTAGAGTTGTTAGGGCTGCTTTGCGTGGAGATGTGATGAAGAGCGTGAGGTTCATGGTGGAAGAACTAGTGAAGAAGAAGAAGGTGTTGTTGTATCAAGGGCAGTTTGATTTGAGGAATGGGTTTGCTTCTGTTGAAGCTTTGATAAAGGAAATGAAATGGGAGGGATTGGAGAGGTTTTTAATGGCAGATAGGAAGGTTTGGAAAGTGAATGGAGAAGTTGCAGGGTATGTGCAGAAATGGGGTAGTTTGAGTGAAGTTATGGTTTCAGGAGCTGGGCATTATGCTCCTGCTGATCAAGCTGTGAATTCTCAGGCAATGATCCAAGATTGGGTTCTGGAGAGAGGGTTGTTTGGGGAAAATAATGAAATTCTTAGTATAATTAGAAATGGTTCTCTACTCCAGTGATATCTGTTTATTATCATTGAACCTGCAGTTGTTGAAGTGGATATTAGAGTATATTGACTCTATAGTGTAATTCAGTTTCTTGCTATTTACTCACTATTATGTACTATTGAAAGTAGTTTAAATTTTTGGGTCTTTGCTTTCTTATCCATTTGTCAACTAGAATCATTTATTTTATTTGAAAATATGTCAGATTATTTGTTAACATTTGCTTCTGCCTTATTTGTTTTTATAGAGGAAAAAAAAAAGACTTTCGATGCTGTTCTCATGGCTAGTTATGAAGAAAAGTTGATGTATGTAGCTTTATTCTCATCCACATTTAAGAAAAGATGCATGTTAGTACAATAAACTTGTAAACTTTTGACTATGGCACTTTCAATTATATATATATAATTGAAAAAAAGAAAAGAAAAAAACCTATTGGAAGATCTTGAGTATAGTATGAAGATCCAATCCAGTTTTCATAAGAGAGATTTTCTGACAAAAATGGATTATTCCTCCATTTTAAGGGTCTGTAACCTCCAGCAGAAAAGTTTCCAATTCCACCAACATTTGAAAAGTCACTGCATCTCAATAAACTTGCAGAAGAGTCTATCTAGGTATTACTAACACCAATTCAAAGCTGAAGCTGCTGAAGCTGTTGAAATCTTCCTGCCAAAAGCAGCGTTGGAACTTCCTCCCATTGAGAAATCGAAAACATCCAGTGTAATCTGTCTCTTCCAATTTTCAAAGAAAAATATCCTGCAAGAGCCTAGACTATTTTAATAAAAACAGAGCTCACCAAATTCCAGAAAGTTATATAGAAACTAATCCAACTGAAGCCAATGGCAAATCTCAAATGGGCACAGAAATTGTTTCCTTTAAATCTCCTTTTCTTCCTGTTCTTTGCACGTTCTTGCCAGTTCTCCAAAGAAAATAAGGTCATTTTCAATAAAACCAACCTCCAACCCAACCACTCATTCTTTGATTTCTATTGAGCACAAGAACTAATTTCTCATGCATACACAAACACCTTTCTTCACGGCTGCTCCAGGTTCTCCCAGGTTACTCCTCTGTGATCCGTAACCCCCTTGAGCTTGGTCCATGGTCTTCCAATGCGTAATGATGAATCGGAAGCCCAGTTTCTGGAACTAGATGTTTGAATTCCGAACCTGGTTTTCCTAGACACGAATATGCTTGACAGAACTCAGTAATTCAATCTCTCTTTTTTATTTTTGAGAGGAGACAATATAATATATTATTAATAAAAAGCTATGAGCATAAGGAATGCACACGGAGAAGAACAACAGGAAGTAAAGCAGCGAAACTGTAATCAACGTTCGTAACAATGGCCCCAATTGGCAAATCTTAAAACAAAAGCAAAATTACACCAAGGCATTCCAACATCGCAGCAAATCAGAGATCGAGTACCCAGCACCTAGATTTGATGTAACGATCCATGTTGCAGCAGCCCCCTTAGAAGAATCAGCGACTTCAGCAACACTTTTACATACATTTTGGAAAATCCTGCTATTTCTTTCTCTCCAAATGGACCACATGACTGCATTAGAAACTATGCAACCAATATCTTTGCATCCCCTGTTAATTCTGTCAGTGTAGTTAAAAACAAAGCAGTTTTCACAAGAGTTTTCACAAGAGTTTGGCCCAAAAAACTTGTTGGGGAGAATCCTCTCCCATTCATCCCACACCTGTAATGCAAAAGAACAGCTAAAAAAGAGATGATCAATCGTCTCTGAATTCTGTAGACAAAGAACGCAGCAATGGGGCGAAATAGACAAATGAGGCAGTCGTTTCTGAAGAAGATCTTGTGTACAGATTCTTTTAAGTGCCACAAGCCAACCAAACACTCTAATCCTATTTGGAAGTGGAGCTTTTGTGATGGCAGTAGATGGGATTGGGGGGGTGGGAGTATTTGTATCTATGAGGAACTCAAAAAGGGAAACACAAGAGTAGGATCCAGAATTATCCAAGGACCAAAGGAAATTGTCATTTTCAGATGGAACTAGTTTAACAGGGTTAAGTCCAAATAAAAGAGAGCTGATTTCACCCTCCTCTCTAATAGTGAGGTTTCTTGGAAAATGAAAGTTCCAAGATGGGTGTTGAGGGTGCTGGGATGGGGGGAATGGGTCAAGAAAGTGGCTAATAGGGGAATTTGGGATACTAGAGATACGGTACAGGTGAGGGAAGATTGGGCGAAAGTTGTATCACCGCACCAAGTGTCCTCCCAAAAACGAATGGAATGACCATTCCTAACATTGGGGGTGATATGAGGTAAGAAGATAGGGTAAAGGCTGGAGATAAACTTCCAAGGGCTTCTATGAGTAGCTTTAGATGCAATGCCAGATTCCTTGCCTGTGTAGGATTGCTAATACTTGCTCTTAATGAACTGAACCCATAGTGCATCGTTTTTCTTCATGAACTGCCACGGCCACGTTACACCTAAAACCTTGTATCTCACCCTAACGTTGCCTATGCCAAGGCCACCAAGAGATTGAGATTGCTGAATTTCCTTCCAATTAACCAAATGGAAACCATGTTTATCATCCGCCCCTCTCCAAAAAAAGGATCTCATCTTCTTCTCAATTTTGCCTTCAATATGAGCTGGTAATTTAAATAGTGACATGAAGTAGTTGAATTTCTTCACAATTCTTCACTACCCATTGATGCCTCATAATTACCCATAATTTCCTTGATAAAAATGCAGCCTGCATTTCTATCACTAGCATGTAAAGAGGCAGCCTGGTGCACGAAGCTCCCACCTACGAGGGGTCCGGGCAAGGTCAGAGTATTGGACTACTTTGGGTCTATTGTTGACAGCCTTACCCTATGTTCCAAGAGGTTATATCCACAACTCATACCTGTGACCAACAAAGTCACACGGCAACAATTTTTACCGTTGAGCAAGGATTCTTTCCCTAGCATGTAATTTTCTAAAACATTTTTTTTTTCTAGAGCATCAATTGCAAACCTGGTGAATAGTAGGGGTAAGCACTGTTCCAATCAATTCATTTGATTTTTCAAGACAGCTATTCATCCCCTAGACTCCTCTTTTGTGGACAGCTAGTTTTCCATCTCCCAAACTCCTCTTTCCTTTTATAAAGCTCGATTAGAAGGATAGGATCATTGTTCTAGAAATCGATTAGTTATACCTGTTCTAGCTTGTACAAAACCCTAATTACCATGTCCCTCCCAACAGCTGCTAACAAACAATGCAACTAATCTTGAGAATTTTCTTCACAGAACCGCTCTAATGGCCATTTTTGTGCAAGATAAATAAATTTGGCATACCAGGTTTGTCCCGATGGAATTGAAGATAACCATAATCTGGCACAATTTTTAGCAAGGCATTTTCACCAGTAATCCCCACAAGAACAAGAACCACAATTGAAATGGTGAAAACGTGTTGAGTCCCTTAATATTATCAACCTTCCCACAATCTTTGATATGTATTTTATTGCATTATGGCAATCTTCGCACACCCGTAAATTTTTTATAACCCGAATCGGTCTCCCTGAAGGTACATTCAAAATCCCAAATACCACAGCAAGTTTTTCACTGTGATATTTAAGCATGTGCTCCTTTTCCTCCTCTTCAACATCATGCAAAACCATCTTGGTTGCAGAAACATACCCTTCCTTTTTCATAAGTAGATCCAACTCCTCCAGGAAAGCATATATCCTATCTTTGTCTGGGTGTTCTAAGTCTCCAGCTGAGAATGTGTGGACCTTGTTCTTCACCTCAATCCAACTATATCCCGGGACCTTTTTTACACCTTTATCCTTCATAACCACTCTCATTCTTTTTACATCACTCCATCTACCCGAAGCAGCATATAGATTAGAAAGCAGAACATACATACCAGAATTATCAGGCTCCATTTCAAAAATCCTCTCAGCAGCCTGCTCACCTAACTTTGTATTTCCATGAATCCTGCTTGCACCTAGCAGAGCGCCCCATGTTGCAGCATCTGGATCAAAAGGCATGTTTCTCATGAGCGCTTCAGCATCTTCCAATCTTCCTGCTCGGCCCAAAAGATCGATCATGCAAGTATAATGTTGTGGGTTTGCTGTTATATCATATTCTTGATCCATCATGTGGAAGTATTTTGTGCCTTTATCTACTAAGCCGGCATGACTACAAGCAGATAGAACACCGACCTGAATAAATGCAAAGCCAAAGAACATAAAAATTGTAAGACCTTAAGTAACTGAAATACAATATAATACCAGCACTATTAAATCAATATATTCATATCCAGATAACCAACAACACCAATGCAAGCCACTAGCATCCAGTTAGTTACGAGTTTGGAGTCCCCGATAACTTCCGGCATATGCCAATCTCCTTGGCTTTTTGGATGCCCAACGACAGAGCTTTCAGTTCTGCTGTATTTTGACCTATACATTCCAAACCTTCCGCAAGGGTCTGCCTGAGACGCACTATCTTTTTTATCAAGTCTAGCCGCATATAGATGTAAAAACACTTAAATTTCTCTATTTTGGCACCTCTTTCAGAGCGGAAACAAAGACATTTGAAACTCATTATTGTGGCCGATTGATTAAAAAAAAATGAACTCCTGTTGAAAGAGAGAAGGCAGACTAGAAGGCACACTAATGAAAAATCTTCATTCCATAAAATGAATGAACAAGCCTCTTAAGAGATCATATGTCAAAAGTAAAAGGAAAAGAAAAACAGGAGAAGGAAATAAAAAGCTTACCATAGTTACATCATCTGGTTTGATCTTTATCATCCTCATCAACTCAAAAACCTTCAAAGCCTCTTTGCCAAACCCATGCTTGGCATACCCGTTGATCATTGTGTTCCATGTGACCAAATCCTTCTCTGACATTCCCTCAAAAACGGCATACGCTTCATCTATGCTCCCACACTTGCAGTACATTGCCAGAAGTGCATTCCCCACATAGCAACCCATCTCATATCCTGCCTTAACGAGCCGCCCATGCACTTGCTTCCCGAATTCCAAAGCCGCAATATCTGCACATGTACTCAAAGCACAGGTAAAAGTGGATCTGTTCATCCTTTCACCATCTCTCTTCATCTCTATAAAAAGATTCAAAGCCTCCTCACTGTGCCCACACTGCGCATAGCCAGCAATAAGAGCTGCCCAAGAGATAGAATCGCGGTGAGGCATCTCATTGAACAAACTTCGAGCACGACCTATGTCCCCATTTTGAGCATAACCAGTAATCATAGTATTCCAAGAACTAATATTCCTACACGGCATCGCCTCAAACAGTTCGCTTGCCAGATCCATCCTACTACATTGTGTATACCCCTTAATCATTGCATTCCATGAAACAGCAGTCTTTTCTGGCATCTCATCAAATATTCTTCTCGCTTCTATTAACATCCCATTCTGCACATAACCAGACATCATAGCCGTCCATGTGAACACATCCTGAGTCGGAGACTCTTCAAACAATTTCTGTGCTTCCAACATATCTCCATTTTGGGCATAACCCGTTATCATGGTATTCCATGATACTTCATCTCTCTCGGGCATTCTATCAAAAACCATCCTTGCATCAACCAATCTCTGCTTTCTAACATACCCAGCCATCAACGAATTCCATGACACTGTCTCCCAATCCGACTTCGACTCAAAAAGCTTACGGGCCAACTCAATCCGCCCATTCTGTACATAGGCTGCAAGTAATCCATTCCAAGATATAGAATTCTTATTCGGCATCTTATCAAAAATCTCCCTTGCCTCATCAAGGTACCCATTTTGGGAATACCCAGACAACATTGTATTCCAAGAAACCACATCTCTTTTGGGCATTTCATCGAACAATTTCCAAGCCGCACTAAGATGGCGATTTTTGACATACCCACTAAGCATAATGTTCCACGAAACAAGATCCCTCTCCGGCATTTGATCGAACAATTGGCGGGCAAGATTGAATTTCTCATTTATCAAGTACCCAGAGATCATGGCGTTCCAGGAGACCGATGTGCGACGTGGCATGGTTTCGAATAAGCGGAGCGCTGAGTCTAGTTGGCCATTGCGCATGTGATCGCTGATGGCCATGTTCCATTTTATAACCTCTGTGTCTGTGATGAAAGATTGGTTGTTTTTCTTCTTCTTCTTCTTTGAATTGTTAGGATTAGCGGTTTTAATAGAGGATGGATTCGGATTATTAAGAGGTGGTTTTTGGAGGTGTTCGATATGTTGCAGGTTAATGGGATTGGTGTGGAAGAGTCTGAAGTGATTGGCGTAGCGGGCATGCATCGTGTGGCGTGTGCACGAAAGCTTTGTGTATGTTCCAATGTTGTTGGGAGGTGTAACGCTAGAGTGTTTGGAAGCTCGGAGTGACAGTTGGTTCAGTTGGGACGTTTGGTTACATATGGATACCAGTCAAGGAAAGCCCGTCGAGAGAAACTATATAATATAAAGAGTTTTATATCTTAATATTAATATTTCACATTATTTCTTTCTATATATAAAGGAAGGAAGGTTTCTAAGCCTATTTATGCACACCATAAATACTATTTCACTTACCACTAAAGGAATATGGTGATATTTCACTTAATAGCATGTGAGTTTCTTCATACGAACATATGTGACAAGGACATTGCCCTAAACAAAGATTATTTCACATTATTTCTCAATTTCACCCTACGCCCTCACTGAGTTGGGTGTGCAGGTACACAACACTTTTTTCAAAAAAAATCAACCACCCCAAGAAAAGTGTTCTTGGTAAAGGTGTTCACATGTTAGGTAGTTCGGATTTTAACTAAATACCAACCCAACTTAATCAAAGATTGAAAAAAATTTAACTCTACCCAACCCAATAGGTCTTTTTAACTTAACCCGTGTTCCAAAATCTCATGTTCTATTATCATATTTAAAACAAATTAGTTTTGGTGAATGACTATAATCAAAATAGTAAATAAAATAATAATAATTATTTTTATTTAGTTTGATTAGGTCAAGTTGATTGGTCATCTCTTTGTAAAATCTTGACTCAATTCAAACCAGTCAAGTCAAATTTCTCAACTCAACCCAATCTAATATAAACATAACCCAACTCAACTTAACCATAGAGTTCGGGTTGCTCGAGTTAGTCAGATTTGTTCATAAGATTAACACCCCTTACCCTAGTTCTTGGTATTTAAGTCCCTTTGGTTCAATACAGAACCACATACATATTGAGAATATATTGAGCTGCTCTATATTGATTTAAAGGACTCAAAAGCACAGCTTCGCTTCTCAAGTATTATCCAAAATCCCTGTCTATCATGGTCCTTTTGAATTATGCTCCACATGGAAGATTTGATGATTGTAAAGTGTGGTTATTCTTTTTTATTCATATTTTATATATAGTAACTCTTGGAAGGTTTTAGGCAACATGATGACTAGTCAGTCACTTTGAGAAAGTTACTTGCTTAGCATAGAAAAACCTTGAATCACTTCCAAGGTTTTCATCGTCATCTCTTTGCAATTGAATTGAGCTTGTAGTTGAATTCTAAACTCAAGTAGCACTCTCAATTTTAAAGGATAATTAACTTATAAGTTCCAAACTTTGAGTTGGTATGCAATTTTTAGTACTTAGTGGGTAGGGAAAGATATAAATTCATATAATTTAACTTGGAATTGACCCATGTACTCCTACGAACCCAACATAATCCAATTTGGGTTGAATCCTGGGTTAATGACACTCAACCCAAACCGAACCCAAACCGAACCTAAGGTACTTAAGATTTTTCTTCTTCTGCTTCTTTTTTCAATTCTTATTTTCGTTTCGACTGCTTTGCTTTTACTTTTTTCATTTTTTGTTATACTTGTTCTTATTCTTCGTTGCTTTAAGGAATACCAATAAGGGTTTTTTTTTTTTTTTTTTCTAAAGGTCAAGCATTCCAACTGAATAACCAACGCAACCCAATCTAAACTAATTCGTCTTGAATTAAGTTGGGTTAAAGAGCTAGTGTGGCTCGGATTAAGTTTTATTTTTTTCAACTAGCGTGTTTAGGTTTCGTTGAGTTTTAACCCCTACCCAAACCCCCTAATTTTGATAAGTAGAGCTGAGCAACTGATGATTAGGTAGGTAAGGCGAGTAGAAAGCTAAAAGAGCCAGTGGGCGTGTGTGTATTTCTCTTGCTTAACCCCATTTCGCCTCCCAAAGTCTGCTTGGTTAAGCTTATAACCTTGATTCGTATCTCCCTTACGCTAAGATCATTTTTAGATTGAGGCTCTTTGGGTCTAGCATGTTAAAATCTCTCTGAGGTATATGTTAAATTAAACTTCAATATTCTCTTATTCTTTTCCCTTCCCCACCGTTTAATAAAAAAAAAAAAAAAACCATGGTGGCCTGATGTTGGTAAATGAGAGGTAGAGCTTGGTTTGGTAAACTATTACTATATGCATACATTAAACTTGTGTAAACTGAAATCCTTTGTGTAATTTTATAAAAGGGCTATGCTAATCTGAATGCAAAATTCGGCTAATCTAACTGTAAAATTTACAATATATAAATGTGAATAGTCGCAATTTTTACAGGTAAATTGGCATTTCCCTTTCATCAAACACTTGGAAGACATTCAAAAAAATAAATAAAAGACAAATGTAATGCCTTTTGGAGGCGGATTTGCGAGGAAATAGAATGGATGGAGCAGATAATGAAAGTCACGGAAGAGAGATACAAGCGACCAAGAAGATTAAACAATCGTTCTTGATGCTAAAACTATCTTCTTCTGTGATTTCATGATCTAGCTCGTCCATTCAGAAGCGCAGAACCCGTACTATGAAGCCATCTTTCATTAATCAGAAATTGATGTAAGGGCTTGGATGATCGAGCACCCTGCAGAGAACCTGCAGGTATTTTCAGAGCTATGAACACAGCTCTCCCCATGTTTAATCCCAGCCCTTATTCTTCATTAATCAAACAAACAAAAATCTAAAACAAACTTAACCCTAAATGTAAATCATCGATGATTTGCAGCTCTATGAACAAAGATGTAAAGAACGACAGAGCTAACAAGAAGAGAGAAGCGAAAAGAATAGGTTCATAAAACCCTAACCCTAAAAACAGCGGCTGAGCGAGCTACTTATAGAGTCGGGAAGGTTCAAAATGAAACTTATAAATTGCTTAGCCAACTTAGGTTACTAAACATTTGTCTTTTTAAATGTATTAATGGCATATAAAATTATATAATAAATTATTCTAAAAAAATTAATTAAAATAAACGCAAGTTTTTTTAATATTACTCTTTCACCTTGCATTTTTAAAATTTTAAATGACTAAATAATGAATTAATGATTGGTAATAAAATCAAGAATTTAAGCTCTTTTTTTAATGTATTTCCTATGACGTTATAATACATTTTTTCCTTTTTTTTTTTTTTTTTTTTTCTGAGTACAACTAGCCCTACAGGATACAATAATTGAAAATCAACCTCGAATAATGCCACTAATAGAGAACAAGGCAAATCTCCAGATAACAAGAGTTGTAGCCCACAATAAGTGATATTCTCTCCTGAAATAGCATCTTAAAGAGTCAAATCCATGCTCTAGTAAGTGGACGGAAGTGCAATACCACCTGAGCTATGAGTAATTTGTAACGATATAATACATTAATTTTATATTTTAAAACAAATATTTGGGAGAAAGAAGGATAAGTGCCCATCATTTGATAATTAAAATGACTATTTCCTTCGCATTGTTTAATTGCTATGTCCAATTTAAACTTAATAAAGATTTTAATATAATATATTTTTAAAAATGAACATTGACACAATAATTAAAGTTGCTCTAATATAATTTAGAGGTCAAGTATTCAAATTCGAAAATAGTCTTTCCAACCTAAAAGTGAAGGCTACATAGATCATAACCAATTTAATTATTCTATAAGAACCTTTTTTTTTTCTTCTTCTACTTCTTTCCAGATTATGGCACCCACCAATCAAAAGACAAGCCAGGCCTAATAGATAAACAAAAAGGCAAAAGATCTAATCACCCGCTTTTTACTTTCCAAGAAGCGTTTCTATCAAAAAAAAAAAAAATACTTTTAAAAAAGACAGGTCTCTCACAACTTTTTTAAAAGATAAAAACTATTTTTTTTTACTGCAATTTAAATAAAAACAAGTGTTGTCAAACACCTCTAAAAGAATTTTTGCTTCAAATGCACTTTGAAAAAGCACCAACGCTATTTGTTTATCCTTCATATAAGTTCATTTTTGTGAACAATTAACAAGACAACATGCCTACAATACCACACTCTACCCACCACTCCAATTATGCAAAACTGCACCAACTATAAATGAATCAGACCATGATGAAGAACTGATATTTCAATATGCAAGAGTCCTCCGATGTACCAAGCATGGCCAACTATTACCAGAGATTCTAACCATGAAGAACTGATTCTTGATATTTGTATATGCAGTAATCCTGCCATGTATATAGTAGGGCCATATTTACATTATCACATTTTCTTTCCTTTCTGTACATATTATAGGCCCTTCTACTTAAATACTTCACGACAGATTAGCACAAGAGAATTGGGTTACAAAGTATAAGAGATTAGTGGTCAGAAGATGGAATTGAAGAAAAAAGATGAGAGTTATTCAGCATTTCAAGGGGTACCCGTAAACCAACCACCTGACCAACAACTGAGAGCCACGAAACCAAATAATGCTGGATCAGTGCCTTATCTTTAGTCGCTGAAGCACTAGTAAACAGCAGCCTCATCCACTCGCTGGTACCACAAGGATGCAGTGTATACCATGGTCTGTTTAGGTATGGATGCTCCTGCAATAGATCGAGAAATAAAATTTCAAATGACTACGAATTTTGATTCAGTTGATCAAGAAATATTTAAGCGTCCAAATCACAGTAGAATTTCATGGAAGTGATGGAAATTCTGAATATCTGTCCATCACAACCATTGGAATTGGTAAACAAATATCAAAATGTGCCTAAAAGTCGTACTCTTACAAAATGGAATTGGTAAAATTTCAAGGAAGGGTGTTTCTAGTGCTTTCTAGACATGGCAATGACCCCACAGAGTTTTTCATCCATTTTCTCAACTTCCTTGTATTTGTTGTTCTTTATAAAAGAGAGATTTAAATTAAAACTAAAAAGGGACACGAAATGGAGAGCAAGAAGAACTTCCTTCTATTGATGTCCCAATCAAAGAGAAGCATATAATTGATAATTGTAGTGAAGGGGGAAAAAACACCATCTGATGGGAAAAAATCAAGGAAAAGAATTACCTCCTGAGTCATGAATGTCCATTTTGATTCCCTGAGAGTCTTTAAGGCATTAGCAGGTAAGTCTTTTTCTACATCATCCATTGCTAGAGGCTGTCCATCTACACATAAGAGCATTTTGCTACACATCTAAGCTTTGAAATATCCTCAAACTAGAAAAGAGCTAGTCACAACACACGATAATGCATAAATCCATGACTATGTTTGAATACTGATAACCTATTTAGCATCTATGACCAATCATGCATAGGTTGGAAGATTAAAAGAACTAGAATTATCAACTAGCATGGAATGAATAGAAAAAGCAAACCCATTGAAAATATTAACAGGCAGAAAACAAATATGTTCAGCACTGCACATAAAACAATATAAATAATTGAACTAACATTTCAGGGAAAATACATGTGTGACTATCAATATAGATTCATAGATATATCAAGATGGAGGAAAGGTGCAAAACTTATTAATTCATACTAGCCCTTCAAGACCTTTAATCATATGGAGTGCACGATATCAGCTAAAAAAAATTTTCATGTTTGGAATAGTTAGAAGATACTAACTTACCACTGTGATAGCCACGGAAATAGAGTATTGGCACCCTGTATGATGTGCTGTATACAATGTGGAGGTCATAGTGATGAATTTCTTGAACATAAGCTTGATCCTTGCAAAATTGAAACATAACTTGGTCGGTTAATCCAAAAAAAAGGAGATGGAAAAGCTTAATAATATAATTTGACAAATCTTCACATTATGATACTTTTTCAATAACGCTACGTCAACACATCCTAATGCTTATATGAAACAAAATTTAAGAACAAGTGCCCATGAAGCATACCAATGTAGCATCATCAGTTGGCTCTTCTTCAAAAGAATTACTTTGATCATTATACCTTTCCTGTAAAACACAGTTGCAACAGCAAAAAACATCAAGCAAGAGTGATATCACCAAGCTTAATTTTTAGTGAAGATCATCCATGACCAACCTCATTAGGTGTGGAAGAACAAAAATTTTCCAGAGACAAGTACCCTTGTACCTGAAATTGGAAAAAAAAAAAGGGTAGGAAATCAAATTATATTATTGGTTTATAAAGAAGAAACAAGTGATTCTTCATTAACAGGAAATAATACCTCATGGGAAGTGACCCAAAACGGCTTTTGACAAGAAACCCATTTCCATGGAGGGAATTTAGGGTTGAATTGTTCCCATTTTTCAGAAAGGGCTGTTGCTGCAATGCAGAATTCAGTAGACGAGAGCGTTCCATCCCAAGAAGAAGAGAAACCCATTATTAAGAAATATTGATTTAACCTGTAAAAAAAAAGATTCAACAAAACAGATGAAAACACTAAAACCTATCATTCAAGTCGAAGAATTTGAGAAAATTAGGCGTAGAAAACGTGAATGGACGATAAGAATCGGTCAGAATGACTAGAACGATCGTGCTGAACTTAATTACGACGTCTTTTTCATATAATTTCAGATAATCAAACTGGGAAAAGAGGGTACAAGTAGAGAGTAAAGAAAAATTCGGTGTTTTCCTTACTAAATACCAACAACATAAGTGATTGAAAGAGATTTCTGTATTATTATTGCTTTGGATTTTATTCAAACACTTACTGTACTTTGTTGTATTCGCTTCAGCGCCACTGAAGCCGTTCTACACGCTCTAAAATCAATCGAAGGCTTCGTAGTTGCCGGGCAATTCAACTCTGCCGGTGCTTTTCACTCTTCTAAAAGCCGTGAAAAGACTTAGCTAGAAGATTACTTGATCATTAGTAATTTACATATATTAAATTAAATTAAATATTTTTTTAGTATAAAAATACTAAAATTTATAACTCAACAAAACGATTTTATAACTGTATAAAATTAACTCTATAGTTAAAAAAAGACTTAGTAAAATTAAGTTGTATAAAGTTAATTCCGTCAATTTATTTCTTTCACTTCAATTTATTAAGGGGCAAACTTTATTTTATTAAATTTTCCTTACCCGAGTAATTAGGAATAGACTTAGTTAAATTGAATATCTTTTATCTCTTTTCTCCAAACCTAATAACTAATACAAAAATAAAAATAAAAGAACAAAACAAAACAAAGAAGCTCTTTACATTTCTTAGGAGGCTTGCATTAGTCTCAGGCTGGAACAAAAACTCCTCAAAAGATCTTATACACCTGATTTGCACCCTACTGTGCTCAGTCCTTCCAATCCCTTGTGAAGTGTTATAAAACAACCTCCAGTGTGTTACAAGCCTCACAGTAAATATACAGAGCAGTTAGATTGAATCTAGTTTCCATACGAAACTTGGGCGTTTGTCTGCACCCTCTATCAAGATGCTCAGAATATGCTTCACCTAGACGCGCCTGCAAATGCTCCAAGTTGGCCTGCCATGCAATTATTTTTCTTAGAAGATGGATGTATGGAGTGTCAAATTACCGACTGGGAAACGAATTACTATTTAGCAAATGTTACAAACTCATTTGTTTATAAAACTAAAATATATCAAATAAAGAGAAAGGAGAAATATATAATTGGTTCCTTTGAGGGAACTAAACCTTCCAATAGATCGAACCAATGACCTTGTCAGCAATCTCCTCCCACATTTTAATTTATTTTCTCGTTTAAATAGAAGATTATAAACCCTAAGATCTTATAAACTAGGCACACACACATCCCATATTCTACAAATAGGTTGTAGTAAAAAACTACAATAGCTACTTTCTTACTCGAGATCTACTATTGACCTTGCAAATATCCTCAAAAAGATGCTATAATGGATGGTTGAATGAAATCAGGAAGTGAATTTTTAGGAACAGGGGGTGTTCTCAAAAGGAATTGTGCAGTCTCCAACAAATTTGAATGAGACGTTTTTGCAAAATGAATATAACCGAAGATTTTAGCCTTTAATGTAGATGAATGAAAGAAGCTGATTTATGAAGCCAACCACATGTAGTTCACGAAAGGCTTAATTGAGTTGGGACTCAGTTGTATATCCTTGCAACCAAACCAACACATATATCGACATGCATGTTCTTAAAAATAGAAATATCATTAGATGAACTTACAAAGGACTTAGTCATGAGAGAGAGTGGTTGATTGTACCTCATCACCCCTATTGAGTTGGAGCTTGCAACAACTACAATAAATAAGGTGTTGATCTTCCCATAATTTGCCGTGCTTGCAGATCGGACACCAAACCACTTTCTTGCATTCCTATCACATTATAGTATTCTATTATTTGACCAGGACTAAAGAGCAGAAACAGAAAGTATCAGCAGGCAAGCATGTAACATGAAATTCCAGATCTTTTTCAATATTGTTCAAAGATATACATACTTACCAACTAAAATTCAAGCCAATAGCATAAAATCAGATTTTACAAACAACTATGTAATAGAACATGTAAAACCAGGAAGCAAAAAATAATCCTTTCGTATGAAGTGTAGGTCCATGAATTTTCCATACCTGGTCATTGTTAAGTTGCATATGTTCAAAAAGTTCTTGAGCCAAGTCCTCATCTTCTTCATCAAATGTTCCCTCATAATCCCCTTCCTCTACAAGACCTGCCAAATGAATTAAGAATACCCCTAATAAATACATAACTTGAAGGAATAACGGTGTATGATACGGATAGATCATTCATTAACTTATAGCAAGTAAGCTAGGACCCTAGGATTACACCTGCAGCTACAAATTGCAGTATACAATACAAATCAAATGTCTATGCACTCAAGCCACCCGTCTCTAAAGCTAAAAAGTGTCACATGAAAAAGGAATAAAGCTTCTATAACTGAACAAATTAAAGGATTAGAACATTTAAATATGATTCAATTCTGACGTATCATAATTTTACAATGATAAGAATGACCATCACAATTTGCAACCACAAATACATGTTTAAACCATGTTGCCTGAACCCTTAAACAGGTGAAGCTCCAATGTTGTTTATGTGCCAGCTTTGGACCATCCATGTGATTTTATAGGCACCTCTAATTTGTGTCTTGCCTCATTCCAACATATGATTAGTACTAGAATGAGATTTTGAAATCTAAACATTCGCAATGAAACTTTCATAGCAAAAATTGTAATGCCAACTCTCAACATATAAAACCTTCTTAAGAAGAATTAGAGGGGGGAAAAAGGTGTATAAAAGATACAATGAATATGAGGAGAACTGCAAGAAAACCAACTGAAGAACTAAAATTGAAACCATGTACTGTTTCATTTTATAAAACAAGATTACCTGCTTGGATTCTTTATAACCGAAACTCCTAGATATATTGTTTGTACTCAATGAATAGCCTATTGTTATGAACATTCTTAAAAGAACATCTTTTTTTCTAAATTAGTTTAAGTATAAAATAGATTCAACAATGTTGGGAAAATTGATGGTTGTAAAGAAATAAATTCCACAAACCCAGGATAATTTCTCAAACTAAAATAGAGCAAAATAACAACAAAGATTTTTAGCGTGAAAAACCCTCTAAAAATGAGGTAAAAACCACGGGACTCGTAAGCCGCTTAAAAACTTCCTCTATAATAAAATGGGATTACAAACTTCACCCTTAGGTGGATCTCTCACAAAAATACAATAACTATGTATCTTCAATTTGTGAGTAAAACTTCACAAATTGACTCACACTTTTTCTTCTCAAAAAAACTCTCTTTGAGGCTCTCTGTGTTTTTCTCTCACAATTGGATCTCTCGGATGATTTTCAAGAATGAAGCAAGGCTCTATTTATAGAGCTCAAAACTCATTCTTGTTGAATGCTCGGCCCACGTGAGCCTTCTTTGTTGAATGCTCGGCCCACGTGAGCCTTCTTTATTTTTATTTATTTGCTGGCCACCCACGTGAGGTGGACCAACAAACAAATCCTAATTTCTGGGGTTTGCCACATCAAGTACTCCAAAACTATGGAGGATTTGCCCGTACACATGTAACAAAGCCTTCTCCCCCAACAAGGTGACAGACTCCTCAGAGGAAACATAAGAAGAAACTGTAATAAATTACCAAAAATATGTATATGAAATGTATAAAGAAAATCCATATAAAGAAATTGAAACTCTATCGGCTAAGATGAAACTAAAAGCTTTAAAATGCATATGCATCAACATGTAAGTCAAGAACTGTAGCTTATTTGCAGTTCAAACATACTTAAAGCAAAAGGCCATGACAGACTTATAAATGGAGTAAAGCAGTAATACATTTCAATACATGAAATAAGTTGTCTGTTAGATCTGATGAAATAGAAATACATTTTTGTCAAAAGACAACTAAAAAAAATTACCATTTGCACTTTGTTCCCTTCTAAGATCTTCATAAAATATCCTTTGCATTTCTATCATTATCTCTTCACATTCAGCTTCCGATGATTGAACACTCATGCTAAGACCATCATATTCCCATAGAGCATCGTCAGCTTGGTTAACCGAAGTTGAAATAGATGAGGCCTTCATTTTTTTCAGTTCATCAGAGACTAGGTCCCGAAAAGTAGATTCCATCATCTCCTGTTGACCCCAAGAAAGAAAAATAAGAAAGAAAGAAAACATTAACTGGATCACATACCAATAAAAGAAAAGAAAAATAGGCATGCAAAGGATGTCAAGAATAATCATAGATGTTTAGTAAGAAAAAACTTGTGACCAGATATTGGGACAGAGAAAACAATGATAAAAATTTGGCAAAATGTGAAGTTAACTTCATATTTTACCTTGGTGAAAAGATCACTTGCTTCGCAACACATTTGAGGACCCATATCAACTAGAAAATCTCCATAAGAAATGTAAAGAAAATGTGAAGCAAAAAAGAGAGGAATTTTCCATTTACCATCAAAATCTCTTTCTAAGATTTTTTTTTTCTTTACCCCCAAGATCCAAGAACTGCAGGCAGTAGTTGATATGCCACAACAGCATTGTCCAGGTAATGCTAGCTATAGCAAACTTGTTATGGAGCAATCAACATGGATTTTCTTTTTTCTTGGAAACAGACTCATAATAAAATTGTTTGTGCCAAGAGTCATAAGGTCTCATATCTAATCTCCATTTGCACTCTCCACTGAACAGTAAAATTTCTCTTTCTCTAGCTCACCCATTGAGCACAGCCAAGTAGATTTCTATCTCAATCTTTACACAGAATTACAATCTACCAAACTATCCATGAAACATCAGATTCTTTATTAGTAACTCTAATTCCCTACAACATGAATTCAGCTCCAAATGACTATCTAAATCATTCCCAGAACATATGTAGTAACACCCAATAAATTCCACTTATACAACCAGAAACTTATGCTACCTAAAAACCAATTGAATCAAACACAAAACTAGCTAGAAACTAACTAGAAGAAGAAAACCTTTTGATGATCAAGAGATGAGTCCTCAGACAATCTCATTTTCCAGAGCAAGCGGGCTCGATCCTCACTGACCCTTTTGAAACAGTTTTCTCTAAGCTGCAATCAAACCAAAAACAGAGAGATTCATCAACTTAAAAATGAAATTTACACTGTTTGTTTGTATCCATCAGTAGAAGAAGGTATAGTGAAATTGGGGTTGATGGGTATCACAGAAACTGTTGAGTTTTTTTACCTTTTCCTTCCAATTGGGCTGATGGGTCTTCACAGAAACTCTTCTGGGTCGGTGTTCTTCCATTGTTTTTTTTTCTACTTCACGGCCAAGAACGGTGCCTATAGCTATTCCCCGCCAAGAACATGTAAAAGAAGGGTTGGTTCTGTTTTTGTGTTTCTGGGTTCTTTTTGGTCGTTTTGGCGTACGCGACGCAGACGAGGTGTTTGGTTACAGGGAGATCGCTGCGCGAGTCATTTTAAGCAGGGCAACTTCTAAATTTAACCTGTCAGAAATTATTTAAAAAAATAATAATAAATTAATATATTAAGTAACCTGACCTTTGAAGTTTAAATTGGGATTCTCAATTTTTTTTTCTTTTTTTAAATAATTTCTGACGGGTTAAATTTAGAACTACAACTCCAGAACAATGTTGCCCCCGTTTAAAATGACTCGCGCAGCAATATCCCTGTAACCAAACACCTCATCTCTTGAGGGCCTGTTTGAGACTGCGTCTATGTCTCTAACCGAAAGCATTTTTTTCTAACGCAATCGAAAAATACAAACAGTGAGGTGGGAACTTCACAAAAACGCTAAATAATTGCATTTGGTACGTAAACGTGTACGTATCGCCCAAAAATTACGTTTACCAAAACCATTTACCACAAAGCGGCTTTCTCCGTGCTAAAAAAACAAGACCCAAGTGTGTAGGTGAAATGTAGAAAAACACGCGTGGAGTTTTCAAAGTGACCCATCTTTCATATTTCTCTCAACTTCACCATTTTGATATGGTTCTAGATTTAACTATATTAATTAACATTGTCTACTTGTATAATATGTTAAATGAAATGGAAAGAGTAATGCCTCAAATACTTTTTAAAAAAGTAGTCTTACAACGGTATTCTCTTTCCCCTTATTTTTGGTTCATGACAATGTTAGAATACTAATCTTAGAGTTAGACAGACCAAATAATTAAAAGAGATATAGTACAAAATCAATTTTCCATGTAGAATCAAGAGAGTTATCTTATAATGCTCAGCAATATATAGCTGTAGAAACTGCCAGAATTTAGTGGGATGATTTCACCACTGATTTCTGCAAGGAAAAATGACCATTACAAGAAAAATATTAATATACCCTATTCAATGTGGTCAATTACACAGCAAATAGAAGTTCAATTGCACACAAATACTTATCAGCAAAATCCTAGCATGACCAAAGATATGATTACAGGAAAATCGGGTCAGGTAGCTCACCTGATCATGCTGTTATTCCATATTGATCCCAAATCCAACCTTAAATTTAATTAACAAAGCCTAGAAACAGGCCCAGCTGATGCAGGAAAAATGCTGATGAATCTCATAGCTTTAGATTGAAAAACCTTCTGACCTTTGAAACCATCTTCGCAAGCTCATTGTATATCATCAATGGAGTCATACTCCAAGAAAAGCCTGATCAATTTTAAAAGCCCTGTATCTCCTCGATGCATATGGCCCTAAGAACAAGATTGTTACAGGATTTTCACATGTCAAGCCTGAGCAGATTGTTTTTTGCAGTCTACCAGAAAAGGACTTTCTGGATTAGTAAGCTCCTTGTGTTCCACAGTAGAAGAGATAGTTCACGTTATGGAGGAGCCGGGTTAGATTCATTTCTCACAGGTGCTTGTCCTTGGTCTGTTTGGGTTCAAATAATACAATCTAAATCAGTGTTTATAATGAAGTAAACTGCAAAACTTCATGTTTACAAGAAAGAAAAAAAAAAATAATCTGAATACAGCTGCTCAAATGAAATATGCCATTTACAGTTTCTTTTACTTCAACAAAGTTGACGGATGAATAAGAATGGAATTAAATGAGAGACATCTTATCCATGTATTTTAAGAATTTAGAGATTTTTCTTACGTACCATGCAGGTCCAAAGAGGCAGTGGAATGCATAGCTAAGGATGGAAGCAACCAACTAAAGAAATTGTCATGGGTTTCACCCTTTAATAACTGAGAAGAGTAGTGCAACAACATATTCCAGAGTTCTCCCACAGTCCATCCATGTGATAGAATCCACTTAGTTGCCTGACAACCGAAAAATTATGCCACACTAAAATCAGATGAAAGAGTCAAAGAAACTGAAACATTTGAATGAGAGGGAATACTAAAAACAGAAATAAAGACTGAGGAAGTGAAACTATGAACAAGCCAAGCATTATATGAATGGGTGACCACATTCAGGCTCCCATCCCAGGATCAAGGACTCCAGAAATCTCTTAAAAGAGAGAAGATTTTCCATTTTCGTGGGAAATAGGATAACATTATTGTTTGATCTATTGCCCGGGTGAATGAAGAAAGATAAAGACACAAGTGTGAAAAAGAAACAAACAACGAAGCTAATGTTCAAACATTATTGTGTGATCTAGTCCCTATTGCAAAGAGGAAGACCGCACAAGCACAAGGTATGTGAATGACAATAGAGCTGCTGCATCACATTCTTTATAACTATTCTTTTTTATCATATGCTACAGTGCAGCATCAAAAAATTTCATTACTAATAATCTTATACACTATTGACATTGTGAGAAATGCGTATTACCATCTCTTTAAGAACTTTGATAGCTGAAGAAGAAAGTATGTACCTGTTCCAAACCCTGCAAGGATTCTTCTCCAAATGTGTAGTACAAAATAAAAGGTCTTAATGCCTGAAAGTACAGATATGAATCAACTAAAGTGCCAAAGAACACAAATGAAAACCAAACAATCATCATAGTTAAATAATATAACAATCATCCAAAATTTGTTAAAACACATGGCACATATTTGATAGTTCAGAAAAAAATTTCTCAAGAAAATTAAAGTTGCATTTGGCTTATCATTAGAGCACTATAATACATTTCAAAAGTGAAATTTAGAAAAACAACCTTTTATCATTTTCAAAAAAAAAACCTACTTTCTAAGTAAAATCTTGAAAATTGTTTTTAGATTCGACCAACCATGCACTTTGTCTCTACTTTCAAGTCTCTGAGTAAAGGAAAATTATATCTAAATCATAAACCAAACAAGGCCAAATGTTTTCTTAAAAAATTATTACTCAAAAAATTGAGATGTTATAAAATGTCATATTGATTGTATATTAGAAAATAAAATTTTCTCCCAAGGATGTCAAGTTCACCAAGTTGAGTAGTATGTTATAGTGGGAATCTGATGTCAATGTTGATATTTCCATTAGTGAAGAGAGACTAACTTAAGAAAGATGAAAACTTTGATTTCTCTAATATGTTCTCACCATGAAAAGAAATATTACCCATGTTCCAATCAATGAAAAAAAAAACAGCAGGATTTTCTTTTTTTTAAGAGGTTGAAACTAAAAAAACAAATTGCAAGAAATTCATGTTTATCAAACACATGTGAGAATCAAGAAAATGATACAATTTTTTAATAAAATTCAAAATTAACATTTGCATGAAATAATTCATAAATTACAAATATAAAAACATTGATGCAAAGACAGAGAAAGACAACACAACCTGAGAAGCAGCAAACCACTGAATCACTGCCTTAAGTTGAGGGTCTCCACCAAAAGCACCACAACCCCAATTTCCTGTTGCAATTCCAATATTGCTTTTAGGTTCCGGATCCTGATTGCGAGGTTCCATGGTTGAGTTTCTAGTTGATTCAGCTTCAGTTGCTCCTTCATTTGGTCCATCAGCAGCAGATGAAGACTCTTGCAACTAGGGAAGAGTGTCAAACTGAATATCAACAGCCCGCTAAACATGAAAAAGCAATAACTTAAATAAGTGATGTCAACTTTCTCATATTCCTTCTTAATGATGTTTTTCTTTTCGATTCTTTTGGCACAGAATTTGTGATAATGGATCATTCCTCTTTCAAATAGTTTCTTTAAATTGTGGACTATTTTAATCAGTGATCTTAAATGTTCAGGTTATTGGATCGCTCAAAGTATTTATGAAGCTAAGATCTCCTTTTGAGCTGTGGTCTATGTGATCAAGCTTCCAACAAGTGTTTAGTGTTCATCAACACCTCTTTGGCATATGTATGCATAAGTGAGGGCATTCTTTTGGAAACTGATTTTGTGTGAGTGGAGTGAGACAAGCACTCAAATTTTTGTCGACTCTGTAATCTTGTACTTCTTGTATTCTTTCATTCATCTTGTACATTGACATTTGTACATTGAAGAGAAATAGTAGTACTCAATTCATTCTGTCATTACTGAAATTCTGTTTTGAAAAACAATTCCTATCAGAATCGGACCGGAAAAAAGAGGGATTCTAGTTGTAAGATATCTAATGAAACAGTAAAGATATCAAATATCTGGGGTTTCCTTTGATCTATACGGATGATCCAATCCGCAATGACCATGATTAGGAATTGTTTGATCATTTTTCTTCAAGGATGAAGCGAAACATAATCAACTTGCATTCGGAACAACTATTCGAAATCTTAGTGAAACACTAGATTTTTTTATCTCATGTCTGTTTTTCATGAAAATAGATCAATTGAAGTGGAGGGTTTTTTCAAACACCAAGGAGTTGGGTCAACTATTCAATCAAATGATATTGAGCATGTTTCCCATCCCCTCTCCAAAAACAAGAGGGGTATTTCTTTGTAAAATTGTGCTCAATTTCATATGTGGCAATTCTGCCAAGATTTCTTCATTAATTGGGGGGAAAATTCCCCGAATCGGATTTTTTGAGGAACGTATCGAGAGAGAATTGGATTTGGTTAGACAATTTTTGGTTGGTGAACAAGGATCGATTTTTTAGCAAGGTATGGAATGTATAGTCAAATATACAATTCTATTGACATAGAATTATGCAAAACATACTATTCAAAATCTAATTTACTCAAAATTTAATATAAAATAGCAAAAAGGCATCAGTTCAAAAACCTCACCAGAACACTTTTGCCTTCATCATCAACATGAACAACCTGATGAAAATTATCTTTGTGAAATTGATCATCTTGGGCAATGTTCTGGTTCAATTGATACATTGCTTGGTCATAAAACCCACATAGTGCCTTATTTGTTTCCCTATGTAAACATAAACCAAAATGACATTAGTTTAACATGAAAAATGTATTGAGAAATAAAAAAAAGGAACGTAGAAATTGACATAAACACAACTTTGTCTAAATAACACACACAGATGAATCACTTTGTACATGAATATACTCCACTATGTACAAACTGAATACTGCATTAGTTCACTTAACCTCGGGGCTAGTGTATTCAATTTCCAGCTTTTTCTTCTAGTCTTGTGAAGACACCGGTCTAATTTTAATCTTAATCTAGGTGACTCTACTACACATGCAAGCTTTTAAATGGTATTAGCACACGGGTGGGTGAATCTATGCCAAAGCATATGTGTGTGAGTTTATTTATTTATTGCATGTGTGTGGCTCTGCTGTTGTTCATTTCAAACAATTTGTAAAACTCAAAGTATTATACTCAACAAGCAAACTTTATATTCAAAGGATTTACCACTTTAGACACTGTTGCACATACGTTAGCACATCAAAACACTTCATACAAGGGTTTGTATCAGATTTACCCATAGTAGACACCAATATGCATTTCTTCATTACTAGTATGCAGAAGTAATGAACAGCAACATAAATAGTTGACGAAAAAGCAAATAGATACCAATGTGTCACCTACAGGTTTCTATCTAAAAATGTGTCAGGTTAAACAAAAACTTTTTTTCCCTCTTTTAATTGGTAGGATTTGCATTTTTCAACGAAAAAGAAACTTATCATACCGAAGAATGCATTCAACTCCAAACTGTCTCTTTCCTGGCTTGCACAATGCGTCAATTGCAGTGATCCTTGTTTTTCGTCTTCCCAAGGAATCAACAGGTTTTTCATCCAGATAATCGCCCAAAAAACGAAATGAGGAAGCATATCTATAACATCAAAGACGACAGCGCAAGTATTAAGGGAAAAAAATCAACATTTTTGCAGGAGACTTGTACAAAATTCATTAAAATAAATAATCTTATGTTCATTTAGTACAGAAATACTAAACTAATCAGCCCATAGACGTAAGCTTTTGCAGGCAACATATTGTCACTTTGAAACTCGTTCCATATATGAATCCAAACAGTTAGATAAGTCATTAAATCATGTAAGAGGTTGCAAAAGGACATCATAACGAACCATGTGTAATTGGGGAAACCATTAGAGACAAGATGACTTGGTTATTTAATTATGAGATAACACGAAACAAACAATTAAAAAATAATCTTATATTGCAGCTTTTGCAAGTGTACACACTACACATATTATATCACATTCAGCCCCCTCTAAGTCAACAGTTTCCCCACACCTAGAACTTTTAGGTGCAACACAAGTAAAAGGTCATCAGAAACATTATGGGACAAAAATCATGATGGGGTCCACCTCAAAATAGTGGGTTGGTAGGCAGCCAAAAAAAAAATTCAAGAATTCATTCTTAGTGGGCGGCTGAACGAAATGTCAGCCAACAGCAACAATCGCGTGGGCAAGTTGCATGGGCTGCATGGGTCACGTGGGGTGTCCAACAAATTACAAAAATGCCCTCCATAGCTCTATAAATAGAACATTAACTTCAACTTGAAAATTCATTCGATAGATCTAAGAGAGATCATTAATTCTAGAGAGATCTATTAGGAGAGCCTCAAAGAGAATTTCTTTGAGAAGAAAAAGTGTGAGCCAATTTGTGAAGTGTTATCCACAAATTGAAGATACATAGGTATTGTGTATTTGTGAGAGATCCACCGAAAGGTGACGTTTGTAATCCCATTTTTATAGTGGAAGTTTCTTAAAGCGGCCTACGGGTCCCGTGGTTTTTTACCTCATCTTTGGAGGGTTTTCCACGCTAAAAATTGTTGGTGTTATTTTTGTTGTATTTATAGTTTGGAAATTATCCTGGGATTGTAGAATTTATTTCTTTGCAACCATCAATTTTTCCAACAAAGTGGTATCAGAGACTGCGTCGTTTTCAGCGAAGTTATTGTTCATACATACAGTACTATTCACGTATACGGTACTATTTTGTCGGCCGTCACTATTTGGAATAGTAGTACTATTCATAGAGTACTATTCACGGAGCACTATTCACAAGGACACTATTCACATAGTACTATTCACAAGGGGTACTATTTATTGAGTACTATTCACATAGTACTATTCATCGCCGGAGAAGTGTCAAGTTCCGCGAAACTTGTTGATTGACGACTCAAATGGAGGAGAGCACAGGCAATATGAACACAAGCAATATGATCAGGTTGACTGCATTTAATTATGCAATTTGGAAGCCGAAGATGGACGATCTTTTCTACATTAAAGATCTGTGGAAGCCGATTATAATGCTGAAGGAGGAAGCCGTGACTACAACTTCGACAGATGACAAGACACCAAAAACAACCAGCACAGACGCTGACTGGGCTGTGCTGAACCGAAAGTGTGCTGCTCAAATCAGACAATGGATCGACAAGAGCATTTTTCAAAATTTTGCTAATGAACATGATGCTTACGTTCTTTGGCAAAAGTTGGAGACAATGTATGCGAGGACAACCGTACAGAATAAAGCTAATCTGATACGACGATTAGTCAATTTGAAGTATAAAGATGGAAGCAGCATATCGGAACACATGAGTGAGTTCCAAGGCATTGTAGATCAACTCAACTCTATGATGATGATCGTAGATGACGAGCTACAAGCGTTGTTGTTGCTGAGTTCTCTACCAAAAAGTTGGGACACTCTAGTTGTGTCAGTTAGTAACTCAGCTCCTGGCGGCAAGCTTACCATGGATATGGTAAAAGACAGAATGCTGAAAGAAGAGTCTCGACGAAAAGACAATGGTTATACTCCTGAAACTGAAGCACTTGTCATGGAAAAACAAGGCAAGCAAGAATGGCACGGAAGGAGTAAAAGCAGAAATCCTCGTAACCAAAGTCAACAAAGAGGACGCTCAAAGTCTAGATCGTGGCATGACAAGAAGTGTCATCACTGCGGCAAGCCCGGACACTTCATTCGAGAATGCCAAAAGTTAAAGGCGGAACGATCCAGAAATCAAGAAGCAGAAACCCGAACAAATGACACCGCAACTCTCACTGAAGAAGTCATCATTGTTCGATATGCTGATTATGTCAACCTTGCAAGTCAAGACTCTACATGGGTAGTTGACTCAGGTGCGTCCTACCATGTCACCTCACGACGAGATTTCTTCTCGGCCTACACTCAAGGTGATTTCGAACGAGTGAGGATGGGAAATGATAATGCATCCAAAATTATCGGCATCGGTAATATTTATTTAGAAACTAACCTTGGATGCAGGTTACTCTTGAAAGATGTGAGGCATGTTCCTGATATCCGCCTCAATTTGATCTCCACCGGAATGCTTGATGACTATGGCTACAATAATAACTTTGGTGAAGGAAAATGGAAGCTCACCAAAGGAAACTTGGTAGTAGCCAAAGGCAAGAAAGATACATCACTCTACATCACAGAAGCCAAGCTGTGTAGAGAAGAAGTAAATACCATGAGGAAAGAAGTTCCCACCGAGTTATGGCATAAGCGGCTCGGTCACATGAGTGAAAAGGGTCTCAGAATTCTTTTCAAGAAGGAGCACTTGCCAGGAATGACAGGTACATCTTTACGTACTTGTGTTGATTGTATTATGGGTAAACAACATAGAGTTGCATTTCGTAGTTCCCCACCATCTAGAAAGGCAAATATTCTAGATTTAATACACACAGATGTCTGCACAATGAGTTGTAAGACGCTAGGAGGTGCTCATTATTTTGTGACTTTTATTGATGATCACTCTAGAAAAGTGTGGGCCTTTGCTTTGAAAACTAAAGATCAAGTGCAGGAAGTTTTCAAGCAATTTCATGTAAAAGTTGAGAGAGAAACTGGCAGACGTTTGAAGTGTGTACGATCAGACAATGGCGGTGAGTATCGCGGATCATTCGAGGAGTACTGCAGAAGTTTCGGCATCAGGCTGGAAAAATCGGTACCAAAGACACCTCAACACAACGGTGTCGCAGAGAGGATGAACAGAACAATTTGTGAAAGAGTCAGATGTATGCTCTCAAATGCAAAACTGCCAAACTCCTATTGGGGGGAGGCAATGAGGACAGCAGTCGATTTAATCAACCTTTCTCCATCAGTTCCACTGAACTACGACGTACCAAAAAAGGTTTGGACGGGGAAAGACGTTTCTTACAAACACTTGAAAGTATTCGGCTGCAGAACATTTGTTCACATCCCTAGAGACGAAAGATCCAAGCTGGATGGAAAAGCGAAGCAGTGTATTTTTGTGGATATTCCCATGAAGAATTCGGCTACAGACTTTGGGATCCTGTCAACAAAAGGATTGTCAGAAGCAGAGACGTGGTGTTTCTTGAAGATCAGACAATCGAGGATTTTCAGAAACCTGAGAAGCCACAATCAGAAGAAATTCCAGTTAATCTGGAACCAGTCTCTTCATCAACAAATTCAGATGACAAGGAAGCTGCACCAGATACTGATGATGATGTTCCACCAGCTCACAGTTCAGAACCAGAACAAGTTCCTGAACCTGAACAAGTTCCTGAACAAGTCCCACCAGAAGCACAACTAAGGAGATCCACCAGAGAGCGACAACCAAGTCAAAGATATCCTCCTAGCGACTATGTGATGCTCACTGACGGGGGAGAACCAGAGAGCTATACCAAAGCTATCACTAACCAGCATCAGACTGAGTGGATGAAAGCCATGCAGGAAGAAATGAAATCTCTGCATGAGAACCACACATTTGACTTGGTAAAATTACCGCAGGGAAAGAAAGCCCTCAAGAACAAGTGGGTGTACAGGATCAAAAGCGAAGAAGGTAGCTCGCAACCTAGATACAAAGCAAGATTGGTTGTGAAAGGATTCGGACAAAAGAAAGGCGTTGACTTCGATGAAATCTTCTCACCGGTGGTAAAAATGTCTTCAATCCGAGTTGTTCTTGGCTTGGCAGCTAGTCTTAATCTGGAGGTTGAACAACTTGATGTAAAAACCGCATTCTTACACGGTGATCTTGACGAGGAAATCTATATGGAGCAGCCCGAAGGTTTCCAAGCCAAAAGAAAAGAGAAACTGGTATGCAGGCTAAAGAAAAGTCTGTATGGTTTGAAACAGGCACCGAGGCAGTGGTATAAAAAGTTCGACTCGTTCATGAAGAATAAGGAGTACAACCGAACGACAGCTGATCACTGCGTCTTCATCAAGAAATTCTCTGATGGTGATTTTATTATTCTTTTGCTTTATGTTGATGATATGTTAATTGTAGGCCAAGATATTGGCAAGATTAACACGTTAAAGAAAGAGTTGAGCAAGTCCTTTGCCATGAAAGACTTAGGACCCGCAAAGCAAATCCTTGGCATGAAGATTGTTCGTGACAGGAAGAACAAGAGACTTTGGCTATCTCAAGAGAAGTATATTGAGAAAGTGTTAGAGCGGTTCAACATGAGCAAAGCTAAACCCGTTAGTTCTCCACTGGCAAGCCACTTCAAGCTTAATTCAAGCCAGTGTCCTTCAAGCGAGGAGGAGAAATCAGAGATAAGCAAGGTACCTTATGCATCGGTAGTTGGCAGTCTAATGTACGCTATGGTATGCACCAGACCAGACATTGCTCATGCTGTTGGTGTTGTGAGCCGATTTTTATCGAATCCTGGAAAGGAACATTGGATAGCAGTCAAATGGATACTCAGGTATCTTAGAGGTACTTCTAGTCATTGTTTATGTTTTGGTAATGGTAAATCTGTATTAGAAGGATTTACAGATTCAGATATGGCTGGCGACGTGGATACGAGAAAGTCGATATCCGGGTACCTAATAACATTTGCAGGGGGAGCTGTCTCATGGCAATCACGATTACAGAAGTGTATTGCCTTAAGCACCACAGAAGCAGAATACATTGCAATCACTGAAGGTTGTAAGGAGATCTTGTGGATGAAAAAGTTCCTACAAGAATTGCAGCAGAACCAAGAAAAATATGTTCTTTATTGCGACAGTCAAAGTGCAATTCATCTCAGCAAGAACTCAACCTTTCATTCAAGGTCCAAGCACATCGACGTGAGGTATCATTGGATTCGTGATGTGCTGGAAAATAAACTGCTGCAGGTTGAGAAGATCCACACTAATGACAACGGGGCAGATATGATGACAAAGTCTCTGACCAGAGAAAAGCTTGCTATTTGTAGAGAGATTGCAGGTGTGGAGGAGCCATGTTCCACATGAGGTGGAGGGGGAGATTTGATGGGGTCCACCTCAAAATAGTGGGTTGGTAGGCAGCCAAAAAAAAATTCAAGAATTCATTCTTAGTGGGCGGCTGAACGAAATGTCAGCCAACAGCAACAATCGCGTGGGCAAGTTGCATGGGCTGCATGGGTCACGTGGGGTGTCCAATAAATTACAAAAATGCCCTCCATAGCTCTATAAATAGAACATTAACTTCAACTTGAAAATTCATTCGATAGATCTAAGAGAGATCTATTAGGAGAGCCTCAAAGAGAATTTCTTTGAGAAGAAAAAGTGAGCCAATTTGTGAAGTGTTATCCACAAATTGAAGATACATAGGTATTGTGTATTTGTGAGAGATCCACCGAAAGGTGACGTTTGTAATCCCATTTTTATAGTGGAAGTTTCTTAAAGCGGCCTACGGGTCCCGTGGTTTTTCACCTCATCTTTGGAGGGTTTTCCACGCTAAAAATTGTTGGTGTTATTTTTGTTGTATTTATAGTTTGGAAATTATCCTAGGATTGTAGAATTTATTTCTTTGCAACCATCGATTTTTCCAACAAATCAAATCTACACCAGATCAATATACTCTAATCTAAGTATAGAAGTAGTCCTTCCAATATGGTTAAATCACCTTCCCACTTTTGTATAGAGAACACGTAAATGAATCAAAAGAACTTTCTTTGCTCATTCCTGCTTAAAGAAAATGGCAGTGAGGTCTAAAATATCACCTCATTTGGATAATTACACCAAGAGCAGCAAACAATGAGGACATCCCCAATAAAGATGATCTCGGAATTTAAATTTGATCGCTTAGACATATAATTGTTCCTTTCCTCTATTCACGAAGAAAAATAAAAATACAGAAAAGCATACTCCAATAGTCATTAAAGACAAATAAATAAAACAAATTTTTATGATCTTACCCTGTGTAATTTGAAAATCTTTCTGCGCCCACAATTTCTATAGCCTCATTTTCATCCATGCAAGGCAAGAAAAGCATGCCAACAATCAATTCAGGGTTGATCATGAAACGGATCTCTTCCTACATGCAAATATAAACATCTGGAAAATAAGAAGGAATTAACGTTTTTAATAGTTGAGGGAACATAAAAAGATAGGAGATCTACATGAATTGCCCATAAGAAAGAGAGGAACCAAGAGAGAGAGGATAAGAAAGCATGCATGTTGAATCAACATATGTTAGATAATACTTAAGGTAAGATTTAGAATAATATCTGATTGTACAGTTCACCAAAGTGAACATTGGTGACTTCTTTTGAAAAATAACAATAAACTATATCAATTGCCCGAGATGTTGTATACAAAACATCATACAGAGTTTTCAGTTACAATATAGACTTCAGCTTTCATCCAAGAAACTTCATAAAGACTAACAATCAGTAGGTTCAAAAATCAATTACAAATAATGCAGATCATCTTCCAGTAGCTTGTGTATGTCATGTCTAAAAAGTTTCCAATTATCAGGCAAAACTAATTCTATGTAATATTGTTTTGGTTCATCTGTCTGCTGATGTCGCAATGGCATCACTGCCATAGTAGCTATGAAGTTCCCTTTGTTTCTCCACTTGTATTTTGCAAACACAACTTCAATCTTTACACTAGTCTTGAATGTTTTATCAGCAACTGTGTCAAATTTACCAAGCACTCTAAGGTACTAAATTAGCTGATTACAAGTTTGTCAGTTTCCAACGTATTTTCATGGTCATATTATGCCTCGTCAACCCATCAGGTTGAGAAGCAAACGCCTAATAGAATTATGATCATTTCCTTGGCTAGGCAATATAAAATTAAAAATTGTTAGAATACCCCTTCGCCTGCTTCACTTTCACAAGAAAATTGGAAGATAAAAAAAAAAAAAACTCATAACAAGAGATTTCAAAAAAAGAAAATAACCTGTACGCAGCCTCTAGAAAGAGCACCACCTCCTAAATACTTGTTTGCAAAATCAACTTCAAGAGCTTCACCCGTCTGATCTTCTATCAAACCAGAATGTGAAACCTGGGGAAAGAAATCCAACTATGATAATTGACTTGCAGAATAAATCAAAAGGTCAAACACCAAATTAATGAACATAGAATTTCGGGCCAATCCAAATTGTCTTGAACACTGTTGATTTCATCAACCAAAATAGTAGTAGTCTCATTCAAATGCATACCTCAAAACGGCAGAGGGGAACAATGGATTTGCTCCACCAATCAGTTTTTGGATAAGAGATACAGTGAGGAATATCATTCAAAGGAAGAACTTGCCGCTCAAATGAAACAAAGCCCACCGGCATGCATGAGCATATCCTCTCAAAATAGTGTATCAGACAAATTATTTTATGCTCATGATTCTCGCAGTACTTGGGGCAAAGACCCCTGAAACAAAAGGGAAAAAAAAAAACTAAAATCAGCAGATATAACCAACGGAAAAAAAAAAATAGTAGTGAGAAAAAAGTACTTACTTAATCAATGAATGATACAGGGAAAAGTTTCATATGAATCAATTAAATACATAGGGATTTTTCAATTGTATGTGCATAAATTTAAATTGCATCAAGACAGACATTCCCTCAACATGTGATTTGACATTTGAGAAGTAGGTATATGGCAGTTGACAGATTGGAGCCAAACATTAGAATTCAAAGGTTCCTATTAGGAACCTTTGAATTCTAATGTTGTCTGATCTTCATCAATTGGAACAATTTGGCCCCACATAAGCTCTCAATGAACTTCTTTGCAAACTACAGCAGCGTTTATAGCTTCAAGTCATGGGATGAATGATGCAAGTACACAACAAAAACTTTAAAACTGTAATCAATAAAACAAAGCAGACTTGTTGACAAAATAAAGTGCTGTTGTATAAATTCACATCACACTAAAGGCATGGCCGAAGGTCACATACGCAAACAAATAATCAAAATTGATGACTGGAAGATTTTTGCCACCTCTATTGCTGGTAGGGAACAAACAAAACAAGGAGCAAGCAAGAAGAGCGCCAATCAACTCCTGAAAGGAAACAAAAATCACAAGCTTTAAGATTCAAGATAAATGTCAAATATTAGAGAAGGATTCAAGCTTTTTGATCTCATTAGTTATTATGTATGTGCCAACTGCCAATGACTAAATCATATAGTTGGAGAAAGGGTTTATTGAGTTGAGACTTGAGAAAAGTGTGACAATTATGTTTGCTGAAATGTTTTGGCACAACATTTCCACAAATGATTATACTAATGTTTTTCTAAATATATTTTTAGACTCGTGTAGTGGTTAAGAGAGTTGCTATCCCATTTCTAACAATTCAAACAAAATAAAGCTGATGACGAGGCGGTCAACCTATTAATCCAAAAAGAGCATGGAATATGTATGGAATGGCCCATTATTTAGCAACAAATTCTCAGTCTATGGTTTTTATCAAATGCTTGCTTGGATAGATTGTCCCAATAGCATAGAATTCATGAACGATACGTGAACAAGAATTTTAGTCGTGGATTCCATGGAATCTATCATCGGCAATTCGTCATGCAACAATATTGTTCACATAACCATGGCTTGATGCAAATTTCATTTTTTAACATTTTCTTAAAGGAAGACATCAAAAATTGCTTTTGCCACAATACCTGGCTGAGAAGCACAATGCCTGATTCCTGTGAACCCAACAAGCGAAGCCCAGTTTTCGCTCCTCCGCTCATAACACTATCCGCATTTCTATAATGTTCTTCAAGCAAACACGGAAACTTCAACAACAATTTCGCCAGCGCCGGAACTGCCTCTCCGAACCATTTACTCGACTCAACACGAGACATCAACTGCCAAACCAAAACAAGCCCTTCAATAGTCGCTAACTCAACTAAGTGAATCTAAGTCGACATTTAAATTACAAATAATTATATCTTTCTTCGATAATTGAAAATTAAAAATGAGTCTTTCAAAACCTAGAAATGACGGATTAATAATTGACAATGAAAATGAATTACAATACCTCATCGAAGAACAGAACGTATCCTTCTTCGGCAAAAGAGGCTAACCGATCTTTCCCCGAATCGAGACCGAGGGAGTGCCGAAGATCGGAGATGACGAGGAAAAGGACCTCGCCGGAATCCACCTTGCTGTGGTCGGGACCCTGAGAGAGGATTCTGAGAGTTTCGACTGCTTGAGAAGGCCAGATCAAAGATGAAGATCGAAGAACCAGTGGTAGATGAGGAAGAATCGAATTCAAATCTTCGCGGGTTTCCATAGTCTCGAATCGTAAGGCAATACCGCCAGAGATTTTGGCGTTGGTTTTATACTTTGAGAAACTCAAAAAAGTTTTCGTGATTTTGAAGTTCCAAAGGCGGTTCGTTTACCCAAGTAAAATCTTGACTGTAGACCCAAAAAAAAAAAAAGGTAGAATACTTGAAAATTTATATATATATATATATATATATAATTATTTTGAAATAAAAATTCTTTTGACTTTCAAAAAATCAAGGGCTCATTTGCCTGGTTACTCAAATATAGTTTTATATATCCGAAAATTTGAAAACGCAACAAATTTGTGTAGTTTTAGTGAATCTGAAAGACAGTTTTTAATTTTTTTAAAGGAAAAAGGGTTATTTTTGAAAAATAATAAAAAGTTGTTTTCTAATTTTTTTTATTTTCGAATTAAATTCTTATTTTTAAATTACCAACCTAACATAATCTAAAAGTATATGTAATAACAAGATATTTTAATTGAAAATTTGAAAGAATAACAGTTGAAAATAAAAATCTTCCAAAAAGAGTAAAATTTTTATTTTAGAAAGGTGTAATCATTCATAAAAAGAACAAAAGATATGATTTTTATGACCACAGTAGGCCCTTTATTTATTCATCTGCTTGTAAACACAAATATTTTAGAGCAAGAACCATTTTTCATTGCTTTTCTTGAATTTATAACCCTTAAAGCACACATTTATTAAAAGTTTAGCTATTGTCACTAAATTTAAGTAAACTAAAATAAAACCTATTCTCATTTACATGAATTCTTTTCATCCACCCAGTCAAAAGACAATAAATAAAGTGACACATAAGTAGAAGGATATGAATGGTCACAAAGACCAAATGTAATAAGAATTTAATGAACTTATAATGCATTGCCTACTTTTTAGTTAAGTACAATACCAGGTCCTATAATTTTGCACAAATTTCTCAAAAAAAATTAAAAACCCTAGCAAAAGTTGAAAAAGTTCAAGAACTAAAATGAAAAAGAAAAACTTTTGGGTCCGTAAAATATTCATGTTCTTATAATTCAATACTTGTCACAATTTTAAATTAATACACCTAGATCTCTCATAGATTTCTTTCTAAATCCTGATAAACAAAAGTACACAACCAAGGTCTCTCACAGATTCACAAAAAGCACGAGAAAGCACCATGGTTAAACTTAGAAGTACAGTTTTTTTTCCAAAGAAAAATCTCTCAAGTAATGACAACATGATCTTCAAATCCAATCCCCCCTTCATCGCCACTCGATGAAGATCCTCCAAATTTGGTTCCCGAGGCACCTGTAATTTCCTCAAGTACACAATATAATTCAACCAAGTGCTCTTCTGTGTTGCCTTTTTCGTCAGGGGATCATCCACTTAAGACCAATCTATTACCGCATGTTTCCCTCACGCAACACATCGATCATGTTGTAGATTCGCTTGTCTGCCTTGGACCGGACCTGCTTCCAAGAAGCAACACTTATAGAATCACAAGAAAAACAGGGTAATTGAAATAAGAGACGAGGAAGATGAGAATTTATCACCTTTGTAGCCAGAAAAACGGCTGCATCAACAGTACCCTCCGCGTATATTGATCTGCCGCAAACATTGTGCTGAAACTCAAAAGAAACTCTGCAGAAAAAATAATGGAATTGTATGGTTCATCAAATGTAAATGGGCAAAAAGGTCATTGTACTACTACAAGTAATGCAAGATACAGGTGAAAATTGTGAAACTTACGTCTTATCAGGTGAGCTAAGATGATACATATGGAATGCATGCCCACCTAAATGCTCCTCTGGCACACCAACCATCTCCAGTTGCTGTTTGGGATCCCGGATTAGCTGTATCTGTTTAGATTAAGAAATTTGTAAATGAAGGAAAGTTTTGCAGTGCACAAATCACAGTTGACTCAATGGTTTCAACCAATTCAGGTTTGAAAACAGTTAAGGAATCAAATCTTTTCTTCCATTTCCAGCTAATTACAACTTGGTACATTTACATTAAAAACTTAGGGCATGAAGAGAGAAAAAGTATGAATTCTATAAATAAAAAAGTAATACAGATGCAAGAAAATGCGTGCACGTGATTTTGTGGAGAATGTTTAGAACACACTTCTTCTATGTGATAAAAGTTGGCTTCTAAAATTTTTATTCAAATCTAATGAGAAAAATGGTGAGGGGAGGAGGTGAGCTCGAGGGTTTGTCAATTGTTGGAGCAAGACTCACTTCAGATGAAATGATCTGAGTAAAGAACCTTTATTACTCTTTAGGAAGAACTGAAGTCGTTATAGGACTTGGTTTCTCAACTTTCATATCCTAATTGACCAAGTTAATAAAAGAAACTTGCTAATGCTAATGTATGTGTTCCCAAATTAGTGGCCAGATACCAGAAGATTAAACTAAGACAAATCAATAATTGAGATTTTCTCAAATGATATGACTAGAAGGACAGCAGTAACTAGGGAAAACGTCAGGTCAATATCTACGTGGTTAACATAAACAAACCTGATCAATATCAAAAGAAACTCCTAGTTTCTGAAAGCTTGAGATGGCAGCCTTGGCTGTTCCAGATGCATCCAATTTACTAGCTTGATGAGACTCCATCACCTGGAAATTATTCAACGGTCAGATACGATCATAAATATGTCGAGACCAGATCATCAAAAAACACAAGCACGCATAAATTTGCTCACATCAGGGTACAAGTACAATATAGTGTCAGACACTGTAAATGGAGTATCCTTGTCGTGCAGTATTTAACCAGGTAGCTGTTGCTTACCAGAAACACATCTTTTTCAGACCAGATATTGAGTCACTTAGATATATAGTTGCTGTAAATCATTAAGTGCATCAAGACACTTCGTACACAAGCCATTACCCATTCAGACACGAGAGAAGAGAATGGGATGGCGAAAGGGGTGATTGAAAGGTCATGCAATACTAGGTGAGACAAAACTCATCCAATTCTTTTACTAGCAAGGTCCAAAATGCAAACCTGTACTATAAGTCTATAAGTTAATTATTATAAATATGCCTAATTCTTAACATGACCATGTTTTAATTTTTCAGGTTCAAACAGCACAACCGAGCTATAAAGTTATAAGTATCTATGATTCGATACAAGACTATTTTAATTATATAATTTGAGATTTAAGTTATTTTAGGCAGCATAACCAATAGTTATCTTGTTTTCAAATTAGAAGTTTGACATGTTTCTTAACGTCTATTCCTAAATTGAATTTCACATATGGAAACAACCTTGAAAGTTCCAGGCAGAAAAGGAATAATTAGAGAAATAGGCAATCATGATGAAGAACATTAAACCTGTAGAGAGTAGCCTGAAAAAGCTCCAGGGAATTGCTCAGCCATAATTTCCAGGGCTGCAAGAAATGCTACAACCTGAGAAAAAAAAAAGTCAAACAGGTCTCACTAGTGAATGAGAACATAAAAATGAAAGAAACATAAATTGAATTTAAATAAATTTTGAAGGGTTTAACAACCTGCTTTCCCATCTGCGGTGCAATAACAGCATAAACTTTCGAGTCGTCCACAGTTTTGTACAGTCTCTCCCTGTCACCACCAGTAGTTCCCATTACGAATGGTACTCCAACTTTGCAGTATAGCTCTGCATTATCTGCAAAAGGCATACAAAGGATCAGAAGATAACAAATGATACAGACAGACCCAAAACTATTAGAATCTAATTATTGGACACATCTGAGTATGGATGAAGCTCAAGCAGGAGAGCTGTTCAATCAGCCACAAGCATGCAGCATTGTGGAAATAAGTAGTCAACCAACCAAAGACAAAGTTGGTTCAAGTCAACCTGTCAGATTGCCCAGATAAACCAGGTGAGCTGTGGTAAGATACCCTAGACTATTGTTAATCAAACTAAAAGGAACCGACAAGTGGTAGCTTAGTTGGTTGAGGAACTGAGCATAAGTGGGGTTGAGGTCCAGGTCTCGAGTTCGAGCCTTGGCGTGCCCCCATTTATCCGTCCATGTTGGGAGGGCCAGCCCAAACGCCTCTACCATGCCCGAGTCCAGGAGGATTAATCTTGCCCAAAGGGAGGGAGGACACCCCCGAGGTGCCGAAAAACCGGTAATCAAAAAAAAAAATAAAAAATAAAAGGAAAATAAATTTGTTTGCCAACATTCAGACTGCCTCGATGAACAATTAAGCTGCTAATTCCTACAAACACTCATTTAGAATCTTAGATACCAAAAAAATCCTAATTTTCAGAACAGATTCACTGAAACCTAAACTTCACTTTCAAAGTCTCTAATTTGGTGAGCATTCTTGGTTGAGAGAGTTAAAATTAAGAAATTCTAACTAAGACATGTACTAGACACCTACCTATCCTCCCAAAACCTACGTCCACTATCCTGACAAACCATGAACCATAAAGTTTACATCAAAAAGTATCTGATTTGGTGATATTTCTTCTCAAAAGGTGAGCAAAACAGACCATACTCTTAGTTGGCATCACTGTTCCTCCGATCAAGAGAAAATGGCCTTCTAAACCAGCCAGTCACATTTTAGCCCCTTTCTCGTCTTCTACCATTAGTGCTAACAGAAAATTCAGAAATATTTACCATTCACTGCAGAAGGCACTGTATAGTCCACAACAATTAGATCTGGATGTTCATCAAAAACAGATGCAAGAATGCCTTCTCTTCCAGTAGGACCATGTACATGAATGTCCTTGCCACCTAGCTGCACTATTTGGCCAGCATCTTCTTCACTGCTGAATGACACAGGAACCAGTTGGAGTCCAGCAGAAACAGCAGCTTCTATAACTGCCTTCCCCATCTTGCCAGTGCAACCATTCACCTTTAAAAGTTACAATAACCACAACAGAAAAAGCTGTAAATATAATAATTCCAAGTTGATGGGTAAAATCAGTATTTCATGAAGCCTAGACTCTTATAAATACCAACAATAGCTTGGGAAATGGGGACATGATTCTTTATTCCTCAAAACCAGGAGAAACATGCTTCAAATTTACACTGTTGAAAGCTGTAAATCTAGTTTTTTCAATCATCCGATCAGGCAAAATATAATATTATTCTCAATGTGAAAATTCCCCAGCAGTAGAAATTTCTACATTGTGTTTTTTATGTTTTCATAATGTCGATACAATTTTTTTTTTATCCGAAACAAGTATTGTATTGATTAAATAAATAATATTACACTATTGATAGCACCAGAAGTGCTAGTATAATCATAACAGAAAGCCACTACCCACTCTTTGATAAAACTTACTCACAACCCCCATACCCAGCCACCCACCAATCCCACATACATTGAAACCCTGCATCAGCAGACCCGATACAAATTTTGATCATTAAAATCTAGAAAGTGCATGATAGTGCATAGTGCATAGTGCATACAAACGGTGTCTTGTCGGCACCATTACATTTCAAATACAGGCATATCGAAGTATTTATTAATGTTCTAGTTTAGCATCACTTCTTCCTCACAAATATTTAACAATCCAACAAAATTTGCATCATTCCTTAAAACAGTAAAATTTTGATGTTTAGTCCATTTTTTAGAGTGATTTTCTTTATTTTAATATGCTGGCTAAAGGTAGCTTAATCCACATAAGAAGTAAGAACAATTGAATACAGAGTGTTGGACATATGCTAGCACGTAAAAATCTGTCAAACAGCTTGGGCCAAATTCTAGATTATGAACTAGGTTGGGGTGGCTCACAGTTTCAAGATCCCTTAGCAAATGCTTCTCAGGTAAGGAGGAAAACTCTTACCAATAGGAATGCATCAACTATCACACCATTTCAATTATTCGTTGATTATGCAATAACCCTCATTTCACTCCAAATGAATCTAGCCTTTCAATTGAAGTAAATCTTGACGACTAGGAAGGACAAACGATAGCATGTAACAAGTTCTATCTCAGTGGAACTATTAGACATGGATTTTTTTCGTATAAAATTCATAAAGTTGCCAAGCAGCATAAAAGAAAGAACAAGAAGAAAAATAAAGACAAACAAATTATTACAAGATGCAAAACTTTAACAGAAACTATTGATTCACCACAAATAAACAGCAAATACAGCGTGCTCGAGTACCATTATCGGAAATGTGAGATTTTGCGCTAGAGGCTTCTTATCTTCTACTTGAATTGTTGCATTCTGCGCCAATGCACGGATCCGAAACGATAATCTTCCCCTTCTTAAACCGTTGTTCTTGCGATAGAACAACGAAGAAGAAGAAGCAAATTTTAGGTTTGTTTCTTCTAGCCGAGACACCAGAGTCATCGGAGCTTTAACCGCAGTCGAAAACATCTACATCGCATTTCAAACAAATCACTCACATTTAACAAGAATCGCTTCCTCAAAAGTCAGAAATGCATTTAAGCTCAAAATCTTACCCTATAAAATCGGTATCGGATACAGTAGCTCTTCGGCCGATACGTACCGGAATTTCTTCGAGGAGTTTTGTTTCTTCCGATCTCTGTAACGCGTTTTCTTCTCCTATTCGTTTCGGGTTAAGGGCTTGGAGAGTGTTACTGTTACAAACTCTGTTCTTCTCATCAGTTGCGTTTCCGAAGCTAGTGAATGAGTTAAAGCAGAAGATAGACCTTGTGGTTTTGCACGTGGCGTCTGATGTGGTGTTTTCGAATGGTGCACATGACTTTCGGATTAAAACTAAAACCCTAACCCACCCACGGCGAATCGGCGATACACGGAACTAAGGAAGAAGGCGAGATTCACGTGCGACGAGCGATGTCCTTGTCTGTCAAATTGGACATTGGGAAAGCTTGTGTGTCACTTTGCCTTTCCTGGGTGTGGATGTTGGTTACGCCAAATATTGCCGCGTGGCAACTTAAACAATGAGTTTTTATTTTTATTTTTATAAGCTATATTTAATTTCTTACTTTTTCTCTTTTCTTTACTGCATTAATCTTAAAATTAATTTTAAAAATAAAAAGGGAAGTACTGAAGTTTTTTAAAATTTTAGTTTTGAAATTCTAAAAAAAACAATTATACGACAATTGGCACGGTTGATTTAAGATTCGGATACATTTTTCTATATCCAAAAATTTGAAGATATAAAAAAATTGTTTCGTTTGAGTGAATTGAGAAACATTTTTTCATTTTTTGTAAAGAAAAACAGTTTGTGTTTAAGAAAACGATAAAACATCATTTTTTGAAAGAAAAAAATAATAATTTAATCAGCAATTAAACGCAACCTTATATATATATTGAAAGATGGTGCTAGTTTGCATTGGGCTAGTATTTACGTTTTTATATTTGCATAGATACAATTTGAATAAAAATACATTTTAGATTACATTAATTTTTTTGTTCATCGCTGAACGACACTTAAGTGGTGTTCTCATTTGCTTTGCGATGAGACTAATCCCCCTAAATTTTATTCGAGTTAGACTATAAAAGTACAAATATTTTCTAGTAAATTGTAACTCCATATATAATTGGAGTTTGAACTCACAACATCGCTTAAGAGGAACGGATGCCTTGACATCCAAATAAATCAAATGTTAGTTAGATTACATTGTTTATAAAAACATTGTTGATCACAAACTCGTGCAATTGTTCGACAATTTTTCTTTTTATTTAACATGACTATATAGTGAAAAACATCAAATTATTGTTTCATGAAAAAAATTTCTCCAATAGAAAACGAGCTTTTGTAGGAGAAAAATAAGAAATAACTGACAACAAACATGGCTTATCTTTAATTGATTAACTGTACCTATTTACTTAGCTCAACTAAAAATTAAATATTTATGTCCGTGCTTTTAATTTTTTTCTAACATTATTCACTTACACACATATATACATATTAAATTTTCTTCTCTCCATAAAACTATTTAATTAGCAAAAATGGAATAATTCAAAAATTCAATTACAAATGAAATAAGTCGGGATAATTACTAATTTAAATATTATACAATTAACAAGGTGAAAAAATTGGGGACTAACAATGAAAGTATTTGAAAAAATTGGGGATTAACAGACATGTAAGTATTTGAAAAAATTGAATGTTTAAAATAAGTTTGTTGTATTATTTTTTTTATATATACATTTTTCCTCCTATTTTATAAACCCGATTGGGGACTAACAATGAAAGTAAAACACTTTACATAGTCGAAGTTAAAAAAAGCTTTTTATTTTTTTATAATATATTTGATTTAAGGTATCAGTTGCAAGTGTTATGTTTTTTTTATAAAAATGTCTTTATTTCTTTTTTAAGTTATATGTAATTTTTAGTTGAATATTAATAAATAATAGATAGTTATGATATTTTCAGCAAAAACGGCACGCCCTTGTTAAAATTTTTTGAATTTATAAATAGATATAAATATAAATTACATTTTTATCTTGTACGCGTCGTAAATAACCATCAATACGCTTGAGGATCACCTTATCAAAACCCACCTGTCACCAAACTAATCCATCCGCGCCGGTTTAATGGCAGAGCTACGCGTGCGAACCCACATTAAATAAAACGCTAATAAGAGTGAACACTCTCACTTCTCTTCATCTCCGAGGGAGAGTTGCAGAAAACGCAGAATTAGTAGAAACCTCAAAAAAAAAAAAAACGAGCTCTCATGGCTGCTTCTTCTTCTTCTTTCGCCGCGTCCGAAGCATTTCTCCTACGAACTCAACAACAACGAAAAACCCATTTGTCTCGGTTCCGTTACGCCCGCGCGTCTCCGTGTCAGTCTCTCACAGCGTTTCGGCCGAAACCGCCTTCTGTACCGTTTTCAGCTTCGGTTTCGATTGAAGGCAAAGATTGCTTGATTTCGCATTTGTTTTGTTTTAATTCTGATGGATCTCGGTTTGATGATTGTTTTGAATGATTCAGCTTTTTCGAGATCTGGTGCTGATACGGCGGGGGTTGAGAGGAAGGACAGGTGTCGTCGATTTGCTCGAACAGCCGCTGTAAAACATTTGGAGGGTTACGTAACCAGAACCGAGGGTCTTCGCTTTGCCATTGTGAGTTTCGAAGCTTAATTTCAGGAATTTGAAGAGAAATTAGCTTTTTTGTTTTTCGTAGATTCGCGGGGCATTATGTGTCTTTTATCGATCCGATTGAGAAGTTATGCTTATCTTAGTGTCGAATTGTTAGCTTTTTTGGGCAAGAGTTTGCTAAGTCTGTTCTTCGAACTCTTCTGCATTGTGGATTTAATTATGTTATCCATTTTGTATTATTTTATTTTTTATTTTTTATCACTAGAATCAAATGTGTTAGTTTTGCATGAAGAGGTCTATCAATTGTGAGTAGTAATTTTAGCAATTCTGATTTCTATGTTTCAAGGTTTGCCATGCATCTATCATTGCCTACCGAGAATTTGAGATAGCGACTCTTTATATTCGACAACTTTTGAATTAATTTTTTTTTTTGCATAATTATTAGCTTCTCAACATTTATGATGGATTATTCTTTGTGATGGTTATTCTTGGATGGCTGTTGTGAAGGTTGTGGCACGATTTAATGAGGTCGTGACAAGGTTGCTGCTGGAGGGAGCTCTGGAAACTTTCAAGAAATACTCAGTTAGAGAAGAAAACATTGATGTATGTAATCCTCTCTCAAGAGTTAAGGCAACGCGGCATTTGGATACTTTTAATTGGGTGTTCATTTAGTGAAAAGTTGAAAATAATGACTAAGTGGGAAGCGGTTGATGACTGAGTGCAAAGTTTTTGACTACTCTTGAGGCTGAAGTGCATGCAACCTGCATATGCACTATGGCTTTTGAAATATCTCAACCAACTAATGCTTCTGCCAGAAGAGCACTTAAAACATAGTATTGTTCAATTTTAATTTGAATTGTTGTTCATTCCAAATGTGTTCCTCTGATTTAATGGCACTTGGACGGCTCTTATTAGGATTTCCCTATGAGTTATATTTACCTGCAATCAATTGTTGTCTTCACTGCTTCTCAGGTTGTCTGGGTCCCTGGTAGCTTTGAAATTCCTGTAGTTGCAGCAAGGCTTGGGAAGTTGGCAAAATATCAAGCAATTTTGTGCATTGGAGCTGTGGTATGACTCCCTCTTGAACACTTAATTGCCTCTCATAGATATTAGCTGTTAGCGTTCGTCATTCATTTGGTGCTCATCCTTCTTAACGACCTTTATATTGAGAGCGTACTCTCTCCTTATCCGATTTATCTGAAAAATGGTGATTAGTCTATCCCTGCGTCTATTATCACTTGGTTTATGCATTCTACTCAAATGGAGTATTTCTTCATTGTTCATCTGAAGTTCTTTTAAGTCAATTGTTGGTCACTAATCAATAGTTGTCTCATGTTTCATTAGTTATAAACTCAAACTAAATGGAACTTTTTGTCGATTTGGTAGGCTAGGATTTGATTTAGGTTTGTGGAGAAGAGTATATGGAGGATGAGGAATAGAAAAAAAAATAGAAATAATAAAGAGAGTATTTTTTATTTTTCCTCATTCGTATTGTATTTATATGTTGGCAATCTAATACACCTTACACCTCTTATAACATCATACCATTTGTTTGGGTTATATATGGATGGATTTGTACTCCTACATTCCTTAAAGCTGGACTTTGAATGTTGCACTTTCCTAGCTTGGTAATAATGCTTTGAAAGTGAGGATTCATGGTTAGTATGCCTGAGTAGTGGTCTCCAAACTCACAAATGGAGTATGTGTTAACTCAAATGGAAGGTTTTCCTTGATAAAATGCCTGCCTACTCCACTTGTGTTTATGTGATGCTGTAGTTAAGGTTCAAAAGTTGTAATGAATCCCAACTCCCCCTGTAAAATACAGAATTGTAAAACCTTACTTGTTTCACGAATCATGGACTTGGCCTTGGCATTGAATCAAGGTTCTCTGTTATGGAAATTAACAAATTGGAAAAAGAAAAAAGTCGTGTCAGTAATGAAAGAATTCAAAGAAGAGTTTTAGACTAATTATATATATATATGTGTGTGTGTGTGTGTGCGCGTGCTTTTAACATGTACCTTGATTTCTGAATTTGTAATAATAGTTTCTTACTTCTTCACAGCATAGGTTCCCTACCAAAAGAAGGGGAAAAAAAAAGAACAACAGAGAAAGAAAGAAAAAAGGGTGATGTTGGATGATTATCTGTCGCTACACTTTCTTAACTTGAAAGCTAGGATACCTAGACACTAGTAATCCTTGTTCCAGGACATTTCAAAATTGCAGCGTCCTTAAAGCTGCATCTAGATGAGCCTCGATAAGAGCATGCATAAATTGATTGACCACATTGAATGTGAAATTACCATATGGTTGAATTTGAGATTGGTAAACTAGCTTCCAACTGGGCTCTGATAGGTGACATATCCTAGCATCTATTGAGGCCTTAGGAATGTCTTACAACCTATTAGGTTTGCCATCTGTGGTATGTCCAATATATATTTGTGTTGAGAATCAAAATAAACATATAATTCTTGGATAAAACAGTTTATGCCCCCAAAAAATATAAAAATAAAAATAAAAACCTTCAAGGGCCAGAAATCTTTAGTGTCGACTCCTTATCCAACTGGAGCTTAAGCTGCACATTTCATGATTGTCATCCCTTGTCACTAATGACTATTTACTATGGAAGCTTAAGATGATAGAGAAAGATACAACAATGTATATCATATAGTTTAATATGGGAGATAACATTAAAATTGGTTGGATTTCATTTGTTAAGGACTCTGTTATCCTTTTCTCACTATACACACTAAGTGTAGAAATTGATTCGAATACAAATCATGTAAATCGAAATAAATTAAATAGAAATGCAGAAACATTACCAAGATCGTCTCGGGGGTGCTCCACGCGTTTAGTGTTGTCACAGTGATTGAGACCACAATGTCACGGGTTCCCAACGTATTCCACAGTCCAAAAGCCCCACTCTCTAACTCAATGAAAATTCTCTACAATTTTCTCGTGTGTTTTACCAAGTTCACATCCCCTTAATTTATTGGCATTCTAGAGAATCAAATCTCCTTGATTCTCTCCAATTTGGGATGTGGTGGAAATATGATAACTATCAAAATAGTTATCTTAAGGTGATTATTAAGGGGTTATCCCATTAGATAACTATCAAATCTCCTTAATAATAATCTGATCAAAATCTAAGATCTCCAATTGTATGATCCAATTCCAACGTCTCCCACTTGCACATGATGTGTACGAAAGGAGTATATGGGTCGAACTCATCATGGGCGCCCCGAATTTGATCCATACATTGTTATCTCCCACTCGCACATGGTGTGAATGACAAATACTAATCTTCAATGAGGAAGTGATAAGCTAATGGACCGTGAGAGCGTCTGCATTCGGGAGCTCTATACTAGTAACTCATGACGAGCCAGCATAGAGACATCTACCTTTTTAAAAGAATGTTAGTGCCTCAAAATGCCCTAGATTCATTTAGTCACATCTGTTCAAATATTCCCTATCCCTCCAGGGCAATACTTAAACCTCAAAAAAAATCTAATAGCATATTCTTACTTATATTGCCATCCTAAATGATGCAACATGAGTATCGCGCGATTAAGAGTATACTACAGATATGTGATTCTAACGAATCTTCCTTTCGCCCTTACACCACTAGGTTTAGAATTAATCGTTTTTCCAGTAATGTCCCGTAAAGGTCGAATCACTCATGACCTTGGGTGACTTACCAAAGTAGTGGACATTAAGACTTCACTTCGTGGTGTAGTCAAAAGTAACGAAGGGCATCTCATTAGTCTCATATAGAAATGGACATATTTGAACTTACACAGTGAAGAAGCAGGGATCTTTCACTCACTTTCTAAGTAATCGACTTACACATGTAATGTAAAATTACATGCTACAGTGGAGTTACTCTTATTTAGAAGAGGTATGTTCAACTCAAAACACTGTACCGATTTTTAGTCTAGTCGCATCTATGCGCCTAACTCGAGTTCCTAAGAGCTCGCATATCCAGTTTAATGCGCTAATAAAAGGATCTCTTATCCGGTTTCAAACAACAGGCTTAATGGATAGTGGGTTAATCCATTATCGGTCTTCAAAAATAGACCTCATCTTAACTCCAATCAAGGTGACATATTATCATAAAATGACCTATTGCTATTCAAAGCAACATTAGTCAAATGTCTCATCTCTGCTCACTCTACATGAAGCGCCAGAGGCGATTGCTCGTGTGAGTAAGCCAATCATGCCTGTGAACATACTGTTATGTGTGTTGGTGCTAGTAATAATAGATCAAATACAAACAACCGTAATAAACAACGAGGAATTTATTAAATGGTCTAATGAAATAAGTCTGTTACATAAAAAAAAATAAAAATTGATTATATTCTACGCAAACCCAAGGATTTAACATGTGCAAGGAAAACATCTCTAGCGATTGGCTTAGTCAATGGATCAGCCATCATCCTATGCGTAGAAATACGTTGTATGCAGACTTCTCCTTGTGCTATTATGTCTCGAACAAAATTATACTTCTTGCCATGGTATTTGGGATCTCTGGTGTAGGCAATCGCAGCTTGGCTATCACTATAGATAGTGGCCGGTTTCGATGTGTTATGAACTACTTGTAAATGTTGCAGAAACCGTCGAAGCCAAATAGCCTCTTGTACCGCTGCAGAGCAGGCTACAAACTCAGCTTCCATGGTAGATAGAGCAATGCACGTCTGCTTCTTGCTACTCCATGATATTGCACCATTGTTCAGCAAGAAAGCATATCCTGAGGTAGATTTGCGTTCATTTGAGTCACCTCCCCAATCAGCATCGGAGTAGCCCAATAAACGCATGTCGGTACTATGATAACATAAGCACAAGTCCATCGTGCCTTTCAAATATCTCAGAATTCTCTTCACTCCCTTCCAATGTGCTTCTCCGGGATCTGCTTGATAACGACTGACTAGACTGGCTGAATAACAAATATCTGGTCGAGTACACATCATTGCGTACATCAAACTTTCAATAGCACTGGCGTAAGGAACTTTTGACATCTTTTGTTTTTCAGGAGTATTAGGGCACATATCATGACTAAGGGGAATTCCTTTTGTGATTGGTGTATCTATGGGCTTGCAATTTTGCATGTTGAATCGTTCAAGGATTGTTTTAATATAATGTTCTTGAGACAGAGCCAAGATTCTTTTTGAACGATTTCTATGAATTTTCACACCCAGTATGAAGTTTGCCTCACCCATGTCTTTCATGTTGAATGTGGAAGACAACCAATCTTTAATCATGATTATGAATGTCATATCATTCCCAGCAAGGAGAATATCATCCACATATAAGGACAAGAAGACAAAATGTGTTCTTGAACGTTTAATATAGACACAATGGTCTTCATCAGTCATTGTGAATCCGTAGGATGACACAGCCTGATGAAATCTCAAATACCATTGTCTGGATGATTGCTTAAGACCATATATTGATCGTTTGAGCTTGCAAACCTTGCGCTCTTGGTCTTTAGCTACAAACCCCGTAGGTTGTTGCATATAAATTTTTTCATCCAGTTCACCGTTCAAAAATGTTGTTTTTACATCCATTTGATGTAATTCTAAGTCCAAATATGCAACGATAGCTAAAAGAAGTCGAATAGATACAAATCTCCCAACTGGTGAGAATGTTTCTTCATAATCTATTCCTTCTTGCTGGGAATAACCCTTAGCGACTAATCGTGCCTTATACCTCTCAATGGACCCATATGCTTTGCGTTTGATTTTGAGAACTCATTTGTTCCCTATTGCTTTTCGCCCAGGTGGAAGATCAACCAAGTCCTAGACATGATTAATCTGCATTGACTCCATTTCTTCTGTTATGGCTTTCATCCACTGATCATTAGCATCAGATGAAAGAGCTTCTTGGATTGTTCTTGGCTCATTTTCATCATGTGGAGCTATCATGAAACCTTCGCCTTCGATCTCAAAACGACGGCGAGGCATGCTTTTACAAGTACTCCTTCGCAACTGATCCTCAGAAACAATAGGAGGTGATCTGACATTCCCACTCGGATGAAGCTCATCATGAGCATCATCATTGATCGCCTTCGTTGGCGCATTAGGATTATTATTTTCTGGATCTATTTCGTACAAGGGAAAATCCTCAGTTGCTTCACGTTTGCTAGGATAGTCGTTCTCTACAAAGGTGACATACTCTGTGAAAACTTGTTCTTCGTTTTCACCTATGAACACATACCCTTTTGAGTGTTCAGAGTATTTGATAAATATGGATTTCTTGCCTCGCGGTCCCAATTTTCCATATCGTTGGGATAGTGAGTGTACATTCGCTGTTGATCCCTAGGATCTTAAATTGCTCAAATCAGGTTTTCTACTTGTCCAGAGCTCATAAGGAGTTGAGGGTACTGATTTAGAAGGAACATGATTAAGAATGTATACCATTAGATAACTATCAAATCTCCTTAATAATAATCCGATCAAAATCTAAGATCTCCAATTGTATGATCAAATTCCAACACTAAGTGATACCCAATATTTATGGCTTTGATTTTTAAATTTAAATATAGTGAATATTGTAGATTGTGTGAATGCAAATAGTTGTTAGTTAGTTTCTTAGTGCATTAGTAGGCAGAAAATGATTTTAAAAATTATAGAAGTATATCTATGCTTTCTTTGTGGTCTCAAAACTATTAACCTCCCTGCTTCTCTAACATTTAAGTAGGATTTTATTGTAATAGCACAGCTGCACTAGTGCAATTGTATTTTTTCAATCTTTCATATTGTATGCCTAAATAATCGTTTTTCTGCAATATGAATTGAAATATACGAGTGTTTCTGGATATCAATATGTTTTAGTGCATGCTTATTTCTAGAGCGCTTACATGCAGCCAAATGTTTTTTTTTTTTAGTAGATAAGAGGTGACACTACCCATTATGATGCTGTTGCCAATTCGGCAGCATCTGGAGTACTTTCAGCAGGTTTGAATTCAGGTTAGTCTATTGCAATTTTCTATCAGCCTTCTTGTTCTTGTTCTTCTTTCTATTTATTTATTTATTTATATAGGTGGATTTGAGCCTCTTAAATTACCCAAGTGATCCCTCAAGTTGTGGGCGAACCTTCTTTGAGGTTTTCAGCATATGGCCGAAGAAACTCAAAGGCAACTTAATGCATTTGCAAGTTGCAACTTCATCTGTGTCCCAATGATAGAGAATTGCCTACTTTTTCTCCAAACTCTTTGGGACTTTGTCCTAGTCTTGCTCTTGTCATGCAGTTATAGATTGTTTCCTAATGTCAATCCTCTAGTTTGCACATCTGCAGTGAGCCATGAATTTGTCAAAAAACTTAATTTTAGGTGAATGTTTTTGCTGATATTGCAGGAGTTCCATGCATCTTTGGTGTTTTGACCTGCGATGACTTGGATCAGGTATATTTACAATATTATTGTTTCTTTTATGTAGCTCCAGTGCATACAAGTTCACCAGTTACAACTTGGCTGAGTTGGTTCAGCTACTCCAACCTCCACTTTTCTCCTTTTTTGTGCTTTCTCCCCTTCAGTCTCTTTTTCTGCTTTCGTTGTCTTTACTCTCTCTCTCGCTCGTTCGTTCTCTCTCTCTGCGAGAGTGTGGGGACTGTTTACATTATATTGGTTCCTGTTTGAGAGGACTCCAACGTTTTGGACATCAGATGCAACTTCCTTTTTATAGTTAAAGTTATTTTTCTAGTAAATAGTCTGTGTTAGAATATCTATTAATCTAAGGCTTGTGGATATGTACAGGCTTTGAATCGTGCAGGTGGTAAATCTGGAAACAAAGGAGCTGAAGCTGCACTGACAGCCGTAAGTTGATTTTTTTCATCTTACAGTGAAATGTAACTTGTTTTCTAGTGGTTCTTCATCTCATGCTTATGCTGTTGCGAACTTGCAAAAAGTAATAACTCCACTGAAAATTCTTCCTGATATTCCCCCTTTGCACTTGATTGGTTAGCACTAATATAATTCTGTATCTATTGTTCATAGAAGCTCTGAGCTGAGGGAAGAAAATATTGCTATTTTTGTTTTTTTTATTTGGATGAAAAGGGTGGGAGTGGGATGTGGTTTCTATCTGGTATATTAAAATTTTTACTTGTTCCAGACCTAGCTAATCCCCTAGGTTATCTCAAGGTTAAATTTCTGTTTTCTGCTGTCTCAATGACACCTTAAACGGTGTAATAGATAGGATTGCCAGGACCAATGAAATTTTTTTGGCTGGCTTACTCCTTGATGGGATTCACCAGTTGATTGATAGCATGCATTTGAACTGGGTCTACTGGTGATGGTGATGGTGATGTAATGGCTAGCTAGGGGAATGAGCTCCATCCATCTTGTCTGGTTTCTTAGGCTGCATTTGGTTTGTAACCAGAATACATGGATACAATCTAAAAATAAAATTTCAAAAGAAAGAGCCTGTTCTCTGAGTAAAATCTTAAAAAATGGATTTGATCACTCAAACATGTTTTTCTTGTTTTTACATTTTAGTATACATGAAACTGTATCCGAATTACATACTGCACCAAGAGAAAGGGTGTGGTACTGGTTTGGTTGGAGATGATCTTGTGAAACTGGTATCATCTTTATCTAGATATAAAAGGACAGAGCTGGCGTTCTTGTACACAACAAAGCTTAATGAGGAAACGATTGGCTTACCTGGAATGATTGATTTCATGCATATTGAGTATTTTTGCTGCTTCCAGGAACTCCATTATGCGGGCCTAAATGGACAGTCCCCTATTATCATGTGTGTGTGTGTGCACGTGTGTGATACAACTGCATATTACCTTTCACCAACTGTTGATGGGACATTAGTTTCCTCTATGAAAGAATTTGTCATTTGTTGTTTGGCTTTGATTAATGACTGTTTCGTGGTATTATGGTTTGCTGCAGATTGAGATGGCATCGTTGTTCGAGCACCATCTGAAGCTATAGTAAAAGCGTGGATACTCTATATTTGTTGTTTGTTGTTCAGCTATTTTCAGTGCTTAATGTTTCCATGTTTGCAACAAAGGTGAATCTCAGCATCCTAGAGTCCCACTCATAGGATTTTGCAAGATTCACATCCAGCAAGCCAATGCTAGGAACAGCTTCCTTTGTTCTTTTTCTTTTTTTCTTCTTTTTATGAATATTTTTGAATAATCTATTTATTAAATGAAGTACTTAAACATTTGAATTTAACCAATTAAGTGTGTATTTTGTATTTTAAAATTTTTAGATACTAAATTTTTTTCAAATCCCCTTTCTAAAATATGTATTTACAGACTTGTATTTATGGTGCATTGAAAGTTGGGATACAATATAAATGTTAGGTTGCGTTTGGCTTGTGATCTGAAAATTAAAATACAATTTGAAAACTTAAAAAATGACATTTTGTCGATTTTAAAAAATAATATATTTTTTTTGTAAATTTCAGGAAATTAATTTTAAGTTTTTACCACAAAACCTGTTTTTGGGGTTTTAAAGTTTTTTAATACAAAAAACTATATCCAATCTAAAATTTTAGAAATATTTTTTCTTGAAACCAAAGTTAATTATTTATTGTTTATAGAATAATGTAATTTTTAAATCCTACGTATTTACTTTCAGGTCGGCATACCGAGTTAATATATAAAACTTTGATTGCATATGAGGTGTAAAATATTTAACATTCTTCAAGTACATCGCATGAAAAATGCTTTTGACAATTATAAATTACTAAGCACTGAGGATAGTTGGCTCATATGGGTGCCTTGTCCAAAAGCATTGAGGATAGTAAAAAACTAAGATGATCCTATTAGAAAAGTATGGCATATATTGGTTAAAAAAAATGAAATTTCAAATTTTATAACTGACGCGCGTGTGCCCACAATATTTGATAAAAACAACAAATTAAATTGAGTTTGATTAGCATCAAGGAAAATAGATAAAGGATACTTAAAAGAATTTTATGAATTGAAAGAGTACTATATATTTGATCAATACATTTTTTTAAAAATACTTATGTTGGATGGAAAGCGAAAACACAGATTAGATTTAAATTTCAAATTAACAACGACAAATTAACGTGGAAATCGATCGGTTCCGGCATTCTAACTCTCACCGAGAACTCGGAAATCGGTTCTTTGGTTTGTCTTTCTTTCTATGTTTAGAATTTAGAGTTTAGGATTTCAATCATCATTCAATTCAACTCGAATTGAATGGTTTCTTTTCGATCGGTTCATTGGTGTATCTATCGATTTTTTTTTTTCCTTCTAAATTTGATTTGGTTCTGTTTTCAAGTTGTTTCTTCTAGGGTTCTCGGTGCTTAATTTCTGTTTTCTATATATATATTTATTTATTTTCAGCCGAAACTGTTTGGTGGAAGAACGACGTTTTCTTGCCTTACGGTCTACTGGCGTGTTTGATGCTACTTCTTTACAGTTTTTTATCATTTTTTAAATAAAATTTGCACAAAAGAATCGTTTAAAAAAACGTTAATTGCTCGAAATAATAAATTTTTTAAGATTTGGATAACTCGACTTCAGCTTATGTGATTTTAAAAAAAATAATAATTATATCCTTAAATTTATCGAGAAGCACTTATTTAAAAATTAAAGAAATAATTTTATTATTTTTAAAATTATTTTTCATCTAATTCATCAAATAAGGTGAAAACAACTTTTTAAAAATTATTTTTTCAAAAAGCTAAAAGTTACACCCATCAGTTTTACCAAAGGCATTACGCGTTTACGTGTTAATCGGTATTCCTGTTTTTATGTTTGGATAGTCTGGCTGGATTTTGAATATTTTCTTACTCGGTGAATCCTACGGTTACTGTACCCAGTCAGAGCTACACAGGCTTCGTCTTGATTTTTTTGAGTCTTCGTCTTCAGGCTTTAATTTTTTTTTGCTTATTTCGCACTCATCACCTTCCTGACTTGCTAGAGAGGTTTCCGATTTTTGATGAAAATTTGAAGATGTTTTTCTATATTTGTGAACTTAGATCCGAATAGAAAGAGTTAGGGTTTTGGATTTCTCTATATTTAGGGTTTTGAACCAAAAGAGTTAGGGTTTTGAACCAAAAGACTAACCCTGGTTCGTTTGAATCAAGTATTATGTTCAACTTTCATCCTTCTATTTACTCTCGTCTCTCCAATTCCTCCATGACTGTGATTGCGCCACCCTTGACCTATTGAGTGTTGCTCACCATTACAACTTGCAAGTGAAAGCTCCATTCTCCATCTTCTATATACTTCTTCTTTCCATTGTCTTATCAACCACTGCTGCACAGCCTGCACACCCTATTTCATTTTTAAGTTTTTGACTTTTCTATTGGACAACAACAACAAGAGTAACAATAGAGTTTTCTAGTAAATTGTTTTGCTTTGATTTCTTGACTAGTTGTCTTCTTGTTGGTCTTAAATCTTTATTGCTAGGGACTAGGGTTTACTTGAGATACTCCATGTGTTGTCACTGTACAAAATCACCCCTTCACATCTTTTAACAAATGATTCCGGAGGTACTAGACATTGCGTTGTACTGTGTACTGGAATGTGATAATATTATGTGATATATAACGGTTGGGGTACGCTCGGTATGAGATATCTATCACATCTCGGGTACTAAACACTGCGATGTATGTATTGTGTACTGAAATGTAATAATATATACATTACTCCTCCACATCACTTAGATGAAAACTTCAATATCAATGCCAAGATATAGTTTTATCTAATTACCATGGGTCAGCTATGTGACTTTTTTTTTCCCACTATTAGTCTCTCTTTCTACCAGATCAAGACCCATGTTTTCTCCTTACTATCCCAAGTCAACTTTTACCTTTCTTTTGGACACCTTTAACCTGTTCCAACTTAACTGCATTATGTGCCCTATTGGTGTATTTCATCCATCTTTGAAATGGACTCATAGGAAGAGGTGATTAATGCAACTGGTTCCATAAAGCACATTTCATCCATAGTGCCATTAGTATTATGACAAATATATATTGTTTTGTGCTCATGTAACCTTATATTGCCAGTGCTTAAGAAAAATAAAATGTCAAATTCTTTGAACTCTCAGAGCTTGAAACGTAGAATCCAATCTCAAAATTTTTTAAATAGTCTAGGGGAATGGTCAAAGAAGAATTAGAGCTTTCCAAGGTTCCATAAAACTATAAAATGGCTAGTGGGAAGGGAAGAGAACTTATTTAGCTTTCAAAATAACCAAAAAGAGTTGATAAGATTAGATCTTGATTCTTGTTTATAACTTTTTACCATAAGCCCTCAATTTCAAACTAGTGAGAAATGCTGTCACTGAATCAGATTCTCTAAATGACTTTCTGATCTTAAAAACCATCATATCTACTATGATATACTGATACTTAGAGGTTGCTTATAGAAAATGTGACATACAATGGCTCACTTTTGATGAACATTTGAGCATGCTTTAGAGATTCTTATATTCTATGATAAACTTTTTCTGTTTTGTTTGCTTCTTTACTTTGTTTATGATATAAATTAAGGTTAAAGAAGGTCAAAGTGCGATTCGTATCGCACTGTCATCCAACAACCCTTTTAGTATTTCTAGGATGATTAATCTATTGATTTTACCATTCTTTTGCTTAGTCTTTTAATAGAAGTATCTTGGAATATTAAAACTCTTGTATATCTTTTCATGAAACAAAGAGTGCTTTCATTAGATACGAGGAGATTTGGCAAAGCCTAGAAAGCTCACTATTGATTAATTATTGAAGTATGATCAAGGAATCAAAAACAATGATTAAAAATCTAAATGCTCTCTGCTAACCTTAATATTAAAATTGGGTGGTGGGAATTTAAAGTATGATATCTTCTTAGTCCCACTAATTAGATTTATTTGTCTAGAGATAATCCCCAACTTTGGTTGTTTATTTTACTGTAAAATTCTTAGCCCAATAAATAAAAGGAGCTTCAGATGCACCAACACATGAATTTTGTTGCACTATTTATATGGTGCATGAAGACCAATGACAAGGTTCATCTATGCTATAGCTAGAACATTTTTTTTATTTTTTTATTTTTTTATTTTTTATTATTATTTTTTTTTTAGTAGAAATAATGTTAATTGTTAGTTGTATAACTAGCTTCATCACCAGACTATATTTTCGGGTAAGAATTAGGCTGGTTCCTGATCCATTAATCACACCCTCGCCCCCTAAGGTGAGATAGTGATAAGAGTTGAAGCTGAGATTTTTAGATTCTAAAGCCACCTCATAGAAATTTTTTTCTTCTACTTCTATGTTAGTATTTCAACGTTAGTTAAAGCTGATTCGAGTTTAAATTGAAAATGCCATTAATTTTTTAGGTTGAAAGTTTATTTTTATACTGTTTTTATACCAAAGTAAATATTGAAAGCAAGTATGATTATCAAGATAGTCTCAAAAAGTGCTTTAAATGGTGGCATGGTCTAATTAATGCTTATCATCCGGTAAATTTGGCTCAAAAGTGCATACAAAAGTTACTGGGTCATGATATTGGGGCCATTTAAACTCAAGAGTCGATCAATTTACCATGTGATGACAATAATACTGTGAGATGAACATTGCACTTATATGGCAATAAATAATGCATGGCTGTCTTGTGTCTTATTCTACAACATTATGAGCCAACATCCCTTGTGCCTCCATATCATTGATTCATTCATATGGCACCAACAATATGCCCCACTTTTCCTCAAATTTCATAATTTGGCCTAAGTTTTAGATACCTAAAAAAGAGAAAAAAAAGAAAGAAATCAAATCATTTTAATCACCTAATTACATTGACCTCTTGCCTAGGAGGAGGCCTTCTATTCTTTTGAACCCCTTTTTGAAATTTTACAACCTCCTCTTTTGTGAAGATTACATTAACTTTTCTAATGATCTTCAAGAATGAATTTAGGAATGTATCTTTCATTTGGAATGATATAATATTAATGGTTGGGTCTTGGTTAGTGGCGTTTAACATTAATGGGGATTACTTGATTATGAATTGGATTAGGAATTGTGCACTATTGTGTACAGCTCACGAGTATCAAAAAACTTAGTTGGTTTACTTATGTGCCTGAGGACCTTAAATTTTAGAGTTGTCCAATACACACATCTCTAGAATAATCCAAAAGACTCGAACAAACTTAAATGATGTACAAATGTGGTTCATCTTAAAATTGCTCAATAGACAACTCTAGATGCAAAAAACTTATGCGTAAGAGTACACCAATTGTGTTTGACACTCAAATCCCTTCATCCTTTAAATTTAATAATTAATTATAATCAATGCATAAACATAAAAGATGAGTGTTATAATAACTTAAGATATATATTTAAATTTATATTTAAGCTGACGTGGTAATACACCATATCACTATATTATAAGAGAGAAAAAAAAAAAGGAAAATACTCTTTACTTACGATACAACGCATTAGTATGAATATAATTTTTAATGTAATTTTTGGGTTGTAAAAATATTTTTCAACAAAAAAAAAAAGAAAAAAAAAAAAGTGAAGTATGCACCTTATACTTTCTCATTAGTTGGTATTTTAACATCCAACTTAATTACTTCTCCCCTACATAAGTCTCAATGATATCTCCATCATGCTAACCCCACTTAACTTTAAAACCAAATATACATCATCGCAAATCCCTCACAATCAACAAAAAATATTCCATCCCATGTTCCCCAACCCCTCCAACCCTACACTTCACGTCTCAAACAATCAAAACCCCAACACCCACACACCAACCCTTCCTTCTTCCTCACAATACCAAACCCAACAAAACAAAACAAAAATGCCCCAAAAAATCTTTCATCTTCTCCTTCTCCTTCCACTTCTCTTCCTCCAAAACCCTCTCTTCTCACTCGCATTACCATCCCTCCCCGAACCAGACCCAGCCTCGATCCAGCCCTTCCGTCCAACCCCAATCACTCCGGCCACCACAATCCCCGCCTTCCCCGAACAATCCGACCTCTCCGGATGCCCCTTAACCCTCCCCGACGACCTCTTCCACAGTATCAGATCCGCTTGCTCTCCAAACCCCACAACCCCCAACCCTAACCACCATCTCAACCGATTCCGATGCTGTCCAGTCCTCGCCGCTTGGCTCTACTCCGCCTATTCCGCCACCGCTCTCGGCCGAGCCACTCGAATCACCGCTGCTACGACGACGTCGGAGTATTACGATCTGCCGCTGTTGCCGGACGATTCCGAGACTTGCGTGGAGAATCTCGAGAAGGCGTTGATTGGTAGGGGAATTGAGCTGAGGAAACCGAACCAGACTTGCGATGTTGTGTATTGTTATTGTGGTGTTCGACTTCATCCTTTGAGCTGTCCCGAGGCGTTTTCGGTGTCGAGTGAGGGGAGATTGGTCGGGAATGAGAAAGTTGAGATGCTTGAGAAAAATTGCTTGAATGAGAACGAGAATCGAATGTTTTCGAGCCTTGGTTCGTGTTCTAAGTGCTTGAAGAGTCTGTACAAGGTAAGATTAGATTAGATTACTACATTTTCTCTCTGATTCAGACGCCATTATCGTTCTTCTCTTTCTCTGTTTTTTAGGAAAGTTTTCGTTTTTCGTTTTTCGGTTTTCGTTTTTACTGTGATTTTGACAGGGCTGGGTTTTGCTAGTGACAGACGCGTTAGTGCAACGTTACAGTTTATTATTATTATTATAATAATAATAGTAGAGGGCGAGACATGCATGAAAAATAGTATGAATTTCCATGCAGTTTGGATTTGTGAAAAACCTGCTTGTCTGTATCATTCTCTCCTTTCTCTTTAACAAGGTGCTTTCTTCAGTGGTGGTTTTTTTTCTGGTATGGATGTGGCCCGCTAAGCCGAGGGTCCAGCCCATAATTCTATGGGCCTACCCGCGTGCAGATCTTTGAGCTCACTTTTCTGATTTGGCGGGAGATTAATCAGAATCTTAAATCACATAAACTGTCTAGATTTTATTATTTCTTTAACTGTATTACAGTTATTAAATCAGTGCCACTCCACATGGCCACCACTTCATAGTGTCTATTACGGAGTGCTGATACAATGTTCTCTGGTGTTGTTGTGATACAGCTTAACGAGGGGGGAGGACCGAACACGAGTAGATCGGACAGGAAGAGCAAGATGCACGACAGAGATTGCCAGCTGATGGGGCTGTCGTGGCTGGTTTCCAAGAACCGAACAGCTTACATCCCTACAGTTACATCAGTTATAAGAGCTCTCATGATGAGCACCAACGGCTCTGATTTTCCCCAATCGTGTACTCTCACCAGTGATGGGATGCCATTAGCCGTTGATTCAGCTGAGCTGGACGATCAATCTTCGTCCAGCTCACTTCCCTTTCCCATATACCTCGTCCTTCTGTTAACGACGTTATCGTTTTTTTTCCGCTATCACTCGCTGTAAACTTTGTCCTCTATTGTGTGTATTATTACGGCTCTTTGTCCTTTGTTGGCTGTGGTGGATAAGATTGTAGTTTCTGTTTGTTAATTGGGTTAGAAATGGAAATTGAATGATACTTACGTAACGAGAATCTTGCAGTGGTGGGGCCCAGTGCTTAAGCTTTGCATCATTGATGTTTTTCCCAGAACGGTATCTGTAGCTAAGGGTCACGGGGGTGGTGATATGTTTAAACTGGTCAAGATTTAGATAGCGACCCTTGTGTTGCTACCGATGTCTGTATCTATGTTTGCTGGAAAAATTAACCCTACGTAGGGTGCGTATGGTAGCCAATTTTTATTTTTTTAAAGAAATGTATTTGCAAAAATCTGTTCATATATTTGTTTGGTTAGAAATGTGAAAAAAATTTTTATGGTGGGTTATTAGTTAATTATTTGGTAAAATAATTGCAATTTTTTAAAATTTAGTATAAATATATTTTCTCTTAGTTGAGAAAATGGTGGGTCTAAAAATAAAAATTAACTTTTTTTTGTCAATCAAATACTGAAAAAAAAGAATTTTTTCAAGAATTATTATTATTTTCTTAAAAAAAAAATCCTAATTTTTTTTCGATTTTCTCATGTTAAAAAGTATAATCTAATTTTTTTTTTTTGTGACAGTATAATCTAAGAATTTATATTGTTGTTTCTACCATAATCAATTAATGTAAGAATACTCAAAATAAAAATATCTCTGTAATAGGAATACTTTTTTCAAAAGATCATGGAATGAAAGGTTCTCTTAATAGTTATGTAGCATTTTTTTTTTTCAATTTGGTATATAATTAATTTCAATGTTGATTTAAATTTAATACATTTTTATCAAACTTTAATTAGGTTATGAAAGGACAGTGCTATGACTCCAACTCAATTAGCAAACAAATAAATAAAAATTGTCTATTGCATTATATTGCTTGCTCTAGAGTTGAAAGGTAGCTTGGTCACCTTTTGGCTGTAAAAGTGACTCTGCATCGACCTTTTCTGGTGCAAAAACATAACCATGCCATGAAAAAGTAAAAAATAAATAAATAAATAAAAATATAAGATTCCTCAACAGACTTTAAGAAAAAATAATCTGACATCTTGGAAATAAAAGAGCACCAAATTAAAATCCATGCACAGTTAAAAAAAAATGATTGCTCAGTCAAAGCAAGTGATTAATGGTTAATAATAATAATAACCGTTAGGTAAAAAAAAAACACACTAACTGCCTTGAGCTAGAAAATAGGTTGGCAGATGAGTAAAAATAGACTTTATAATCCTTGTACCAATAAATTTATATATATATATATATATATATATACTTTATGATCGAAATTTAAAGCAAATCAGTCAATATTAAAAGAACTTTAGGTGAATTTTAATAGATCACACATGTGAACAAGTATAAAATAAACAACTGTAACTAGCTGTTTGTAAGAATAATAATTAGCTGATTGTCAATTCAGGACAACTTTTTCAATTAATGAATACATTGTTTTTAGTTATAAAAAAATAAAAAATAAAAACAGCTCCATATGCTTGACAAATAGATGATAGTGGAAATCCTTTCAATTAACTGTAAAAATCTAATTTAGTAAGAAAATAAAGACATTAATGCATGTTCGTTACATGTGGTGGTCCTTAATATGTTAATGGAAATAATGAAGGGACTCAAACACTAAGTTCAGCTGGCATACTCACATGCTCAAGTTCCTTGAATTATCAAAGAATCTCATAAATCAAGTTGATGTTAGCTAAATTTGCACTGAAGGCTCTCTAGCACCATCTATATGTTAATCACTCCCTTTGGTGATAATAGTTAAAAAATAAAAAAAAACTAAAATTCACTCTCAAAATCCAACAAGATCCCTACTCCAAAGTTAAGACAAAATGCAGATCAATAAATTTTTATTAACAAGAAATGAGAATTGAAGAAATTGTGAAGAACAGTAGTAATCACCCAAGTAAAATCAAATTTATATCAAATCCCTTTGGAGTAAGAGGATGGAAAGAGGTATGTTAAAGATGTGAATGGTAGTCCTTAGTACAATTTGAAAGTTGCTCCATTACAATGGCATAGAGATCACATGTATGTAAGCCCCCCTTTTTTTTTTTATAATTAAGTACCAAAAATCCAAAAAAGTAAAAGAAAAAAGAAAAAGAAGAAGAAGAAGGAATTAAATTAAGGGGGCTGCTTATTGAACCACAAAAAAAATATTATTTACATCATAAAAAGTTACAAATTTTGATTTTCAATAATACCTTCGTGTAATTTTACAAAAATGCCTCTATTTTTTATTTTTTTCAATTTTCGTCATGAAATTCGGTTTTGCGTGACCAAACCTATAACTATTGGTTCGGTCACTCTAGACCAAACCATCCATATATTTATTTTTGTGCTTTAACTACATTAAAAAAATGTATGGTTCGGTCAGTGAAGACAAAACCCAAAACGTAAGGTTCTGTCTTCTCCGACTGAATCATTGCAATCGGTTTGGTATCGCCTGTCCAAATCGATCGCGGTCTATTTTTTTCATGGTAATTTTTTTGGGCACCAGGTGACATTTTTCACGAATAAAAATATCAAAACATATAATTTTAATAACAAATCTCTTATCGATTTAGTAATTTTTGTTCACAAAACTTCAAATTACAATTACCTTTGTGAAGAAGGTATTTTAAAAGTTTAGTGTGATAGGAATAATATTTCTTTAGATTTTGTAGTAGAAATAAGATGCAGTAGAAAGAATTTTTTGTGTGATTTATTTAACTGTCCCTAAATTAATAATAGGCTACGTAGCCAAGCCAAGTAGATCCACCGAGGCCCTGGGCCTATTGTTCGATTTGTTTAATTTTTCATTTCTTTCAAATAGCCGCTCTTGTTCCGAGTTCGCGAACGATTCAAGTGGCCAGGCGGCATTGCAGAAGACGAAATAGTAGGAGATAGGTAGCAAGATTCAAATAATCGCAGAGGCGAGAAACTGTTCTCTATGCTTCGTGGATGAAGAATTTATAGGGCATCGAATCTTCGTATTGGAGAGGTCCTTTGTGATTCACAATTTTTGGTACTCAGCTGGCGTTTAGGAAGGAAACGCTGAATCTTCACGCCTCTAAAAGTTGCAATGCTCATGTGAAACAAGGATCCTTCGTCGAGAGTATAATTGAGAAACATCACTGGCGAATTGAAGGCGAGCTTCAGATTCTATCGCAGGAATGTCGGTAATGGTAGGTAAAGGACCGAGACTCAAAAATCCGAGAAATATCTTTAGTAGATGATGTTTTCTTTTCCCCATGTTGTTTATTCTATTGCATTATATGGAAGATATTCCTTGTTTGTTAGAATTGTGTTATTGATTCATTTGGTTAAGTTAGATGGTCAAGATCGAGAGAGTGTTTGAAAAAGTGTATAATTTAACAACATGCGATTAAAGTATATGGATTGTTTTTGGCATAATACTAGGATTTTAACTCTTGGAGTTCGAGCTGAGTAATTCAAGCTAGGGTGAATGACAAGGATTAATTAGTTGATAAATGTTTTAGTAGGATTTGGAGTTGTTGATTCACTTAAAATTCTAATTATTAGAACTTCGTAGACTAGGATTGGGATTCTAGATGTTTTATTTTTATCAGGATTCTCGTTAAGAGTTCTATTTGAAGTTAAATTCTTCAATTTAAATGTCTACAAATGATTTGTATATCTTTTTCTCACCTTCCTTGCTGCATCAATTTGATTCAATGGTTCACCTATCTAACACCTCTTGGATAATCAAATCAAGTAAATACCAAGAAAATATAAATTTGTTTTGGAATATTGCATGATCGATGCATCATATTGAAGTTGAAAGAAAAGTTTTATAAAATCACTATTTGGCCAGTCGTGCTCTATGTAACAAAATGTTTGAGTAATAAAGAAATAACTAGTTAACAAACTAAGAGTGACAAAAATGGTAATAACTAGTCGTGCTCTATTAAGATGAATATATGGTAATTAATAAGTGTGTATAGTGCACGAGGGCCTCCCAACGTTGCAAGGTTTGGGGATGGGATGATGTATGTGTTGTTCGGTATGGAACATCCTTCTTTATTCTCTTTGTATTGGGGAGTTTCTTTAACCGAGAAATGGTGTTTGTAACCGGTTTTGATCCTCACCCTTAAGTAGGATCAGTTGTAGTGGATTTTGGGAAATCCTGATAACGGAGATCAAGTAGTGGATGTAGGTTTTGGAAGCCGAACCACTCTAAATCGATTGTGTTCAGTTCTTTTCATTTACAACACTTTTATTTAAATTGCTTAAGTTTTATTTTGTGAAAGGTTAGCTTTAAAAACCTGCCAGTCCAATTCACCCCCTCTCTCTTGAACTTGAATCTAGGCCAAAAATTACATGCTTTGATTCCATGGTTTTGAAGGCCACATATGTTAGGAATTGGAACTTGCATTCTCCAGTAAGAAAAATGGTTACTCTTCTGTCAATATCGTAATTTGTAGAGAATTGCATGGAATTGGTTTCTCCCAAAGGGATGGGTAATAGAGAGATTATCGGATTGGACAATGCTGCAGGAGTGGGTTATGCAAAAAGATTGCCTAGGATGACATGGAACAATTGTTTTTTGTCATTAGGGAAATGCCAATAGATTTCTTTCAATCATTGAAGAACTCTTCTTTCATCATCATGACATTTAATTTTTGCAAGTAAGAAAGGTAACTTATTCTTGTCGAGATGTTATCAATACTATGCCATTCTCTCAATTGCAAAGCAATACATTTTATCAATTTTGAACTTATTAGTTTCCTTCTAGTCTTGTTTCAACAATTGAGCAATTATTGATGAAGTTTAATTTATGCAGGCTAGATTAAGAGCCTTCTTTATGTAGTGAGCGTGGCACATATGTCTATATGGCATTGGCATCCTCAATTCTACAATCATGTCACTTGGTATTTTGATATTCATCTTGAGTTTTGATTTTTTTGTGGTATAATTTTATCTTTGTTGTCATTTCCTTTCCCATCAATGCCCTTTTTTTGGATGGTAAAAGACTAAATATACAATATATTATATGAAAAAAGGAATACAAACTCTTCCTTTTTTAACTTTTTAATATATTTTTGCAAGATAATTTCCCCCCCTTTTCTGTTATTAATAATATTGTGTTAATATATAATATTTAGTTGTAATAATGATTTATAAAATAGTCGTGCATAGTGCGAAGCTGAAAGCTTGTAATGAACCAGAAAAGAGAATACAAAGCTAATTAATTTTGGAAACATACACTAAGCCTTCCTATCCTTATTGATCAAGTCTGAACATTGGATTTTGGATGGGTATGACAAGGACTAACCCTCACCCATTTTACCCCTTTTTTTTTGTCACATGAATGAATCTTTGTGGGGACCAACCTTGTAAGTACTACAACTGAACTTTGTATGCTTGCAAGTATTTGTTCTCATTAAATTGAGTGTAACTATGGGCTTCAGGACAACAACTTCTATGTTGGTCTAGCATCTAGGTTTATATTTAGAAGACCTTGGACATTAATATCCTTTCTTTGTGTTGAACTCTTCAAATATACAACTCAACTCAATTACGCATTTTCTCAACTACATGAATCCGCTTCTTTCATTTCGTTCTATTGAGGGCTAAGTCGACATTCAAATATATTATCTTGAAATTAGGACGTGGGAACTTTCATTCATTTTTGGGAGGATAATTGGTGTGAACCAGACACTTTAGCATCTAGTTGCCTTTACTTTTACTGCTTATTATCTTTTTTAGTAACAAACCTATTTCGAGTTTTGTTGAGTTGTCTTGGACAAAAGAGAGAGTCCTTCATGTATTTTCCACTTCAATGGAAGGTTTACCATTAGGAAAGTCGAGGGGGTTTGGCTATTTGAAAATGATCGAGATAGAGGAAATTGGTTGCTAGATCCCTTGTTTTATTCAATAGTAAATCATTCTTTTCCACCTCATTGACTCTTCTAATATCATGGTTTCTCTCTTCAGTCATTTATTTCACATGCTCATGTTCCATCTAAAGCTTGGATTATGGATTGGATTGTGGTTAATGGGATGATTAATATCATGGACGTGTTACGAAAAGGAATCCCACCTCTATACATGCTCCTCAGTGTTGCTTATTATGTAGAAGTGATTTGTTAGACCATTTATTTCTTCAGTGTTCTTTTGCAAAAAAAGGATTTGGGAGAAGTGGCTTGGGTACCTTGGGTGGGATTTTATTTGTGAATTTTTATTTGACTATTTTAATCATACTAGATTTCTAGAGTTGTTGAGGGCAATATTGAAGGTATTTGTTATGGTGGTTGGTGTATTTAGTTGAGAAGGAATAGAAGATTTTTATCTTGGATAATGGCTTCTAAGCTCCCCAGTGGGTACAGTTTGTCAGAGTGGATGACAGGTTGGTGGATTTTGGTGAAAGATCCTTGTGGTTGCCTTTAGGAGAATAACTTGTCCTCTTGGGTTACCTTTTGCCATTCACCTTCATTTAATCAATTCAAATTTGTTATTTACAACCTAAGTGTTGGAGAATCTTTGCAAGTTACACTAGACTAGGTTGGTTAGATTTGAGAATGTAGCTCTCGGCATAGATTGTTTAATTTTTGAGAATATAGCTTATTTGGAATTTCCACTTGTCAATTCTATAATTTTTGAGAATATAGCTTATTACTTGTGATGTTAGTTCTATAATGAGTTCTTTAGAGTTGGACCAGCATCAATTGGTGAATACACTGTTTGGTAGGTCATAAAAATTTTCATCATGAATTGTTGTAATTTTCATTTCCATTATTATATTGAGTTACTTTTGCTTATGATTGTAGTTACAATCTACAACATATAGTTAATTACAAAAGAGAGACCCTTATATAAATATGTTATGAAAACCACTAGCCCAAAGCCTAAGCTGGTCTGTTCTATAAAAGTTAGCACATGGTCTCCAAATTTTTTTGTGGCTGGGGCTGGGTCCATAGGCTAGCTTAGCAGCCAACACAATATGTTTCAATAGCACAGGAATGAGTGCTTGCAGGATGTCACTAGCAGCATGTGGAAATTGGGAGCAAACTGCTCAAAATTGGAAGAAAAGGGTTCTGGTTGTCAGAATCATGTGGTAATTTAAAGAGGGTAACTTATTTCCTTTGAAGGTGAGTTTCTATAAAGACAACTTCTTAGTTGTGTGCTTTGGACATCTCAAACACCTTAACTTCAGAAGAGGTGTCATCTCCAAATACTTCTACCAAACACCATTGAACCAAATGGATCGTTAGTGATTGTGCTAGTTTCTCTATAGCAGTAACACGATCAGATTTCTGTTCTATTAGATTCATTTTGGTGAGAAATTTTACTATTTTAATTTTTAAGTGAATAATTAATTTTACTTTGCAATCAGAATTGAATTAATTTTGTTTAGCCACTGAATAGATGCCATTGATATGTTTCTTAATTTTGGTTTGTTATTCACATGTGGCCTCTTACTCTTTTGCATCTGAATTAAGCTAATGCCTTCTTGTTTATTTTCCCTTTTCCAGTGTTATAATGAGAAAAACTTGAAAAGCGCAAGATCATTTGAATCTAGGAGTGGATATCGGAATGTTACTGCTCGAAAGATGAGGTAGAATGCCAATAACCAATCATTTTACAAAAGCCCTCAAAATCAACTAATACATAGCCTGCTCCGTCAAGGAAATACAGGGAAATGTCAGCATGTTTGGTGTTTTTCCCGGCTATTGATTTGCCAATTGGGAAAAAAAACACAAGATCTGAATCCAATTTTAAGAAATGATCAAATGTAGTGGCTAGAGCATGGGAATCTCTGACCAGGCAGACATTTGGCATGTAGGTGAAGCAAAGGATTGACCATATAGGATAGTCATGGGTTTATGGGCCTTACAGAATATAATGTTGGGTTTTGGGTCATTGAATATATGTTGATCCTGGTCTAGCCTAGTCCTATTGCCAGAAGTGAGAACATGGTTTATCTGGCATATCTGATTATTTCTTTCAGGTTTTGCAAGTTTCTCCACTCCAAGTTCTTGAAATTGGGCTCTTGTTCAAGTCACAGATTGGTTCACAAGCTGCTGGCAGTAGTAAATGACTATGGCACGGCTAGCTTTTCAGATGAATCGAAACTGCTTAAGAAGGTTAGATTTATTCGTAGTGTTTATGTCTGAGTTCTAACTAGTTTCTGTTGCTTCTATGTATTTTGCTTGTGTAGAAAAGAAATCTTCTTTGATTCAAATCTGTAAGAATAAAAGAATTCTGCCAATTTAGTTAATCATATATATATATATTTTTAAAAGAAACTAAAAGGTAGTATTCATAAATGTGTACAAAGGAAACAGCAATACATGCTGCCAGCATTATGTTTTTCTAAATACATATTCATATAGTAGCGATGAGTTTGTTATATTGGTACTTAAGTTTGAATGCTTCTTTGCAAGCATTGAAGGACTCCAGAATCTGTCAAATCAATTATGATATCTTCTTGAGGTTTCCTTATTTCATTTTTATCTTTTCACATTAAATGCATAGTCAGGGACTTTCAACAGTTAAACAGAAGGCAGTTATTTAACCATTTTCTGTGTTCCTCAATTTAAACTCTTGAGCTTTCTAGTTCAACTAATATTTCTAAGTTTGGATTTGAACTTGCTAATAGAATTCTTATTTGAGGATATCGGACTGTGGTAATGCTTGGAAATGTACAATTATAAGAATTATGTTTTGAAATTGAAAGATGAGGAGCTGTACAAAATCTGAAATAACAAAGAATGCAGTTAGATTTTTTATTTCCCCCTTTTCTCCCCGTGGGTAGCATTTTTAAATCAAAAAACAAATATGATGGTAGAACTGAGGTAGCGATTACAAAGAAATGTCAAATAAGAGAAAGAAAGGAGTAAGATAATCTTAAAGCAAAAAAAGATATATGGTTCAAACTTTTAGTCTTGGTGGTGAATAGTGTCTAGATGATTAGATACAACCCTTTCTAAAGTGCAAATATTGGCCAAATGAGATTTCTTAGAGACCCTCTTCAATCCTTTTAGGAGTCATTGTTCCTTTTACAAGTCAGTGACTGGTCAAATGAGATTTCTTAGAGACCCTCTTCATTTTTTTTAGGAGTCACTGACATTATATATATTTATCATTAACCAATAAAACCTAACATAGTTCGACTGGCAAAGGTGGAAGAATCAAAATTTGTTGAAATTTTTGGTGTAAGATAATAAGTTTCCTTCCAAGTGGATTAGTTTATATTTTTGGCTTCTTCAATATCGAAGGCCATTGATATCATGTAGTTGAGACTTTTAAGAGTTGGCTTTGAGGTGGAAAATGAATTTCTTTCTAGGAGGAGGTGGAGAAGGGTCATATTCCTTTTTCCATTTTTAGTATTTAGAGGTATGCTTTTTGATAAACCTTCGGTGCAATTCACATGTGTTAGGCGGAAGGGAGTACGAAAGGAAGACGCGGCAAAGGCTTTAGATGATGGAATTGAGGAGCAGCGCATGTGAGTAGTTAGTGGGGGATATTTGATATAAATAGGGATGGCATGTAATATGAAGGGTTGTTGAGTGTTCTCTTGTGAGGAGTGGCAGAGCACTCGAAATCTCTGTATTTTGTTTCTTGTACTCTTGTATACGTGTATTCTTGTATTCTTTTATTCTTGGATCCTTGGAGGATTGTAATTGGAATTCTTGCAAAGGATTATTGGGTGTTTCTTCTTCTATTTGAAGGATTAAACATTCATCATTCTCTGTTTTCTAAGCAATTTACATTCCAATAAATCTGATTCCTATCAAATTGGTATCATAGCAGTTTTTTGATCTTGGGAATGGCTGGAAAAAAAAAGATTCAAGAATAGTACCCACGGATGAAAGAAACAAATCTGTTAGAGAGGATTTTCACAAGGAACTTGAGCGTTTCAATGAGGGTTTTGAGAAGATTCCCATTTTGGAGAAAAATATAGAGATGATCATGGAAAAGCTTGATCAATTAATTCATCCGCAACCTGACCCTGGATCTGCTTATAATTCTAGGATGGATGAACCAAACCCTCGTCGCGCAACGGATCCCCAACACTGGGGAAATTCTGACCTGTTTTGGATCAGAATGTGCACCGATTCAATGATCAAATTTGGAAATTAGATCTTCCTACGTTCGATGGAGACAATCCGGATGGTTGTTTGTTTCGTGCGGAACGATATTTAACGGTGAACAAGATGATCGAGGAAGAGAAATTAGACGTTGCGGCGGTATGTATGGAGGGAAAAGCATTAACGTGGATGCAATGGGAGGAAGGACGTCGAGCGATTCGTCATCGGGCAGAGTTCCGTGACATGTTACTTGATCGATTTAGATCGGCTCAAGCGGGCAATCTTTATGAACAATTTTTGGCCATTCGCCAAGATCGATCTGTGTGTGACTTTCGACGGAAATTTGAAGAGCTTGTAGCACCATTAACGGGGGTAAGCGATCAGGTGTTAGAGAGCAATTTCATTAACAGGTTGAAACTAGAAATTCGAGCGGAGGTTTGACTGCTCAAACCCAAGGGTTTGTCTCAGATCATGGATATTGCTCAACGGATCGAGGACAAGAATCACGCCCTATTTCTTCCTTCTTCCTTGGGAACCTTTAATGGTAGGAAAGGGGTCGTTCAGGGTTTTGGATCGCGGAACCCTAGTTTGCCATAATCGTCTTCATCTTCCCAACGCACCTCCTTGTTGCCATCCGTAATGGAGAAGATGAGTCGTGGTCAGCAGTCGCACACCCAGTTTAAGCAATTGACAGAGGCTGAGATGCAGCAATGTCGTGGGCGCGAACTTTGTTTCCGCTGTGAAGAGAAGTTTTCTCTAGGCCATCGGTGCAAAAAGAAGTAGTTACAGGTTTTATTGTTAGGGGATGGGGTGGACGACATTGCTGATAGAGAAGAAGAGTCGTCTGAGTTTGGTGAAGATTTAGGGGTTGAGGTTACCTTGAACTCGGTGGTTGGGCTTACAACATCAAGAACGATGAAGTTGAAGGGCTCCATTGGTTCGTAGGAGGTGGTGGTGTTGATCGACAGTGGTTCCACTCACAATTTTATTTCTGAGACTTTGGTGAAGAGGCTAGAACTTCCATTAACAAAGACCACTGGTTATGGTGTGGTCATGGGAACCGGTATTTCAGTGAGAGGAGAAGGTATTTGCAAGGGGATTCATCTTTTTTTGTCTTTGATTGAGATCGTCGAAGATTATGTACCACTGGCATTGGGAAGCTCTGACATTATTTTGGGTATGCAATGGCTGTCGACTTTGGGTAATACCAGCCTCAATTGGTCGACTCTCACTATGTGTTTCGCTGTTGGAGAGTCGCAAGTCACCTTGCAAGGTCATCCAAGTTTGTGCCACACACAAGTTTTGTTTAAGGCATTGATGAGGACGATACACCATGAAGGCAAGGGTGTTTTGTTAGAATTAAACGCGGTGACATTAATAGATTTGCGATTTCCAGTGTTGTGTGTTTGAAGATGTCTTTGACATGAGCGATGGCCTACCCCCGACTCGTTCTTGAGATCATGCGATTGTTTTGAAGTCCGGCACTTCCCCGATTAGTGTCCGTCCTTACCGCTATCCACAATCTCAAAAAGATCAAATAGAGCGCCTGGTGCAAGAAATGCTACCTGCTGGTATCATACAATCGAGTGCCAGTCCGTTCTCGAGCCCGGTTCTACTTGTTAAAAAAAAGGATGGAAGTTGGCATTTTGTGTGGATTATATGGCGTTAAATAAGGAAATGGTTGCCGATAAATTTCCCATGCCGGTTATTGAAGAGCTTTTGGACGAACTTCATGGGGCAAGTATGTTTACGAAGCTGGATTTGAAGTTGGGTTATCATCAAATCCGAGTCAAACTTTCGGATGTTCCGAAAACAACGTTTCGTACTCACCGTGGTCATTACAAATTCTTGGTTATGCCTTTCGACCTAACGAATGAGCTGACGACTTTTCAAGCTTTGATGAATGATGTTTTTCGTCCGTATCTTCAAAAATTTGTTTTAGTCTTTTTTGATGATATTCTTATCTATAACACTTCTATGGAAAGTCAGTTACAGCAGCTGCGGATTGTGTTGGGGGAATTGAGGCGTCATCGCCTTTTTGTGAACCGTAAGAAATGTACCTTTGGGCAGTCGAAAGTGGAGTTCTTGGGTCACATTGTGTCCGCTCAAGGTGTGGCTGCAGATCAGTCTAAAATCGAAGCGATGTTGCGTTGGCCGCTGCCGAAAAGTATTAGCTGCGTGGTTTTTTAGGCCTCACAGGGTACCATCGCAGATTTGTAAAAGGCTATGGCCAGATGACTTGGCCACTTACTGAGCAGTTGAAGAAGGATCAGTTTGGATGGAATGCGTCGGCTGAAGCAGCATTTAATCAGTTGAAGGATGCGATGGTTTCGATACCTGTTTTGGCTCTCCCCGATTTCACCAAGCCTTTTTTCATTGACATGGATGCATCGGGTTATGGTTTGGGTGCGGTTTTGATGCAGAATGATCGCCCGATTGCATATTTTAGTCAAGTTTTCTCTTCTACGGAACGCCTAAAATCTGTGTATGAGTGAGAATTAATGGCGGTGGTTCTAGCCATTCAAAAATGGCGACTGTATCTTCTTGGGCTCAAATTTATTGTTTGCACTGATCAGAAGAGTTTGAAGTTTTTATTAGAACAGCGTATGGTGAGTGTAGAACATCAGAAGTGGTTGACAAAGCTCTTGGGATATGATTTTGAGATCCAATACCGACCGGGTTTAGAGAATAAGGCAGCTGATGCGCTTTCTCAGATGGGGCTGAATGCAATTTTAGCCACTTTATCTTTACCTTTGTTGCTTGATATGGATCAGCTACATCAACAACTTTAAGGGTGATATTCACCTTTCTCAGATTAGGGAACAAGTGCAGCAGGGTTCTAAAGCATTTCCAGGTTATTTTGTTGACAGGGATTTGTTATTTTATCATGGGCGACTCGTCTTGCCTCGACACTCTTCTTGCCTCGGCACTCTTCTTTTATTCCAACTCTCCTTCGTGAATTCCATGCTACTGGTATTGGTGGGCATTCTGGGGAGTTCAAAACTTACCAACGTTTACCAGGTGAGTGGTATTGGATTGGAAGCGCAGGTCAGTGCATGAGTTTGTGGCACAATGTGAAGTGTGTCAAAGGAACAAGTATTTGGCTATGTCTCCGACCGGTTTGCTTCAGCCGTTACCCGTGCCGGATCAGGTATGAGAGGATATTACAATGGATTTTGTTGAGGGACTTCCATGTTCGGATGGTTTTGACTCTATTTTGGTTGTAGTTGATCTCTTGACCAAATATGCCCATTTTATTGGTCTTTGACATCCCTTTACTGCACCCAAAGTGGCAGCCTCATTTATCAAGGAAGTGGTGCGTCTTCCTGGCATTCCTTGTCGATTATCTCGGATCGAGAGAAGGTATTTTTGAGTGCATTTTCGACTGAATTGTTTCGACTCCAAGGTAGTAGCCTCAAGTGTAGTACCGCTTACCATCCACAGACGGACAACCAAACCGAGGTGGTCAATCGCTGTTTAGAGTCCTACTTGCGTTGCTTCGTATCGGATCGTCCTAGACTTTGGTATCGCTGGTTGCATTGGGCCGAATATTGGTGTAACACTTCTTTTCATACTGCTGCAAATATGACTCCTTTTCTTGCTTTGTATGGTCGTTCCCCTCCTCCATTGGTTCGCTGTAGTAAGGATTCTGCAGTGGTGTCGGCTGTGGATCAAGAGCTGTGTGATAGGGACAATGTTTTGACTGATCTTAAGGCTGACCTCTCTCGTGTGCAGCAGCTTATGAAGTCTCGGGCTGATGGTAAATGCCGGGATATTCATTTTGTGCCGGGTGAGCTGGTGTTTTTGATACTTCGCTCGTATCGTCAAAGATCCTTGGTTCGTCGTAGGAATGAAAAGCTGGCACCTAGATATTATGGACCCTATGAGGTTTTGGAAAAGATTGGTGAGGTGGCGTATCGGCTTCGCTTGCCTGCTACTTCTTCCCTCTATCCGGTTTTTCATGTATCTCAGTTACGACGTGTGATTGGGTCGCCGCATCCACCTCAGTCCTTACCACCAGATCTTAGGGATACACTTGAACTTCAGGTGGTATCAGAGGCAGTCATGGGTGTGCGCCCACATTTTTCAGCCTCTTCAGCAGCAGGTCCTGATGTTCTTATTCGTTGGCGTGGCCTTCCAAGTTCGGATGCTACGTGGGAGACTTTCGACGCCTTCCGTTTTCAATTTCCTGATTTTCACCTTGAGGACAAGGTGAAACATTGGGCGGGGGGTATTGATAAACCTTCGGTGCAATTCACATATGTTAGGCGGAAGGGAGTAAGAAAGGAAGAGGTGGCAAAGGCTTTGGATGATGGAATTGAGGAGCAGCGCATGTGAGTAGTTAGTGGGGGATATTTGATATTAATAGGGATGGCATGTAATATGGAGGGTTGTTGAGTATGCTCTTGTAAGGAGTGGCAGAGCACTCGAAATCTCTGTATTTTGTTTCTTGTACTCTTGTATACGTGTATTCTTGTATTCTTTCATTCTTGGATCCTTGGAGGATTGTAATTGGAATTCTTGCAAAGGATTATTGGGTGTTTCTTCTTCTATTTGAAGGATTAAACATTCATTCATTCTCTGTTTTCTAAGCAATTTACATTCCAATAAATTTGATTCCTATCACTTTCTTGGTTCTGGTTACACATTTTTAGGAACCATATTAATCATAAATTCATAATTTGAAATGTATTGACTGATAATAATAGTTTGAATTCCATTTATCTCAAAATTGGAACTGTATTGACTGAATTTTGAACTAATTTCCTTGACAGTTGTAAATGCGTCTTTTTTAATACCTTGTGCTGTCTTGCCAGCTGCCATAACTTATGGCCATACTGTTCAATATGTCCAAAAGTTCTCTTGCATATATGAATTGAATTCTAAGAGGTGCTTTTTGTAAAATTTAAGTGACAATAAATGAATTTGGTGAAGGAAAGTAATATATTCAAAACACAAGGGGAAACGTATTATCTCTTATAACTTTTATCAGAAGAATACTTTGCTGCATACTTAGCACATGGTTAATTTTTGGTCACGGTTATTTTGAGAGAAGTTATCATTTGCAAGCAAAAATTTTATATTCTTTTTGTTTGAATAAACATCTCATATGTTCTCCCCTGTTTAGGTGTCCGTTCTGATGGGATATGACGGTGAAGAAAACTTACTTAAAATTAGAAGAGCTCAGGCAGAATCTGGTGAAGATCAGAAAGATGTGATGAATGAGTTTGATTTCTCATTGGCCACTGGAAGATTTTCTTCTATCTTGTTGGGTAATTCTCCACCAATTTTATTATATGATGGGATTGCGGAGCAATCAGAAGGGAAGAGCCATTTACTAGCTGAAAGTAGTCATGAATATATTCCGCGTTCCATAAGTGGACAATGGTTTAAATTAGACGAGCTAAGTCAAACCCTGTCTTTATATGATGGGATTGCGGAGCAATCGGAAGGGAAGAGCCATTTATTGGAGCCTCCGGCTAATATTAATTCATTCTCATTGGAAAAAGATAGTCCCAACTTGGTGCTATCCAGTTCTTTGGTGAATGAAGGGGAATTAATTCCTAATGTTCCAGTGGAGGGCTCCTCTGTCTCTCTGGCTCCTAGACCACAACAAAATGCAACATCCATCGAGTTGATTCTTGACAAACCTATCAGCTGTATACCGGGAATAAGTAGTAGGCACTGTTGTCAGCTTGATAAATATGGCTTCCATACGGTGAGATCTCATTGAACTTCATCTAACAAATACAGTTATATGTTTTAATCATATAAGAAAAATTTAGGTCTCATTTCTCCTCTTCCTTTTCTCCCTTATAGTTGCGGAAATTGCTCAGCCATTTCCCTCGGACATATGCTGATATGAAGAATGCTCAGGGTGAAATTTATGATGGGCAGTATTTGATATTTTTTGGGAAGATCTTATCTTCTAGGTAAATTAAATCCATTTCTTGGTTAGTTTGTGATATTTTGTCTTTGAACTTCAAAGCGATGTGAACTTTTGTTTTTTTAGGCATGACTTTGTTCATGGTGGATTAATTCACTAGTCGATGGAAACATAAGTGATGCATTCACAAGCCTTAGTTGCATTTTCGACTCTATATTAATCTGCATGGTTCATTTTTAAGGCAAACAATATCTCTAGGGTTTGATTTAGTCAGGTGTTATATCTTCTGTTCCATTGAAGAAGGAATTTCAAAAAATATAGTTCATCTAATTCCTTCTTCTATCCATTTGGAATATGGAGAAAAGAAATAAAAGGTGATGGCAAGGAAAATATTCACAATTTTACATCATCATCCTCAAAATATTTATGAGCGTATGCATATCTAGATATTTTGGTGGATTGCGATTTTCTTTATTAAGGTTGAGTAGTTCAATTTTGGTACTTTTGGGCATTATTATCTCTCTTTTTTTTTTTTTTTTGAGAAGAAACCATGATAGTATGTATATATATATATATGAAGGTAATATCAAACAAAATACAACATCAAACCACAGGGCATCAAGGATGCACCAAGGATAACCCTGTAAGCACAATTAAGAAGCAAAACACACCCACCACCAGTCATGGCATTTCTAGCCACAAAGAAAGGCCACTACTGTATACAAGATCCAGTCCCTATGCCTGCAAGCAATTTACCCAATTCCTAGACCAATCAGAGATAGAGTATCCCCCATTCAATCTGGAGCATGCTACGCAATTACATGCAAGCCACCGTGCTTCCTTCCAAATACCAAAGCTATCCAAGGATTTGTCAACAAAGATCCTGCGATTTCTTTCCATCCATAACGTCCACAGTGTAGCAAAGGACGCTATTCTCCATACTTCTTTGATTCTGGAATTGGCAAAAGAAATGTTCTCCAGTGATATGCCCTCAAGAATAGAGGTCGGAGACCCAACCCCGTTAGGGAAAATTGCGCTCCACAAACCCCAGACACATCTAGCGATCCTGCAACCAAGAAAGATGTGTGCAATTGATTCACCGTTCTGCATACAAAGTGAACAACAATTTGGAGACATAGAGATCGACGAGAACTGTCTTTGAAGGACATCCAAGGTGTTGATCTTCCCCTGTGCCAGTAGCCATCCAAAAACCTTTACCTTTGATGGAATTTGAGCATTCCAAATACATCTAGAGACGGGAAAAGGAGGGAAAGACGGATCATCAATTAGGTAATCAAATAAGGATTTACATGTAAAGGAACCAGACGGGTGTATGGACCATCTAAACCTATCAGATTGGTTAGAGATTTGAATGTGGGATATAGCTGGGAGTAGGGAATTAACTTCAACTAATTCCCTAACCGTTGGGTTTCTACGGAAGTGAAGGTTTCAAGAAGGGTGGCCTGTTTTTGGATTTGAAGAGAAAATAGAGAGAAAGGAGTTAATAGGAGCATTATGGAGAGATGAGAGACGATACAGACAAGGATAGGCTTGTGCTAAGGTAGAAGAGTTTGTCGATTATCTTCCCAAAATCTGAAAGTACATCCATCTCCAACCTCCAAAGAACAATTGGTAAGAAAAATAGGAACCGAAGAAGACAAGAACTTCCATGGACTTCGGTATGTGACGGATCTTCCAACGCGCCACCCCCAATTAGTCATCGAATTCCCACAAACTGTCAATAACCTTTACCCACAAAGCTTGTTTTTCCTTTGTAAACCGCCATAACCATTTGGTACCTAGAGCAATATTTCTTTTGATGATGTTCCCTATGCCCAACCCTCCTTAGCTAACCGATCTTTGAACCAACTCCCAATTCGTGGGACTGATGCCATCTTCCTTATCCACTCCCTTCCAAAGGAAAGATCTAATCTTCTTCTCCATCTCCAAAGCCACTCCACTAGGAATCTTGAATAGAGACAGATAGTATAGGGGCAGTGACATAAGGACTGATTTAATCAAAGTTAGCCTTCCGTCTCTTTGACAAGAATCCATGTTTCCAACCACCAAGTCTTTTTGAGAATTTGTCCAACACGGGGAACCAAAATGATGTTGTCAACGGATTACCCCCTAATGGTAGGCCCAAATACTTCAACGGCCAAGTGCCAATAGAGCACCCAACATGGTTAGCAAGACGCAATAACAAACTTTGATCAATATTAATCCTGGCCATCTGACTCTTGGACATGTTTATCTTAAGCCCAGAGCATGCAAAAAGCTTGTAAAGGCTGAATCGTCTCCAAAACATTGCGTTTTGATCCTTCCAAACAGAAAATGGTATCATCTGCATATTGCAAAAGAGATACCTCTACCTCCTTCGCCCCTACTCTGAGGCCGCGAATTAAGGCATGCTACCTTGCATGATCCATAAGTCTGCCCAGACTATCCGTGACCATTGTGAAGAGAAAGGGAGAAAGAGGGTCGCCTTGCCTTAGCCCTCTCTTTACTTGAAACTTACCTCTAGGCCTGCCGTTGACTCTAACAGAGTAAGAAACGGACCGCACACAACCTCTCATCCATTTTCTCCAAGTTCTACCCAAGCCTTTTCTTTCAAGGATGAAATCAAGAAAGTCCCAGTCCACCGAATCATAGGCTTTGGCAAAATCAACCTGAAACAATGCCCCATCCTTTCTTTTCCTTCGATATTCCTCTACTGCTTCATTAGCAATTAAGACCGCATCAAGAATCTGTGTCCCATGTACAAAGGCTGACTGCGTAATCCCAATAGTGCTGTGAAGTATGGCTTGCAACTGGTTTGCCAACACTTTGGCAATTATCTTATATAGACTAGTAACCAGACTAATAGGTCGGAAGTCTTGTATTTTCAAGGAATCTCCCTTTTTCAGAATGAGACAAATGTAGGTTTCATTTGTCTTAGCATTAATGATCCCGCCATTATAGAATTCAGAGAACACCTTCATCAAATCCACTTTTATTACCTCCCATGATTTCTGATAAAAAGCCATTGAAAACCCGTCTGGGCCCGATGCCTTATTTCCATCACATCCAAACACTGCCGTTCGTACCTCCTCCATCTCAAAAGGTCTTTCTAATGACTCACATTCCACGCTACTTATTGGTGACCAATCTAAGCCTTCAACACCCCAAGATTGAGTGTGAGAGGGTGAATACAATTCTTGAAAATAGGAGACTATTGCATCCACAAGTTCTTGTTCAGAATCCATCACAACGCCATCTCCTCTCTCCGCCTTCTCAATGAAGTTGTGGGACCTCCTATGGGAAAGAATCTTATGGAAGAAGTGGAATTTGCATCTCCGTCTTGCATCCATTTGACTTTGGCTTTTGAAATGCCATTCTATCATCTCTAAGACCTACATCTGCCCAAGGATTGAAAATTCGATTTCGACTTGACCTCGGTCACTTGAAAATTGGAATTAATTCGGAGAAGTTTAATTCGACACAGAGAATTTTTGTAAAAATACGCTAAATTAGAGAAGTTTAGAGAATTTTTGCATATATGCTTAAATATCTAGATTTATTACAGTATAAGCTAAAAACTAATATAAATAGACACTTTTAATACATAAAAATACCAATAAGTGACCTAACAAAATCAATCTTGTTAAGTGGGTTGACGAATTTGAAATGGTGGCTTTTGGTCTTAATTCCTTTTCTTTGTTTTCATATTTAATTTTGTGGTGGCTTGCTTCTCGACCATATACTTTGCTAGTTTGAATTCCATCATGCTTAATTTATTAGTTTATTATTTAAATGTATTATTTTTTAATCTTGTTTTATAAGAATTATCTAAAAGAAGATGGCTTTGGGAATTCTTTTAATTGATTTTTAAGTTTTTCTTTTATTTCAACTTTATTTATTTATTTATTTAATTGCTTCTTTTCTTCTCTTTTTGGTAAAACATATCTCATAAGCTACATAATTTGCTAGCTTGTTAAATTATTTTTTAAAATTTATATTGCTATGTTAGTTGAAAATAATACATAATTATTGGTATTTCTTTGTTTTCTATAATAACATTTTTTTTCTTTTCTGTCGAATTTTATTAAATTTTTTGTCGAATTTTTACATTTTTGAATTGAAAAATATAATTTTTTTTCAAATTTCTCGAATTTTTGTATTTTTTATTTTACATCCACTTTGCACTTCGGTGGTAAAAAAAGGGAAATAATTAGTAGAAGTTCGTCGAATTTCGGAGAATTTTTGAACCATGCATCTGCGTGCTCCCCCTTCAAGTGCCTACGTTCAAGATCCAATTCCCCATTCCAACGAGATGTTCCTTCTATCGCATCCAACCTTCCAATAGAGACATCCAATTCATTCTTCTTGATAGCCATAGTTCCATAGACAACTGTATCCCATTCCTTTAGCTTCACCTTCATGTCGCATAATTTCATAATGAATCTATAGCCTTCCCATCCTTGAGAGTGTGATTCACCCCACCATTGCCTAATATTCCTCTGAAATTCCCGATGCGATAGCCAAAAATTTTCAAATCTGAAAGGTCCACCCCCACCTACATGTAGCGTATCTAGAAAAATGGGACAATTATCCGATGTAATTCTGGGCTGAGTCATCCGTTTGTTGGCATAGATGACGAAGAAGACCCAGAGAAGTCGTCCTCATCAAGCTTCTGGGGTACCTCGATCTCGCCCATCAGTTCTCGTTCTAGTTAGTTAGCATAGATGACGTGGCCAATTTGTTTCTTGGTAATAATATATTTGATTTATCTAGAAATTAACCTTATCAAACAATTTGAATTCAAACTTGGAGTGCATAAATTTTTAACATGAACATATGCAAATGATTTACCAAACAAAAGTTAATATAACACATACTACTATCACTGTGACAAGATGTTGGGGTCCTAGCAAGGGATTTCTTTTTTGTTTCTTGAACTAAATGTAGGGAATCAGGAGACTAATCTGGGATTATGGTTTTGGAGTGGATTGTGGAGCCCATGAGACTTTTCTGTTCATGGCATTTGACTCAAAGAAGAAAAAGAAAACTTGTTCATTAGGATTTTCTCACAAGTTTTATAGGGTTAACTTTTTGTGAATTTAACTCTACATAAAAAAAAAAAAATGCTGTAAACTAAAGGGCCCGAAGAATTTAAAAATCACAACACCATCTCGGTTTCTAACTTCCTTAAAGAAAAAAAGGAATTACAATGTTACTTTTTAAAGAAGTCACGATTATTGTCTATTGACTTGATGCACAATATTGATTAAATTGTGGCTTTTTCAATAAATTCCTCCCTCCCCCATTCTCCCCCAAGCTGCTCTTTAACTCCTTTTCTGGAGTTGGAGCATTGGGGAGTCCTTGTAAAAAGGAAACCCAGAACAAAGATTCTTTCATTATATTGTATATATATGTATAAAATATATGGCTAATACATGTGTTATATACATGTCGGGCGGGTTGGGTGAAAATCGAGTTAGACATCCAAACCCAAGATTTCACCCGACTTTTCAGGCGATGCTTAGCAACCACCTGATAGATCTGAGGGTGGGGTAAATACCCGCCCAAACTTGATCAGTTTGGATCGGGTTGGTCGGGTTTTTCGGCGGGTAAAACTTACGGCGCTAATAACAACTTGTCTTTTTTTTTATTACTGTTTTCTATAATTATATTCTCCTAGTTTTTAATTTGTGGACATGAAATTGGTGAGTGTGAAATGTAGTTTTATCCTTGTTATCAAGATTTAACTTTCACACTGTAGAATATATTTATATTCATATAATATATGGTTTAAGTGTGTAAAAATTAATGAATTAAATACTTAGGGAGGTATAATTAAATATTTTTCAATGACTAAGCATTGCGTTAGCACCGCCTCGCTTAGATGGGGCCAATTGCCTAGGCATAACCTTGATGCCTTGACATCACTAAATATAATATTCCTCATTGCATGCATTTTATTTTGTCTCATTTCGTTCCCATGTTCTTGCTCATTGGAACCGCAACCCTTTCAACGTTGTGATCCCACATTTTCCTCCTTGGCTTTAGATTTTGAGAATGTGTTGAAAGGCATTGGGTAGCAGCTAACCTAGAAGACTTTTTGTTGTGGAGAAGAGCAAATTCTGTGGGACTTATTTCCTTTAAGGTTTATTTCCTTTAAGAAAAGATGATAATATTAGGTTTATTTCCTTTAAGGAAAGATGATAATTTTAGTAGTCGTTTTATTTAGCAGTTACTAAAATTGTAATTATAGCTATATGTGTGCATAGCCCTGTATGTCTATATATATATGGTGTCCCTCCATTAAGACATCATCAAGAAGAAGAAAATATTTCCTCTCTTCTCACGTGGACGTAGGCCTTGGGTCGAACCTTACATCTTTGTGTCTTTTATTAGTATTTAACATGGTATCAGAGCTTTAAGCTCGTACACCTAGGAAATTTTTCTTTTCTTCCGACCTTCATCGTCGAAATTATTTTATTTTGGCCTTCATTGCCGGACCCTTCCTCGTTGGCCTTCATCGCCATTATTCGTGTTGCTGATTGGTGCGTACGTCTTCATCACTGCTACTATATCACCATTGACTATTGTGTCTTCCTCATCGACACTGCCGATATCCTAATCGTCGTCGACGCCTTCGTCTCCATTGCTACTGTGTTTCAATCGCCGCTGCTCGAACCCACCATTGCTGATTTTAGACGTTGCTACTGATCTTCGTCGTCTCTCGCGCATCTCTCTCACATATCTCTCTTCCGCATCACTGCATCACTGCATCTCTCTAATCTCCATCGCTATTTGCAGCTCCTGTTTGTAACCTATTAAAAAAAAAAAAAAAAGGGAAAAAGAAAAATGTCCGTTACTTCCGAAACAGTTGCAGAGTCCCCGGTGCCAGACGGATTCAACCAAGACGACATTAAAAAATTGAAATCTTTGCTTGGCACACTGGACAAACCCTCAGGTACCTGGTCATTGGCCCATTCAGGACCAGGACTTGGGGACGATGATTGGACATGCTAAGGAACAGGACGGGTTGTATTACCTTCAGACCTTAGTACATCCTAGCAAGAGTAACACTTCATTTCTCTTCGAGCACAAATTTTCCAATAAAGAAAAGCTATGGCTTCATCATCGCCGCCTTGGCCATCCTTCTTTTCGAACCCTTAAAATCATGTTTCTTTTTTTTGTTTAAGTCTCTCAATGTTGAAGATTTTCATTGTAAAGTGTGTGAACTTGCGAAACACAAGCGTATATCTTTTCCACTTAGTAATGAAAGAAGTTCAGATCCTTTTGACCTCATTCATAGTGATATTTGGGGTCCCTCTCCAATATCTAATGTTTTTGGAGCGCGATGGTTTGTGTCATTCATTGATGATTGTACTAGAGTCTCGTGGATATTCTTATTGAAACAAAATTTCGATGTTAGATTTGTTCTTCCTACCTTCCATAACATGATACACACCCAGTTTAGTGCTAAAATCAAGAGATTTTGATCTGACAATGCTAGAGACTATTTTAATCAAACATTGACCAATTACTTCCAAAACGAGGGGATCCTTCATGAATCATTCTGTGTTCACACCCCACAACAAAATGGAGTTGCTGAAAGAAAAAACGGCCATCTGCTTGATACAACCCGAGCCTTTTTATTTTAGAATACTATGCTTAAGTCCTATTGGGGGGCAGCTGTCCTTACTGCAACACACCTTATTAACCGCCTACCATCCCGAACCCTTGGTTTCAAAAGTCCTATGGAAAAGCTATGTCAATTTTACCCTAAGCTCAAAATCTCCAATAATCTTATACCTAAGATATTTGGGTGTGTATCATTTGTCCCTGTTCACCAACCCAATAGGGGGAAGTTGGACCCCAGAGCTCTCAAGTGTGTTTTTGTCGGATACTTTTCCACTCAAAAGGGATATAAATCATATCATCCGCCATCAAAGAAATTCTGTCTCTGTCGATATCACTTTTTGTGAACCTGAGCCCTATTTTTCCGCTCCTCCTTTTTCGGGGGAGAGTGTCATCATGGAAGATAAGGATCAAAACTCCCTTGATAACCCTTTTGATCTTTTTGGCCCCTTTAACCTCCAACAAACCAAACCCGAATCTCCTACACCTTCTGTACCCAATGACGAACCTAAGGATCAGATGACTGGACAAATGTACTCAAGGAAGAAAGCTGCAGCTCCTGAACCGATGCAAGTTCAAGAATCTGAATCAATCCCTGACAATGAGGTAACAAATCCTGAACCCTCCTTACAAATTTCATTAGTTCCTGAAATTAACAATGATCTTTTAGCCTCTGAACCTGACAATGATCTTCCTATTGGCATTAGAAAGGGCACAAGGGAATGCACTAAACATCCCTTGTATCCACTATCTCATGTTGTATCCTTCGAGAAGTTCTCGCCAACCCATAAGAGTTTCCTTACCAACGTGAACAACATCCAGACTCCTACATCATTATCCGAGGCTTTATCTAATACAAATTGGAAACAAGCTATGAATGTGGACATGGAAGCCCTTGAGAAAAATACAACATGGGAGTTGGTAAACTTGCCTGCAGGAAAGAAACCTGTGGATGCAAATGGGTTTATACAGTAAAATACAAAGCAGATGGGTCCCTAGAGCGCTACAAGGCAAGATTAGTAGCCAAAGGATATACTCAGACATATGGTGTGAACTATCAAGAGACATTTGCTCCGGTTGCAAAAATGAATACTGTGAGACTTCTTTTGTCATTGGCAGCCAATTATGACTGGGATCTGCAACAATTTGATGTAAAGAATGCATTTTTACATGGGGATTTAGAAGAAAAAATCCATATGGAAGTGCCTCTAGGATTTGGCACCACTGATAAAGTGTGTAAATTGAAAAAGGCCCTGTATGGACTTAAACAATCTCCGAGGGCATGGTTTGGTCGGTTTGCCAAAGTAATGACAAATATGAGATATAGACAAAGCCAAGGAGATCACACTCTGTTTATTAAGCACTCGACTTCAGGGGGAGTTACAACTCTATTAGTGTATGTTGATGACATCATCATGACAGGAAACAATGAGAACGAGAGACAAAATTTGAAGCAGTGTTTGACCGAGGAATTTGAGATCAAGGAACTAGGGAGATTGAAATATTTCCTAGGGATTGAAATGGCACACTCTAAATAGGGAATCTTTATTTCTCAACAGAAGTACATTATAGACCTTCTTAAAGAAACAGGGAAGCTAGCATGCAAACCAATGAATACTCCTATTGATCTTAATCAGAAGCTTGGAGAAGCTGAAGAAGCGCTGACTGTTAATAAGAAGATGCATCAAAGACTAGTAGGAAGACTCATCTATCTCTCTCACACAAGACCTGATATTGCATATGCCGTAAGTGTAATAAGTCAGTTCATGCACAGCCCTAAAGATATTCATTTGTAAGCAGCTAATCGCATTTTACAGTATCTTAAAGGGACTCCAGGACAGGGCATCTTATTTAAACGACACACAGGAGTGGTTCTTGAAGCATATACTGATTCAAACTATGCTGGTTTAGTAGTGACAGAAGATCAACTACTGGATATTGTACGTTTTTTGGTGGGAATTTGGTGACATGGCGAAGTAAAAAGCAGAATGTAGTGGCCAGATCTAGTGTTGAAGCAAAATTCTGAGCAATGGCACAAGGGGTTTGTGAGCTATTATGGTTGCAGATAATTTTGACAGATTTGAAGATACACTGGGATGGCCCTATGAGACTCTATTGTGACAATAAATCTGCAATTAGCATTGCCCATAACCCAGTTCAACATGATCGAACCAAGCATATAGAGATTGATAGACACTTTATTAAAGAGAAGCTTGATAGTGGGTTGATCTGTACTCCATATGTGTCTACCAATAATTAGCTCGCCGATGTGCTCACTAAAGGGTTAAACCATATTGCATTTCAAGCAAATGTGTCCAAGTTGGGAATGGTAAACCTTTATTCACCAATTTGGGGGAAGTGTTGTGGAGAAGAGCAAATTCTGTGGGATTTATTTCCTTTAAGGAAAGATGATAATTTTAGTAGTCATTTTATTTAGCAGTTACTAAAATTGTAATTATAGCTATATGTGTGCATAGCCCTGTATGTCTATATATATGGTGTCCCTCCATTAAGACATCATCAAGAATAAGAAACTATTTCTCTCTTCTCCCGTGGACGTTGGCCTTGGAGCCGAACCACGTTACATCTTTGTGTCTTTTATTAGTATTTAACACTTTTTGATCACTTTCACTTTTCCTCTCTTAAGGTGAGGATTCTTCATGTGTTATATACTCTTAAGGCAGCTTATAATCAAAAGAACTATGCACAAAAAAGTTGTATGTCTGACTTTTGTCTGTATGCCATCCATTTTTGTTTTGCCATTTTTATTTTTTATTTTTTTTTCCAATTTATTCATTGTGAGGCCTATATGGCCGACCTCATGAAGTTCGGAAAATGCTTGGCTGAGTTAAGTTGAGAAGGCCTATAGAAGTTTTACTGTTCTTTCTATTTATATGTTTTATAAGGTGAGATATTTTCATTCTTTATGCAGGGGAGTTAGAGCTAGTTCTTCATTTTCTTTCCTTGAGGTTGTTGTGGGTTGTGAAATTTCACATGTGGAACCTTCTGAATTTAAGAGCGATGCTGATGGTACTGAGGCAAAGAAGACTATTTATTTGCATTTGAAGAAGTTCTTCCGTGGTACTCGTTTTACAAATCAATATTTTCTTAAAAGTGTTCAATCCAGGCATACAGAGGGAGATTTTGTATGTGTTAGTGGAAAGGTAGGACTTTTCTTTTATCTACTAACTTCTTCAGTTGCACTTCAATTTTTCTAGAATGGTATAGCAACATTCTCTTGTATAAGTTTATCTTATGGTTGAAAAGTTCGTGAGAGAGGAGCGTAGTATTTGGGTACTCTTTGATAGTTTGATGGTATATGAGAATTCACATTCCAATTGTTTTCTTTTTTCAATATGATAATATTATTAAAGAAAATGCTTCTTGGGACAACTCATCTTTGTAGATATATTTTCAGAAGAGTTCATTATATATTTTTCTATTACTTTAAAATAAGTAGGCAACCTAATTTATTGAATGTTTTTAATGACACTGGCTTAATTATTTTTAGTATTTTCTGTTGAATTAAGTTTATGATTTTTACATTATCGGGTCCTCCTCATGTTGATTTGTTTGTGGTTCTTAATAATATAATTCATAGTTTCATATCTTCATATGAGTTGGTTGTGGTGAATGGTTACATATTTTATAGGCTAACCAAAAGGAATGACATGAATTCTTGACTTATCATGAGAAGGAATAGCATTTTTCCAATGCCAACAGGTAGTCCTGCTCCATCTACTAGTAAATTTACCCCAATTACTCTTTTGTCCACATTAATTGTTCTTACTACTAGGGGTGGCAAAAAAATAGATATAATCAAACACAAGTTCAAGAGCACTTAACATTGAAATTCTTATCATGCATTGGTGTTTGTGCTTAAAACACGTTTAAAACAGACAACATTTTTTTGTCAGTACTTGCTTGGTTTAAAAACAGGCTACCTGCTTTTTTTGGAATTTTATAATTTTATAGTTTAATGTTATTTCATAAAAGTTTATTACAATAAATAGTTTTAAATATACTGTTAATATGTGTTTATTTTTGTATATTTCAAGAGTATTAAGTTTATTGTAGAGTATACATAATTTGTTTTAATTTTTAAAAGAAATTGTATATAAATAAAAGATAAACTTTTAGGTTGGCTTTTTTACAATTAATAGAACTTATTATAAATTGTCTAGTTCTTTTATTATGATATAGAAATGGGTACCTGTTTATTTATTTGTAAATGTGTTGTCCTGGTCCATTTCTCAAAACAAACATGAAGTTTACATCCCACACATGACCCACTTTGGTAAAGTTAATGTCCATACCTATTTAAAAGTGGGCTAGCAACAGCGGAGAAATAGGTATGAACCCAATTTGCCACCCTCACTTACTATAGTTAGGTGTAGCTTTGACCAAAAGTATTGTTCAAAACAACCGTCTAGCACACTGATCTCATAAAATATCGAATATACGCCTTAAGTATTTCCCAGTCTTTTATGATATTAGAGCACAAGCTCTTGAGAAACATATTGTTGGCTTGTGTTTAATGTGGTCTTAATAGCTGGTTACTTGTTTCTTCTTTTTATTTCATTAACATGGAGCTACTAATAGTGGTATCTTGATCCTCATCATCTTAGTGACTTAGTTTGTTCATCTCCAATTATGTCCAAAGAATCTCCACATGGTATGCTCACACCCATCAAGATTATTTGCAAGTTCACTAAATTCAAGAGGCAAATTTTGTTTGGTTAAAGTTAATAACTAGCTCAAAGTGAAAATTGAGGTTAATTGTTCAGAACTACCCACCCATTAAGGTTAATTGTTCAAAACTAACCTTCAAATGTAATGTTATCCATTCACCTTGTTTAATGTGCCCAAGAATCTTGCTCTTTGTTATCTAGAAAATAACAAAATTCTCATGCTTAGGAAAGCTAATTGCACAAATCTCAAAGAGACATATGTGCTCATTGACTCATTTCATCTGTGAGTGTCTTTGGTTTGTGTAATACAATGGGATATTGAGATTTGTTTTAGTATGCCACAATCTGTGGTCTTGTCATTGCCATTCTCCTATTTCACTAGGTAGTCCAAATTTTTGTCTCTATGCATGGAAACTGTGCAAAACCAGGCAATTCATTTGTATTTGAGAGTAAGTTTGTTCATGTTACAAAGTTAATATTTTTAATCTCAATGACCAGTGATTAAGGAAACACTACAAAGAAAGAATTTTTTGGGGGAAGGAAGATATAAATTTGTATACTTTGAATGGCTCACTTAACTCAGAGGAATTTACAGCTTGATTATCATTTTTTTTTTATGATCGTGGTTGATTTATTTTGATGTTTTCTTGTCATCATGTTGTATATATTACTGTTTGTTGTTGTTCTTTTTTTTTTTTTTTTTTTCGGAATTTTCATTTATGTACTTTCTTTTAGTCTAAATTTGTAATTGTTTTTTCCTTCTTTCTTCCTTTTTTTATTATTTTTATTTTTTTTATAAACAAAACCAGGTTAGAACAATGGGTAAGAATGATCATTTTGAAATGAGGGAATACCATATTGATGTGATTGACAATGCAAAAGAATCACATCTACATGGAGAAGCAAGACCATATCCTTTGTATCCATCCAAAGGAAGCCTAAATCCAAAGTTTCTCAAGGAAATAATTATGAGGTCTGTGAACCCTAACTTCTTTTTTAATTTGATCCCTTCATCCATTTTGTTTCTTTCAACAATAGGATATTCAATGATAGAAGTAAGGAGCTGAATAAACTATGGGAGGACATTAGGTTTGTAGCCAGTTCGGTTCATGCAGCGGCATTAGTTCGAGGCCCCTCTCTTATAGATCGGGTTTTAGACTGGGGAAGTTGCTTGTTTCAGGTGTAGAGTATGGTTGTTAGACATGGGATGCATTTTGTGATAGAATTTCAGGGTTGATGTTCTGTTTGTTTTGTATGTTCTAATTGGCGAGGTTGCACTTCTGGTGCTCCTTGAGGCTGTAGTTCATATTTTACAATAAATGCAATATTTGTTTCTGCTAAAAAAAAAAAAAAAAAAATCCAATTTGTTTCTTTCTTTCCACTAGACTATTTGATTTAAAATAACAAATAAAGTCATTTAATACTAGTTGCTTATTGGTTAAATCTTTTTTCACCCATTTTTCTCTTTTAGTATTCTTAGTGAGTCCTCTTAGTATTATAAAAAATTCACTCTTCGGGATGTTATGCTCAAGAGGTTCTGATCATTTTTGAAAATCAAGGCCTTTTTTGTTTTACATGTGTCTCTTTCTTTTTTCTTAACACCTTGAGAAACTTCTGTTTAGTCCATTGATTGAATTTTTGACATTTAATCTTCATTAATTGTCATGGTTTATGTTTTTTTTGGGAAGTCCTTAAAGCATGTAACATTAGGCAGATTTTTACATGGGGCAGATTTTTCCAAAATGGGATAGATTATTGCAAGAATTTAATACTTTTTTTTAATAGGAAACGAAATATGCATTAGAAATAAATGGATAACAAAAAAAAAGGAAAAAAGAAATCAGGAGGGCAAGAAGCAAACCTCTTATATTAATGGCATTTTGAATAATGGGCCTCTTAGTTGTTGATTTGCTACAATAGAATGGATTGACCGATTACTCGATGGTCATGTCTTTGTGAGAATTATAATGTTACCACCAAAAACTTATGTCATAATGTTCATTTCAAGAAGTGTAAATGCTTAGTTGTGCATTGATAGGCTAATGTTGACATCATTCTTTGCATATGTTATTGACATTATTGTTTTGACTATTGTTATTGTTTTTTGTCACATCCAGAGCCTTGCAATCCTTGTCAATAAATATTGATCCTATCCCTAAGGATATCGTCAAGGAGTTTGATTTGTTAAGCCTGCATGACGTAAGTGTAATTGTTGAATTCTTGTTGTTTAAATGGCTTAAAATATTATTATCTCCGTTGAAATTTTGCTTTCAGTGTAATGAAAACTAGCATGATGACCCACGGTCTCAAAAAAAACTAGCATGATAACTCTACCTGTAATTGCCAATTGAGAATAAAAAGGAGAATTGTATTTGTAACCAATTAGATCATCAGAAGCTGTAAGTTGGAGAATTGTATGAACAATAAAACATACAACAGCAAAACCAACTGCAACGATGACCTGGAGCCTTGTCATGACTATTTTGGGTTAGCTATATGAAATTTGTTCCACCATTCAACTCTATTTAAGGTCACATTTTCTATTAGTTACTACCCACATCATTCCTCATTGCTGCAATAATTGAAGTTTAGTTTTTGACCTGTCTCATGCATTTTTGTACTAATACCTCACACCATCTTGCATCTTCTCAGTCACAGGTGCAATACTTGGTGTTCATCTCACATGGTCAAACCACCTCAGTGAACTTTTCATTTATTCTTAATTTTGATGCTACTTTTAGTTTGTTAGAATGATTTAGTTTCTGATTCTATTCTTTATAGTTTTGCCACTTAGGACTTATCCACTTTTGCCACTACTGCATCCATTTTATATGCATACTATTCTTTAGCTGCACTAGTTGCCCCATATTTATGCTCCATAACTTTGTAAAACCTTCCTATGAGAGCCATCATACTGTACTCTCGTATTATGGCAGTGTATTCCTCATTCCTTGATATGTTCTCTTTAAATTTTCTCCACAAAGTTGGCTGAATTCCATTCACATAATAAGGGGCTGCAAGCATAGCATGATAGTCGATATATAACAATGATAACTAAAGTTTACACACATCAGCTCAAAGCAGTTACTGCATGAGTCAGGTGTATAACTGTTTGCATTGTATGCATGCAGAAATGTATATTGTATATTATTTGTGTAATGGAGGAGTGCTTCTGGAGTATTATGTGGTTGACGCATCCTATTGAAGTTAAAAGGAAAATTTTATAAAACCGCAATTATGTGATTGACGCATCCTTTAGATGCCTTAGTTTGGAAGATTGACCTTTAAGATAACAAATATTAAAGCACTCAAAAAGTGTAAAACTTATAGCTAACATGTGGCACATGTATATACATGCTTGTTGAAGTTTCATTTCTATCAATTTGCCTCTTTCGAAAAAAAAATAGGTTTCATTTCTATCTTTTGTCTTAATCTAGTCTATCTTCATACTAAGGTATTTTTCTGAAATCCTAGTTTCCTTTTCCCCCAGCTCTAGTTTCATAAAATTAACACAAGTTCATCCACCAGAGACATACACTTTGGGACTTCCATCAACATCTGCCTACTTAGCTTCGACATTCATTTATGGACTTAGGGAAATGTGTTGTCTGTACCTCCTTCCTATAATCTTTCCTTTGATACCATGCATCTGATTTCTAGCTTAGATGTATCCAATAGAGTTCATGCTGCTTGTGTTAAATTGCTTCTGCAGATATTATTTTGCTATGTGATGATTTATTTATTGTCCACGCAGGCATATATGGCAATCCACTATCCAAAGGACTTAAATGAGGCTGATTTAGCTCGCAAAAGGCTAATATTTGATCAGTTTTTCTACATTCAGGTATTTTAATTATGCCAGATTTATTCTGTTATGTTCAACTTTCAAGTGATCAATCCTTTTCTATTTTTATTTAAAGCAAATGTAGGAGTCCAAAATCTTATTCTTTTCTAGATAAATAGGGGGCTTTCACCAGATTACTCCTGATGGGCAAAAGAAATTCTCCAGTTACCCACATTTGATGTAATTCAAAGAATTTCCTTACTTGTGCTAACTGTATGCTTTGCATCTGCAATTTTTATTTATTTATTTATTTTTTCTAAATTAGGATGAAGGCATTATTTTAAAAATACCTTCAACCAAGAGCAAAATGCGTCTTTGGCCCAATGGCGCTAACTGAAGGTGTTTCTGAAAAGAGTCCTTTGATGGTGTCTTTCTTTAAAAAGCCTTTAGAATGTGTCTTTCTTAGAACTGCCTTCAGAGGCCTCCTCTGCGTATTCTCTCTATTCCCTCTCATCTAACACAAATCTCTATTTTGAAATTGACTGCCCCCTCTCGTTAATCTCTAGAGTATAATATCAATTGCCCTACATTTCAAGTGCCTTACTCCTTGTGATAATTCATTTTCCTTGGACAAAGCTTTATCAGATTTTCTTGGTATTTGTGGGAATCAACTTCATTTTCTCAATAAGAGAAACCAATTAAATTAGAATAATCACATGGGATCCTTGATTCTTGTCTTAATTATCCAAATTCAATCTCAAACTCTGTATGTGGATTTGAGACAGAATGTGACCACTTGACTATCTTGGACATGGATATTGATTAATCTGATATTCAATGTGTTATTAAAATTACTCATGTTGGACTCACAATCTTGTTTGCCATTCTCTGAAGTTATTAGCGACCGTAGACCTTGTTTGACTCTTTCTACTTCTTAGTTGGCCCGACTGTTTCAAATGCTTCAACCACTTGGAACATGGATAGAAAGAGATGGATTGCTGAATAGTTACAGAAAGCCAGAACTAAACACTGTTCTCATTGAGGAATGGGCCAGTCTCACCAAGAAAATTTTGAAGGCTCTTCCATATTCTCTAACTTCAAGCCAGTTTAATGCAGTGTCAGAAATTATTTGGGACCTGAAGCGGCTCATCCCCATGAACCGGCTTTTGCAGGTACTGTAAGTGAATAATACCTTTCTAATATCTAGATTTCTAGATAATTTGTGTACTATGCAACTAATCTAAACATGTGCACTGAATATGCTTCTGAAGTTCTTTGGAAATGGGACATAAGTTTGCAATCTTTTAATGTTATTGTATTAAGTGCTCCAAAAATGTTGGCCACGGTATATATTTATGCCATGTTCCTAATGGTTGCTTACTATTCAGATAGTCCGATTGTTATGTCCTGTAACCATTTTGTAGTCTGTGTTTTAAAGTTCGAATTTTCTATTCTAGTGATGTCTGATACTTGGAGATCAACTGGAACCTGTGTTTTATTTGTTGGGCCTTGGTCATGGAATGGAAATTTTTTTAACGTCTCTGAATTTTGATCGAATTTTTTTTCTTTTTTTGAATTATCCAGTTATAAATTAAATGCAAATGAAATACTATAAAAATTCCATATTTAGGTAATTAGGTATAATGAAATAATTTTTAAAATTTGAAAAACCCTTTGCCTTTTTAATATTCAAACACAATGTCAAAAGATATCAATGCTAATTTCAACTTTTGATAGAAGATGTTTGTTCCCAAAGAATAAAATATATTGGATTGAAGTACAGTTTCATAGGTAATAGATATAAACTAAAGAATCACTAAAAGAGAAAGGAAAATAAAACTTAAAAACTCTAATTTTAAAAATGAAAAGAACATGAAAATTATAAAATATGTCTAATTCACTCATCTCCTATGTATGTTAAGAATAGAAGTCATAAATTAGTTTGTTATTGATATACTATGCATCAAGTATTATAGAGATTATAAGACTTACTTTGATTTGAAGCCTCATTCATAATTTCATAAGTTTTGTTGTGCTGAGGACTAGTGTAAAACTCGTCAGATCAACCATGAAATAAATCTATTAAATCAAACTACGAGAAGAGCTAGGACGGCCTTGGATAGAGTAGAGTGGAGGAAGTAGATTCGTGTAGTTGACACCATGTAGTTGGGAAAAGGCTTAGTTGAGTTGAGTTTTAAAATTATGTTTGTTGTAGTATATCTAGAAAGAAACATTAATCTTTTGAACATTTAAGTCAAAGTCTTTATACTTCTCTAAGATGTCAAATTTTTACAAAAGTTTTCCATGTCAAATTAAACTTCCTGAATTAATTTTGAACTTTTAGGGACCAAAGTTTATGGAGAATTCGGATTGTCGATCCTTGGTCCTAGTATGATGCTTCACTTTTAATACTTCCAAATGAAATGCAAGGTTTTTCTTGAATTGCATCTAAAAAATTCCTTGAGAAAGATAATTATATAAATTCGCAGTCTCATAGCCAAACAAGATCTTATAGAAGGTAGGCATGCGCTTAGATAGTAGGACCACTAGGGACTCAATATGTCGATATCTGTTTTGGCACTACTCTTGCTTTATTGTCTTACTGGTTCTTTCCCCATGCATCTTGAAATAAGAGCTTCTAACTTCCTCCAGCCGAGTCTTTAACTCTTTCCCTCTTCATGTAACATATAAACATATTGATGAAGAATCGCTCCAGAGGATGGGTCACTTTTGGTAGTGCCAAACTTGAGATGAGAGTGGGATTCAAAATGATATTTTTTTTTTTCTGACAAGAAACATAACTTATTAATAGTAGGAATTCAAAATGATAATTTCAGTGAAAAGTCCAAATGAAGAGACAGGTAGATTTTTTAGATTAAGTTAATTTACACCAAGGAAGACTTAAATGCGATAATAAGCAAGGACTATGAGGATATTGTTTATATTCATGATTCTGAATAAGGGATTGATCTCTATAAATTGGAATCTACCTAATTTCAAAACTAGATTTCACTGTATTTTACCTAATTGAATAGCTGAAATCTTATAATTTTTTTAAAAAGAAACTAGGAAATCTTATAAAAAAACTTAATAGCTGAAATCTTACAGACATCTAGTAATTCAGAAAATGCTTCACTTTTGGTGAGGGACCATCCAAAATCAGGTTCGATAAAGTCAACTGCTCTGAGCCATGAAGAGGTAAGAGAGGAAGACCAACATGGTCAAGATGAAGTCAAGCTTAAGCTCCATCTCCCCTTGCTAATACTTGTCGTTGTGAAGGACTATGTTAAAGCATTCCAGTGAGTGGGACATGAAGTATGTTTTTAGTTTGGACCATGTGATACATAGATGTGAGAAAATTATTGTATGACTCATTTTCTTTGTTTTAATTTAATTTATTAGTTTAACCAATAAATGCATTATCAGAAAAGCCTGCATCTGGTCCATTACTGGCTAGGTGCTAGGTTTGCCTTGTGGTATTTTCTAGATCATCTAAAATATTAAAATGAACATCTTCACTTGTATGCATTCTTTCCAGCATAAAGAGGGATGGCAGATATCTTCCAATAAAATATAATGGGGGGAGGGGGCATAATGGGGGATCTTGTATTATGGAGTGAAAATCACTGATTGTTTGACAAGATAATCTTACTTTTTTTTTTTTTTTGCTATAACTTGTGGAAGGATGTAATGAGGTTTAAGTTGTGCCAAAAGCGGGATAGACCTATATTCTTAGTTTTGCACAAGTACTTGTTTAGGGTAATTTGTTACGTCTTTTGCCATGTTAATGGCTATTCTGTGTATAAAGAACACAAACTAAAAATCTACATTACAAATTTATTTTATAAAATAATTGAGTGGATATTTCTTGTAGAGTTGTGCAAGGAAAAGTTGGATGGCCCAAAGTTCTAGTTAATTTATTTCTTGATCAGATTAAGTATTAAAAGTACTGATTCATCACTATATTATAAATGTTTTTGATAAATTTTCAGGGTGATGTCGGATGTGGGAAAACTGTGGTTGCCTTTTTGGCTTGTATGGAGGTTGTTGGCTCTGGTTATCAGGTTCTTACTTTGAATTCTTTTAATATTTTCTCTACTTTGTGAACTTTGTGATACCTTCAGTGTAATTAATTCTTGGTTTGGTTGCTAAGATAGTTAGATTGCATATTTTAGTTTTTAGTAGAGTTTTTCTTTCTTCAGAAATGTTCTTAGTGTATATTCATGAGTATATCTTTTAAGTTTTCTCCATTTTAGTTGTAGTTAACTTCTTGCCAATGGCTAAATGTATGTGATCTCTTCTACAGGCAGCTTTCATGGTTCCAACTGAGCTGCTTGCAGTCCAGCACTACGAGCACTTGGTGAAACTGCTAGAGAACATTGAGGATTCATGTAGACCTTCTATTGCTCTACTTACTGGTTCAATACCAGCAAGGCAGGCACGGACTATTCGTCAGGTGGACATTATTGTGTTATCTTCTTGCCTTAGTTGTAAATTTTAGAAATTTTACCATCAGTGTTGTTGACAGGGTCTTCAAACTGGGGACATCTCCCTAGTCATTGGAACACACAGCCTAATTGCTGACAGTGTAGAATTCTCAGCATTACGTATTGCGGTTGTTGATGAGCAGCATCGCTTTGGTGTGATCCAAAGAGGAAAGTTTAACAGTAAGGTGATCGTCTTAATTGGTTAACTAACAATGCTGTCATCATCATTCGTAGGCTCCATAATCATAATTCTACACATTGCTCTCTTTTATAATTTGCTTTGAGTAACTTAATCTAATTTTTCTGTCCTTCCGCATTCTGTTGTCTTGGTAACTTCAAGCTGCAATTCCTTCTTAAGTCTTAACATCTTCTTTGTTCTTCTATATATATATATACAGGGGCATAGCTAGGATTTTTCATTCGGGTGGGCTAAAATTTTTTTTAAGAAAAATCTCAACGATACGATAAGAGTTGCTGGAGGTTTTGGGCGATTTGAGCGTTGATTTAGAGCTACGATTTGGAGCTGCGATTTGGGCGTTGATTTAAGGATTAAGGGTATAAATTAAGGATATTATGGAATAGTTTTTTAAAAATATTTACCTGAGCCTAGGCTAACCATGAATAGCTACGTCCCTGTATCCAAGATAGTTTAAGGTGGTTCAAGTATACGCAATGAAGACATCTACCTAGGCTAATTAAGAAAAGTGACTTGTTAATATCTCATAATGTTAATAAAGGTAGAGTAAGACTTAAAATAACATAAAAAAGATAATTATAAAATGGATAAACTTATAATTTATTACTCATACAGGGAATGAAAGAAATAGATTCATGTAGTAAGTCACAATCTATGTTACCTGGACTCGGGTATGGGTGTCGGACACAGGTTTATATCTATAGGTCCGACTTGATCGTTTCAAATTCTAGGATACGGGGACTTGACTATCTTATTGTTGTTCTTTCATTTTTTTTATTTTTTTCATTCATTTATTGTCCGTTTTGTTCTTCTATTTAAGTGACTTTCACCTATTAGTCATTATCTTCTTTCATGCTTTCTCTTCTTTCCATTGGAGAATCTACATATTAATATTCTAAAATTTAAAGTGTCGGACACATATCCCAAACCCATGTCGTATCATGAAGTGTCGGACACGGGTACATCGGGCTAAAGTAAAGAGTCCGGGTAACATAGGTCATAGTTTAGTTACACTATTAATTTCATTCACAATGCCTGGCCTTTAGTTAAATGGGAGGTAGGTAGCAGAGAGAGACATGAAATACAAATGAACGTGGATGCATGCTAGTGTTAAAAAAAAATGTTCATTTTTTTTTTCAAATAATTAGTACATCTCACTTTTTCATTTTCTTTCATTAGGAAGTATTTTTTTAATAATAATAATAATAATAATAATAATAATAATAATAATAATAATAATAATAATAATAATAATAATAGTGATGTGACATAGGTAATTTTTTCTCATTTTTTTGGTATGTAATTTTTTTTTTGAAATTATTTAATGTCGACTTGTATCCAATTATTTATTAATTTATTCATTGATTATTATTATTGGGTTTTTTTTTTTAAAACATTATTATTGGATTAGTTTATTGATTATTATTATTGGGTAGAAGGATGAAAATGGAGACAAATGAATATTGAGTAGAAGGATATATGGAGAAGAAAAAATAAAAATTGAGGGACTGCTGGATTTGAACCCTCGACTTAAGATATCCAACTACGCCACTCTACCAACTGGGCTAAGGTCAAATGATATTTTTATATAGCAACAAGTAATATATTTATACAAAACTTACCTGGGCTACAACCCAGGTTAGCCCATGAATAGCTACGTCCCTGCATATAGACACAAGCCAACTGTCGCAGACTTTTTCTTAAACAAGAGACTACAATAATCAAAGTAATTTGCGCTGAATTTTTGGTGAAGTTTTTCAATGTCAAACTTGTCGAATTAAAAAGTTTAGGTAATTTCACGGGTGAAGTCTAGGCTTCACGGCTGGGGCAAAGACATTATCTGGTGGGAAACTGTGAGAAAGAAGGAACTTGAGATAGTGGTGCAACAACTCGATCAGTTAGAAGGAAGTCCTGATTGGAATGAGATGTTGGCTTGAGATAGATCATTGGCTAAAACCGAACTATGGAAACTATGTATCAGCAAGGACCGTGCTGCATTACTAAAATCAAGGGTTCGGTGGCTCGAGGAGGGTGATGCAAACACGAAATTCTTTCATCGGCTTATGAATGGAAGACGATCTGTCAATACAATTTTCAGATTGGAAATGGTTGATGGATCATTAGTTGAGGGTGAGGTGGAGATTGTGTTTGAGATCACGAAATATTTTCGTGATCTATATTCGTCCCATGGAAAACGTGCATGGGGGGTGGATGGATTTGATTGGTGCCCAATTGGGATGGAGGCTAGGATCGAGATTGAAGCACCTTTTGACTTGGAGGAGGTGAAGGAAGCTGTGTTTGCTTGTGAGGGCTCCAGGGCTCCAGGGCTCCGGGGCCTGATGGCATGACTTTGTCATTTTTCCAAAGTTGTTGGGATTCTATTAAAGATGACCTTATGAAGGTGTTGGTGGAATTCTTTGATAATGGGGTTATTAACGGATGTAAAAAAGAAACATATATATGCCTTATTCCTTAAAAGACAGCTTCTCGTAGGGTTGTGGATTTTAGGCCCATAAGCCTTACCACAAGTTTGTACAGGATTCTGGTGAAGGTTTTGGCAAATAGGTTGAAAGGTGTTCTGCATGGCACTATATCGGAAAATCAGATGGCTTTTGTTCAAGGGCGTCAAATTGTTGATGCTGTGTTAGTTGCAAATGAGTTGGTGGAGGAATATAGATCTAAAAGGAAGGAGGGGGTTGTATTTAAACTTGATTTTGCTAAAGCTTATGATATGGTCAATTGGGACTTTCTGTTAAAATAATAAAAGACACAAAGATATAACGTGGTTCGGCTTTATGGCCTACATCCACGGGAGAAGAGAAATAATTTTTATTCTTGTGTAATGTCTTAATGGAGGGACTCCATATATATAGACATACAAGGCTATGTACTTATGGCTACATTTATAATTTTAGTAACTGCTATATTCCTTAAAGGAAATAAATCCTTAAGGAAATAATTCTGTACAGGAAACATATCTATCAACAATAGGAAACAAATCTCAACACTCCCCCTCAAGCTGGTGAATAAAGGTTTACCATTCCCAGCTTGGACACATTCGCTTGAAATGCAGTATGATTTAACCCTTTAGTGAGCATATCGGCGAGCTGATTATTGGTAGACATATATGGAGTACAGATCAACCCACTATCAAGCTTCTCTTTAATAAAGTGTCTATCAATCTCTATATGCTTGGTTCGATCATGTTGAACTGGGTTATGGGCAATGCTAATTGCAGATTTATTGTCACAATAGAGTCTCATAGGGCCATCCCAGTGTATTTTCAAATCTGTTAAAATTATCTGCAACCATAATAACTCACAAACCCCTTGTGCCATTGCTCGGAATTCTGCTTCAGCACTAGATCTGGCCACTACATTCTGTTTTTTACTTCGCCATGTCACCAAATTCCCACCAAGAAACGTACAATATCCAGTAGTTGATCTTCTGTCAACTACTGAACCAGCATAGTCTGAATCAGTATATGCTTCAAGAACCATTCCTGTGTGTCGTTTAAATAAGATACCCTGTCCTGGAGTCCCTTTAAGATACTGTAGAACGCGATTATCCGCTTGCAAATGAATATCTTTAGGATTGTGCATGAACTGACTTATTACACTCACTGCATATGCAATATCAGGTCTTGTGTGAGAGAGATAGATGAGTCTTCCTACTAGTCTTTGATACGTCTCTTTATTAACAGTCGACGCTTCTTCAGCTTCTCCAAGCTTGTGATTAAGATCAATAGGAGTATTCATTGGTTTGCATGCTAGTTTTCCTGTTTCTTTAAGAAGGTCTGTAATGTACTTCTGTTGAGAGATAAAGATTCCATGTTTAGAGTGTGCCACTTCAATCCCTAGGAAGTATTTCAATCTCCCTAATTCCTTGATCTCAAATTCTTCGGTCAAACACCGCTTCAAGTTTTGTCTCTCGTTCTCATTGTTTCCTGTCATGATGATGTCATCAACATATACTAATAGAGCTGTAACTCCCCCTGAAGTCGAGTGCTTAGTAAACAAAGTGTGATCTCCTTGGCTTTGTTTATATCCCATACTTGTCATTACTTTGGCAAACCGACCAAACCATGCCCTCGGAGATTGCTTAAGTCCATACAGGGCCTTTTTTAATTTGCACACTTTATCTGTGGTGCCAAATCCTGGAGGTACTTCCATATAGATTTCTTCCTCTAAATCCCCATGTAAAAATGCGTTTTTTACATCAAATTGTTGCAGATCCCAGTCATAATTAGCTGCCAATGACAAGAGAAGTCTCACAGTATTCATTTTTGCAACTGGAGCAAATGTCTCTTGATAGTCCACACCATATGTCTGAGTATATCCTTTGGCTACCAATCTTGCCTTGTAGCGCTCTAGTGACCCATCTGCTTTGTATTTTACTGTATAAACCCATTTGCATCCAACAGGTTTCTTTCCTGGAGGTAAGTCTACCAACTCCCATGTTGTATTTTTCTCCAGGGCTTCCATTTCCACATTCATAGCTTGTTTCCAATTTGTATTAGATAAAGCCTCGGATAATGACGTAGGAGTCTGGATATTATTTAGGCTGGTAAGGAAACTCTTATGGGTTTGTGAGAACTTCTCAAAGGATACAACATGAGATAATGGATACAAGGGATGTTTAGTGCATTCCCTTGTTCCCTTTCTAATGGCAATGGGAAGGTCATTGTCAGGTTCAGAGGCTAAAAGATCATTGTTAGTTTCAGGAACTAATGAAATTTGTAAGGAGGGTTCAGGGTTTGTTACCTCATTCTCAGGGATTGGTTCAGATTCTTGAGCTTGCATCGGTTCAGGAGCTGCGGCTTTATTCCTTGAGTACACTCGTCCAGTCATCCGATCCTTAGGTTCGTCATTGGGTACAGGGGTTGAGGGAGATTCAAGTTTGGTTTGTTGGAGAGTAAAGGGATCAAAAAGGTCAAAAGGGTTATCAATGGAGTCCCGATCCTTATCTTCCATGATGACATTCTCCCCCGGAAGAGAAGGAGCGGTAAAATAGGGCTCAGGTTCATAGAAAGTGACATTAGGGATTGGGAGAATAAAGCTCACATCGGATTTTTGTTTTAATAAGAATATCCACGAGACTCTAGTACAATCATCAATGAATGACACAAACCATCGCGCTCCAGAAACATTAGGGATTGGAGAAGGACCCCAAATATCACTATGAATGAGATCAAAAGGATCTGAACTTCTGTCATTGCTAAGTGGAAAAGATATACGTTTGTGTTTCGCAAGTTCACACACTTCACAATGAAAATCTTCAACATTCAGAGATTTAAACAAAAAAGGAAACATGATTTTAAGAGATTGAAAAGAAGGATGGCCAAGGCCGCGATGATGGAGCCATAGCTTTTCTTTATTGGAAAGTTTGTGCTCAGAGAGAAATGAAGTGGAACTCTTGATAGGATGTACTGGTGTCTCAAGGTAATACAACCCGTCCTGTTCCTTAGCATGTCCAATCATCGTCCCCAAGTCCTGGTCCTGAAATGCACAGTAAGTAGGGAAGAAGGTCACATTACAACTCAGATCATGGGTCAATTTTTTAATAGAGATAAGATTGGTAGATAGTTTAGGAACATGAAGAACATTTCTGAGTGTAAGGATGGGGCTGATGTGAACATCACCTATACCAGCAACTGTGGTTAATGATCCATCAGCTGTGGCTATTTTACGACTACTAGGACATGGGTTGTAAGTATGAAATATATTGGGAGAATTGGTCATATGATCAGTAGCACCAGAATCTATAACCCAAGAGTTAGCAAAAGATTTATCCGAGACGTTAAATCCAATAGAAATAGGAAAATTACCTGAATGGGCCAATGAACAGGTACCTGAGGGTTTGTCAAGAGTGCCAAGCAAAGATTTTAATCTTTCAATATCGTCTTGGCTGAATCCGTCTGTCACCGGGGAGGCTGCAATTGTTGGTTCAGTAGACAGATGTGCTTGACCACTGGTTTTCTGCTGTCCTCCGTTGTAACCCCAGTCTTTACTGGAAGTTGAAGGCTTGCCATGAAGTTTCCAACACTTCTCCCTTGTATGTCTAGTCTTCTGACAATAAGTGCACCTTAGATTGTCCCTATTGTCTCGATTTGGGACCTTTGATGATTCAGCGCGCGGAGTGTGTGTCCTCTGATCATTTCCTCGATTGGCGATCATAGCTGAGCCTTCCAACTTCTGAGGTGTGAGCATAACATTTCTTCTGCTTTCTTCAGTCCGGATAGCAGAGATAGTCTCATTCAGAGTTAGTAACTCTTTGCTGAGAATTTGAACTCTTACTTGATCAAACTCTGCATTGAGTCCAGCCAAGAAGTCATAGACTCGATCCTTCTCAATATAGTTTTTTAAAATTACAGCATCTGCAGGGCATTTAGTCTCAATACACCTATAATGGTCAAGTTCTTGCCAGAGATTTTTCAAAACATTGGCATATTCAGTGACTGTCATGTTGCCTTGTTTTGTTGTTCCAACTTTCACTTTGATTTCATACACTTGGGCTGCATCATGGGCCTTAGAGTATGTCTGATGAACGACATCCCAAATGTCTTTGGCAGTAGTTAGAAACATGCATGTATCGCTAATATTTGGCGCCATTGAATTCCATAGCCATGCCATTATAGAAGCATCTTCGTTATCCCACGCTCTAAACTTAGGATCTCCGGGTGTAGGTCCAGTGCCCAGAAGATGACTTAGTTTTCCTCTGCCCTTCAGAAAAGTACGTACCAGCTGAGACCACTTCAAATAATTTTTTCCATCAAGTCTGTAGGCGGCTTGAATGTTCGGTAGTTCTCCTTTCTCTATGTTATCAACTGTTTCTTCTATCTGCACTGTTTCAGAAGTAACCGACATTTTCCTTTTTTTTTTATTTTTTATTTTTTTTTTTATGTCGTTCTTCAAGGATGTGAAGAAGAAACAGTTACAGACGAAGATAGATCTAAAAGTGAACAGTGATCGAAACAGTGAACAGTGAACAAAACCAGTGAACAGTGATACGTGATCGAAACAGGTGAATAGTGATCCAAACCAGTGAACAGTGTCGAACCAGTGAACAGTAATCGAACCAGTGAACAGTGATCGAGATGATGAACAGTGTCGAAACAGTGAACAGTGTCAAAACAGTGAACTGTGTCGAACCAGTTATCGAGATGATGAACAGTGACAGAAATGTTGCAGGCGATGCGTTTGCAGTTGTGAAACTGATCGCGATGCGTTTGCAGTTGATGTGCGATGAAGAAGAAAGAAGAAGAGATGCAGAATCAGTTGCAGACGATCGCGATTTGCAGAATCAGTCGCAGATGATCGCGATTTGCAATCAGTCGCAGATGATCGCAGATGACGATGAGGCACAGTCGCATGGACAGACGAGGAAGACGATGAAGATGATGAATAGTAACAGTTGCAGAGACTACGAACCAGTTGCAGATGGAAGATGATGAATCGCACGAACCAGACGAAGAAGATGATGAACAGTGAATCGATGAACAGCAACAGTTGCAGACTAAAAAGGAAGACGATGAACAGTGCAGGTGCGATTTGTGTTGCAGATCGGCGGCAGCGGAGATGCAACGAGCAGCAGCAACGGTGATGAAGATGGAGGATTTCGGCAGCTACGGCGATGAAGGCCGACAATGATGATTCCGGCGATGAAGGCCGAAACAGATTTTCCAGTAATAAAAAAACTAGGGCTCTGATACCATGTTAAAAGAATAAAAGACACAAAGATATAACGTGGTTCGGCTTTATGGCCTACATCCACGGGAGAAGAGAAATAATTTTTATTCTTGTGTAATGTCTTAATGGAGGGACTCCATATATATAGACATACAGGGCAATGTACTTATGGCTACATTTATAATTTTAGTAACTGCTATATTCCTTAAAGGAAATAAATCCTTAAGGAAATAATTCTGTACAGGAAACATATCTATCAACAATAGGAAACAAATCTCAACACTTTCTTGACTATATGTTAAAAATGAAGGGCTTTGGTGTGAGATGGCGAAAATGGATTCAGGGCTGCTTGAGGTCGGTGTCATACTCTGTATTCATCAATGGCCGGCCTAGGGGCAAGATCGCTGGGGAGCGTGGTTTAAGGCAGGGTGATCCTCTCTCCCTTTTTTGTTCACATTAGTGGTGGATGCGTTGGGGAGGATGTTTGATAAGGCTCGAGAATCAAGATTATTGTCTGGCTTTGTTGTGGGGAGGGAGAAGGTGGAGGTTTCCCATTTACAGTTCGCGGATGATACGCTGATTTTCTTGGAAGCTGATGAGGAGTGCATTTTGAATGCAACCATGGTGGTTAAATGTTTTTGTTGGATATCTGGCATGCCCATCAATATGGCGAAAAGCCAGTTGGCAGGAATTAATGTACAACAGGAGTGGCTAAGGAGTATGGCGGGTCATCTTGGGTGCTCTACTGCTACGTGGCATATGAAGTATCTTGGCATGCCTTTGGGAGGAAATCCCTCCAAACTTGACTTCTGGGAGCCGGTGATTTCTAAAGTATCAAGAAGGCTTGATGGGTGGAAGAGATGCTTCCTGTCTAAAGGTTGTCGACTCACATTGATCAAGTCTGTATTGGATGCACTCCCAACCTATTATCTTTCTATGTTTCGGGCCCCAAAGAAGGTGGTGGTCCTTTTGGAGAACTTAATGAGGGATTTTTTGTGGAAGCATGACGCTAAGGAGCATGGTTCTAATCTGGTGGCATGGAATATTGTTCGGAGAGCCGTGGATCAGGGTGGTCTGGGTATTGAAAATATCTCTATTAGGCATAAAGCTCTAGTGGGGAAATGGTTGTGGAGGTTTCCTTGCAAGAAAGATCGGTTGTGGGCGAAGGTGATTAAAAGTAGACATGGGTTGCGGGATAATCTTCGGGACGCTGGATTGGCATCTAGAGTAACCTATAAGACATGGAAATTTATTCATTCAGTTTATCCCATGTTCTTACCTTTAACTAGACTTAAACTTGGGCGTGGTAGTTCGATTCGATTATGGGAGGATCTTTGGTGTGGGAATGACTCCTTCCAATCTCTTTTTCCTAATCTTTTCCGACGTTCTTCCCTACATAATAAACCCATTTCTGAGTTTGTGGTTAGGGACGTGGGACTATTGTCTTTGGACTTGCGCCTGGGTGGGAACTTATCTCTTAGGGACGAACAAGAGTTGGAATCCCTTGTATGCTTTCTTGAGGGGTGTTCGCTATCGGAGGATTTCGATAGAGTTTCTTGGCCTTGGGAGTCCTCGGGTTTATTTTCTACTAAATCCTTTCATGCATCTATTCTGAATGCCCCTAATGGTCATTCCTTTCCCTATCATAATCTAATTTGGAAAGCACAGGTGCCATCAAAAGTAAAATTTTGGAATGGGTAACTGCTCATGGGAAGATTAATACTGGTGATATGATGCAAAAAAGATTTCCATCTACGTGTTTGTCCCCGCACTGGTGTTATTTATGTCGGCAAGATTTGGAATCTGCTGGCCACTTATGCTGGAGTTGTGCATTCTCTAACGAGGTTTGGAGTAGGTGGTGCCTCCATTTCCTAGTGATGCGTGGAGATCATAGTGGGGGGGAACCCATAAATATCTTCCCGTTTATGGATCACATCCGCCCCCCGTGGAGTGATCACTGGAAGGTGGTGTGCTTGGCGGTTTTGTGGTCACTATGGAAGGAGAGGAACAATCGGATCTTTAATGGTGTGGAGGAGCTAGCGGCTAAAGTTTGGGAGCAATCTCAGTTTTTAGCCTCTTTTTGGGTGGCAAATAGCAATTTGTGAAATGGTTATTCTATAGGGGATTGGCTCTGAGGGTGGGGCAAGTTTGTATAATTTTTGGTTTTGGGGCTGTGGCGGTGCCCTTGTGTTTTGGTTTCTTGCCTCTTTTATTCATATATATAAAATCTATTCGTTGTTTCTTTTAAAAAAAAAGTTTAGGTAATTTCGAAAATGCAAAAATTCAACATAAAGTTTGATTAGTGTTTTCAAGGTGATGTCTTGGCGATTTGCCTTGTCTAGGCGAAGCCTAGACGTGGCCTAGGTGATAAAAAGTATTTATTTATAGGTTCATAAATAATTAATTAATTATTTACAGGTCCTTGGATAGCTTATATACAAAATTATATATATTTAATTGTATTTTATAATAAATTTTAAAAATTCATAAAATGATAAAAAAACACTTCATATTAATTAAAATTATGTCCACAAAACATTAATTCATGCCACAATACACATTATCCAAAAGGTTCAAAAGTACAAGACTCAAATATATATATCTCCAGAGGGTCGCCGACGATCTCCGTAGATTTCAACGACATTTCTTGGTCGGGAAAAATATAAAGGATGGGATTAGGGAGAGAAAGATTTGAGGGTTTACTGTAGAAAGGGAGGCGTTTATGTTTTTAAAGCTTTTTTTTTAATTAGAGAGACACCCTAAAACTTTTTAAATATTTGTACAAACCTCCACTGCCTGCCTAGCACACAACACCTAGGCGATGCCTTGAAAACACTGAGTTTGATAGAATTCAATAAACTCTGATAAAAGTTTAATTTTTCAATTAGAAAATACAAAAAATTCGACGAAATTCGATAAAATTTGACAAGATTCAATGAAACTTGACAGAGAAGTAAACATGTTTTATTTATTTCATCAACAAAATGATAAAATTATTTGGCTTGGAACCAATAATGAAGCATTTCCCACTAAATCTTTTTACCTTCACCTATCGGCACCCATCCAACCAACTAACTTGCCCACTTTTCCTAAATTCATATGGAAAGCACATGTTCCTTCTAAGGTCAAAATTATGGGTTGGCTGCTAGCTCATAATAAATTACATTGTGCTGATGTGCTACAAAGGAAGCAACCATACATTATGCTTTCTCCACACTGGTGCTGTTTGTGCAAGAAACATGAAGAGAGCAGTAGGCATCTGTTTTGGGAGTGGGATTTTGTGGTGGTGATATGGAGAAGATGGGAATTAGTTCAATTTGGTTTCACCAGACCAAATGCTGATGATCCTTTTGCATTCCCCAACACTCTTTTAAGGAAGTTGAAGTCTTATCGGAGAGTTGCAGTTTTTGCAGTCCTATGGGCCATATGGAAGGAAAGAAATGATAGAATATTTAATGATGTAATGAACAATTATGATAAAGTTTGGGATAAATCTGTTTTTTGGTTCGCATATTGGATAAGTGTGTGCAATTTAGCTAGGGGTTAAGGTATTAGTGACTGGCTGAAGAATAGAAATGCTAGATTAGATTCATTGTAAATTTTGTGTGGCTCTTATGGGATAACTCATCCCATATGAACACTCTATATGCTACTGTTTGTAGCCACTCTCTTTTTATTATATAAATGCACACTCGTTTCCAATCAAAAAAACAAAAAGGAAAAGAATTACCAAAAACTGTGCACCCTTTTTTTTCTTCATCCAACATAATATAAACTTATAAAGAAAACAATAATCTAACAAACTAACAAATTATGCAATTTTATGAGACATGTCTTATAAAAAAAGAAGAAATGAAGCAAGAAAAACAAACGTAAAGAAAGAAAGAAAGTTAAGATTAGACAAAAACTTCAAAAATACATTTAAGAGTTCCCAAAGCCATCAATCCCATATGATAAAATGAAAAAGCAATACATTTTCGTTATAAACTAATAAATTAAGCAAGGCAGAATGTCAAACTAACAAATTATATGGTCTAGGAGCAAGCACCTCAAAATTGAAAATAAAAACTTTGGAAAAAGATCAAGACCAGAAGCCACCATTTCAAATTTCATCAATCTACTTAACAAGATTAATTTTGTAAGGTCATATGGATATTTTATGTATTATCATGTTTATTTATATTAGTTTATTATATCATATATTACAATAAATTTAGATATTTTAGCATCTTTGCAAATTCTCTAAACTTATCTAATTTAGCGACTTTTGACAAAATTCTTCGTATCGAATTAAACTTCTCCAAATTAATTTTGATTTTCAAGTGACCGCAGTCTAAGGCGAAGTTGAATTTTTTGATCCTGGATCATTGGGAGACTTCTTGTCACAATATTCTTCTTGCTTGTCTATTTCCATTAACGCATTTGATTTTCCATGTTCTTTTGTTTTGATTATGTTGATGAAAATATTAGAATGTATTTTGAACTTTGTTACAATTTCCTTAAAGTTTTAGCTAAACGTGTCACTCTAGCATCTTGTGATTTTCTTGGATTATATTGTTAATGAGAAACCCAGGATTTTAGTAAATAACCAAATATAACACTTGGGCTAATAAGGGTCAAATTGCCAATTTTTCTTATATCTCCCCCTCGTAGGAGCTCAAGTATCATATACACCCCAAATTAAAGACTCTTGAGTACTAGAAGTTCCTATACTTAATAGGATTAAGTGAATACCCAAAATTGTGGTAATTTTATTTCTATCTTTTCATATGTAACTGGAAAATGAAAAGGATTCTTCAAGAGTTTCGAGTCCAAGAAGTGAATGATAAATACCATCAAAGCCCAATACTGCGGAGGAAATTAAGTGAAGTACTCCAGATAAAAAGTATGCAAAGGTGTCTATAACTTTCCCACTAGGATCCACACCCCGACCTAGAGTAGCTAGATGGGGAAGTAAAATCAATCCTTGTTCATACATGACTCCCACGTGTCTTGAACATATTGTGCTCTATGTAGAGGAGCAAAACCAAGAATGACGGAGGAAGTGAGAACGTACTTAAATCAAATCTATGTCTCTTGTCTTGACAAAACAATAACAATTCTTTGATTCACAACCTTGTAGCAAATATGTGTGACTCACCTAATTAACAAATACATCTATAGTTTCATAGTTTAAAATTTAAAATGAAAAGTTAAACAATAACAATAATAATTCTTTGACTCTTGGTCTTGTAGCAAATATGTGTGACTCACCTAATTAACAAATACATCTGTAGTTTCATAGTTTAAAATTGAAAAAGAAAAGTTAAGCAAAGTACAACAATCCAATTTGACGGTTTTTGACATCTAACGTGTAAAGTGTAAAGCTGCATAATTATTATAATTTATGGCCTCTTTATGGTTGGATTGATAATTAAATAACCATTTCTCTTGCCATTTTTCAAGCATGGATTTGTATGGTGAGTCAATGGGTCCTATCTTTCACTAGCTAGTAATCATACTTGGAGCTACTTCTTTCTTTTATTAGTATGGATCATCAATGATTCTTGGTAATGTCATCGTTGCTATCAATATTAGTTATTAAATATAGATTTTTTCTTTGATAACTTTTTGAACAAACTTCGTCAATTATCCATTTTTACAAATTCTGTTTGGCTTAGTTTAGGAATATTCCAATACTCCATCTTCTCTTACCTTTTCCGTATTAGATTTTATCATTTATCCATGAAAGACATTTGACGACCAATTGTCATTGTTTAGCTCCAGACTCATGTTACCCTAGTTTTGTCGCCTCATTGCCGCACTATTGGAAAAGACTTAAAGAGTAGTTAGAAAAGATCTCTCATTTATTGTCATAAAATTCTTCTTCCAAAGCGATGTGGGACTATGACAATCCACCTCCTAAGGGGCCCTGAATTCTTTGGGCTCAATTCTGACCAAGGATTATTTTACACTTGAAACAACCCCTTGCTACCCAATATTACAATTTTGGATGCATTCTATCTCGAGATTGATTACTCGGCGCCTAAACTCTTGGAGGCATTGTTAATGGTTGGAGAAAGTCTCACAGTTATCAATAATAAACTTCACCTTGCCAGGCAATTTGGACTATTAGACAACACTCCATATTTTCTCTTATCATTGTAGTATTAGCATTTGATGGCTCAATAATGATATCGGAGCCTGGTCTCAGAAGTTCTTGGGTTTTGTAAGCATTTGCTTGGTCCTTGTTCATATGTATGGTATTCATTTGCTTATTTTCCTAACAATACACAAGATGGGATGCATGTGAGGGAGTGTTAGTGAAGATTTTGAATTAATAGGGTTTTGATCAAGATGCCACAAATCTAATCATCCACAAGACAGAGAGTGTTGTAGCATGTTGGCAGCTTGTTTGAAACTAAATCCACTATTAAATGAAAGTTATACTATGTGGATATAGTGTTCATTATAATCCTTGAAATACTTCAAGGATCAGACTGACGTAACCTCTTTAGGAATCTACCAAGATGATGCACTCACACTCTTTCAATAGAGCTACAAGAATACAAGCTTTCTCACAATCAAAATTGTTCCCTAGGTTCAAGAAGTACATAGAATAAAAAAGGCCACAACCTATTTATAATAAAAGAAATCTAAGGCTGCAAAACAAAATAAAAGAAATTGATCCCAAACAAAAGACATCCCCAATAATTATGAATTTGATTTTGCGCATAAAAAAGTCCCAGATAAATCAATCCCAAGCATCTTGTAATCAATTATGTAGTTCAAGTTTCGTGTGAAATCAACACCAATGCTTATGTAGTCCATTTTGGCTTTTATTTACTAAATCACAAAGTCTTATTTTAAAACTTCAGCACTAAATCTGTACATACTAAATGAATCATTAGTTTAAAAATGTTTTTGTCATTTGCAATTTCTCAATTAATCAACACCAAGCTCGATATAACTTGTTGGTCTTACTTGAGAGCTGTAAATATTATATTTAATGATATCTCACAATTGCTGGGAGGTTTTTATCTGCATTTCTTTGTTGGTTCCTTGATGGAGATATCTAGGATTATTAACCTATTTTGCATGGTCCAATTAATTTGATATTCCAGTCTTTAGCTATTGATATTTCTTTATGCCATAGAGTAATATTAAGCTCATATATCTTATCGGATTCTCTTTTTGATGTAACTATCTATTTGTTTCTTTTTCAAAATATGCATTTTATAGTACAAAAATTAATAATGAATTCCATCTATACTCAAAATCTTTTGTCCTGTAGAATAACACTTTGCTGAAGCTTGCAGCTTGCCCTAACTTTGCTTTAAATACTGCAGCTGTATACTTCATCTACAAGTTTGGGGATGAATGGAAACACAGATAAGTCCTCCAATGATGAAATATTGATGGCCCCTCATGTTCTTGCCATGTCTGCGACTCCTATCCCAAGGACACTTGCCTTGGCTTTATATGGTGATATGTCTCTTACCCAAGTATGGATTCTCCTTCCTATTTTATCAAATATTAAAGTATATTTTTGTAGGGTTTGTGTTAAGAAAATGAACTTTTCTTGACTAATGAATATGATTCTAATTTTTTTGGCCATACAAACTTTCTAAAGCCTTAACAAGTTAATCACGTCAAGTCTACTTGTCCCACTTCACGCATTGTTATGTACTTGAGAACTTGAGATGATTTCTACCATATATACCTTGTTTATTGTTCGTAGATGATGTTGTGTTTATTAATGAAACTTGTTGTAAAAATAAAATAATGAAAGACACAAAGATGTAACGTGGTTCGGCTCTAAGGCCTACGTCCACGGGAGAAGAGAGAGAATATTTTCTTATTCTTGATGATGTCTTAATGAAGGGACACCATATATATATAGACTTACAGGGCTATGCACACATATAGCTATAATTAAAATTTTGTTAACTGCTAAATAAAACGATTACTAAAATTATCATCATTTCTTAAAGGAAATAAATCCCACAGATTTTGCTCTTCTCCACAACACTCCCCCTTAAGCTGGTGAATAAGGGTTTACCATTTCCAACTTGGACACATTTGCTTGAAATGTAGTATGGTTTAACCCTTTAGTGAGCACATCGGCGAGCTGATTATTGGTAGACACATATGGAGTACAGATCAACCCACTATCAAGCTTCTCTTTAATAAAGTGTCTATCAATCTCTATATGCTTGGTTCGATCATGTTGAACTGTGTTATGGGCAATGCTAATTGCAGATTTATTGTCACAATAGAGTCTCATAGGGCCATCCCAGTGTATCTTCAAATCTGTCAAAATTATCTGCAACCATAATAGCTCACAAACCCCTTGTGCCATTGCTCAGAATTCTGCTTCAACACTAGATCTGGCCACTACATTCTGCTTTTTACTTCGCCATGTCACCAAATTCCCACCAAGAAACGTACAATATCCAGTAGTTGATCTTTTGTCAACTACTGAACCAACATAGTCTAAATCAGTATATGCTTCAAGAACCACTCCTGTGTGTCGTTTAAATAAGATGCCCTGTCCTGGAGTCCCTTTAAGATACTGTAAAATGCGATTAGCTGCTTGCAAATGAATATCTTTAGGGCTGTGCATAAATTGACTTATTACACTTACTGCATATGCAATATCAGGTCTTGTGTGAGAGAGATAGATGAGTCTTCCTACTAGTCTTTGATACATCTTCTTATTAATAGTCAGCGCTTCTTCAGCTTCTTCAAGCTTGTGATTAAGATCAATATGAGTATTCATTGGTTTGCATGCTAGCTTCTCTGTTTCTTTAAGAAGGTCTTTAATGTACTTCTGTTGAGAAATAAAGATTCCCTGTTTAAAGTGTGCCACTTCAATCCCTATGAAGTATTTCAATCTCCCTAGTTCCTTGATCTCAAATTCCTCGGTCAAACACTGCTTCAAATTTTGTCTCTCGTTCTTATTGTTTCCTGTCATGATGATGTCATCAACATACACTAATAGAGCTGTAACTCCCCCTGAAGTCAAGTGCTTAATAAACAGAGTGTGATCTCCTTGGCTTTGTCTATATCCCATATTTGTCATTACTTTGGCAAATCGACCAAACCATGCCCTCGGAGATTGTTTAAGTCCATACAGGGCCTTTTTCAATTTACACACTTTATCAGTGGTGCCAAATCCTGGAGGCACTTCCATATAGATTTTTTCTTCTAAATCCCTATGTAAAAATGCATTCTTTACATCAAATTGTTGCAGATCCCAGTCATAATTAGCTGCCAATGACAAAAGAAGTCTCACAGTATTCATTTTTGCAACCGGAGCAAATGTCTCTTGATAGTTCACACCATATGTCTGAGTATATCCTTTGGCTACTAATCTTGCCTTGTAGCGCTCTAGGGACCCATCTGCTTTGTATTTTACTGTGTAAACCCATTTGCATCCCACAGGTTTCTTTCCTGCAGGCAAGTTTACCAACTCCCATGTTGTATTTTTCTCAAGGGCTTCCATGTCCACATTCAGCTTATTTCCAATTTGTATTAGATAAAGCCTCGGATAATGATGTAGAAGTCTGGATGTTGTTCAGGTTGGTAAGGAAACTCTTATGGGTTGGCGAGAACTTCTCGAAGGATACAACATGAGATAGTGGATTCAAGGGATGTTTAGTGCATTCCCTTGTGCCCTTTCTAATGGCAATGGGAAGATCATTGTCAGGTTCTGAGGCTAAGTAGGGAAGAAGGTTACATTACAACTCAGATCATGGGTCAGTTTTTTTAATAGAGATAAGATTAGTAGATAGTTTAGGAACATGAAGAACATTTCTGAGTGTAAGGGTGCGGCTGATGTGAACATCACCTATACCAGCAACTGTGGTTAAGGATCCATCAGCTGTGGCTATTTTTCGACTACTAGGACATGGGTTGTTGATATGAAATATATTGGGGGAATTGGTCATGTGATCAGTAGCCCCAGAATCTATAACCCAAGAGTTAGCAAAGGACTTATCTGAGACGTTAAATCCAATAGAAATAGGAAAGTTTCCTGAATGGGCCAATGAACAGGTACCTGAGGGTTTGTCCAGTGTGCCAAACACAGATTTCAATATTTCAATATCGTCTTGGCTGAATCCTTCTAGCACCGGGGAGTCTGCAACTGTTTGTTCAGTAGACAGATGTGCTTGTCCACTGGTTTTCTGCTGTCCTTCTTTATAGTCCCATTCTTTACTGGAAGTTAAAGGCTTGCCATGAAGTTTCCAACACTTCTCCCTGGTATGTTTAGTCTTCTGACAATAAGTACACCATAGATTGTCTCTATTGTCTCTATTGTCTCGATTTGGGACCTTTGATGATTCAGTGCGCGGAGTGTGTGTCTTCTGATCATTTCCCCGATTGGCAACCATAGCTGAGCCTTCCATCTTCTGAGGTGTGAGCATAACACTTCTTCTGCTTTCTTCAGTCCGGATAATTGAGATAGTCTCATTTAGAGTTGGCAACTCTTTGCTGAGAGTCTGAATTCTCACTTGATCAAACTCTACATTGAGTCTAGCCAAGAAGTCATAAACCCGATCCTTCTCAATATAGTTCTTTAAAACTACAACATCTGCAGGGCATTTAGTCTCAATACCCCTATAATGGTCAAGTTCCTGCCAGAGATTGGCATATTCGGTGACCGTGATGTTGCTTTGTTTTGTTGTTCCAACTTTCACTTTGATCTCATACACCTGGGCTGCATCATGAGCCTTAGAGTATGTCTGATGAACGGCATCCCAAATGTCTTTGGCGGTAGTTAGAAACATGCATGTATCACTAATGTTTGGCGTCATTGAATTCCATAGCCACGCCATTATAGAAGCATCTTCATTATCCTACGCTATAAACTTAGGATCTCCAGGTGTAGGTCCAGTGCCTAAAAGATGACTTAATTTGCCTTTGCCCTTCAGAAAAGTACAACCAGCTGAGACCACTTCAAATAATTCTTTCCATCAAGTCTGTATGCTGCTTGAATGTTTGGTAGTTCTCCTTTCTCCGTTTTGTCAACTACTTCGTCAGTTTGCACAATATCTGAAGTGATCGACATTTTATTGTTTTTTTTTTTTTTTTTTTTTTTCTTGAAGGTTTACAAGAAAAAAAATGGATAAAAGAAAGATGAAAGAAGGAGAGAGAGAGAGAGAGAGTTGCAGACGAACCAGAGAGGGAGAGAGACGACGAACAGTGTCGTCGTCAAGGATGCTCAACAGAGAGAGGCGATGAACTAGAGAGAGAGACAGGGGACGTTGAACCAGCGATGACGGAGATGTGCGACAGTGTTGATGGCGATGATGATGAACCCGTGGTAGCGGCAGTGACAACGACAATGACGATCAGGGTTTCTTCAAGCAACACGAACGACAAGGATGATGCCACGATGGTGCTGAACAGTCGCACGAACCAATCGATGGTGCTGATGGTGTGCAACAGTGTCGTCGGAAACAGAGGGTTCCGACAAGATGATGTAAGTCGGCCACAGCGACGGCGATGAAGGCCGACCACAAAGATTCGGTGATGAAGGCCGCCACATAAGATTTCGGCGATGAAGGCCGGAAAAAGTATTTTCAAATGTACGAGCCTAAAGCTCTGATACCATGTTGTAAAAATAAAATAATGAAAGACAAAGATATAACGTGGTTCGGCTCTAAGGCCTACGTCCACGGGAGGAGAGAGAATATTTTCTTATTCTTGATGATTTCTTAATGGAGGGACACCATATATATATAGACATACAGGGCTATGCACACATATAGCTATAATTATAATTTTAGTAACTGTTAAATAAAACGACTACTAAAATTATCATCTTTCCTTAAAGGAAATAAATCCCACGACTACTAAAATTATAATCTTTCCTTAAAGAAAATAAATCCCACAGATTTTGCTCTTCTCCACAATACTAAAATTATCATCTTTCCTTAAAGGAAATAAATCCCACAGATTTTGCTATTCTCCACAATATTGGCTAATTCATGTTCAAGCTGGAACTGACGAGCAATGTTATGCTGACTGTAGAGCTTCTTGAGGTAAGTCCACATCTCGGCTACAGTCTTGAAAGGTCGAAGGTTCAAGACGATGTTGGCTTCAACAGATCCTAGAATCCATGCCATGATTTGAGCATCCTTGACCTCCCACTTGGCGTGCCCATCCTTATCCTTGTCTTTGTCAGGAGCAGGATTGCTGCCCTATAAATGGCCCTATAGATCCATACCTTTGACAAATATCTTGAAGTGGAATGCCCAGGCTAAGTAGTTTTTGCCATTAAAACGAATCAATAATGCATCATACTTGTTTGAAGACATGAGGCTGAGATAACTTGATCGAGAATAACCAAGAACAAAGGGCTGAACTAGGGCTGAGTTGAACAAGAGGACAAGACGCACATGAGAATTCTTGAACTAAGGCTCTGATACCATGTAAAACTTAGAGAACTTTAGGTAAAAAGTGTGTGTTTCCTCAGTGGAGAATTCCCATTATATATATAAAAAATACAATCGAATCTTCAGCCCTTAATATAGCTAAACTACCATATACAGATTTGACCTACAGCTAGTATATCCTAACTAAGGAAAATAAAAGATTTACAAATATAGAGGATAGCTGTCAAAGCTGTGCGAAGCATAAAATCTGCTGAAATCTAAATATGCTGAAATCTGCTGATTTTAAGTGGCCAGCTAATACCTTTTTGCAGTCTAAAGTGACAATATTCAGTTGGAGTTTATGAAAGCTTATTTCCAGATGTTCTAGTGTATATTTTTTGTGGATGATATTATTTTAATTTATGAATCCAAATCAAAAGATAATGTTAAATTAGATGTTTGGAGACGAACTTGAGAATCTGAACGATTTGAGATTAGTGGGACTCAGATTGAATACATTAGATATAGTTTTATAGTGCAAGTAGAAATGCTAAAAAAGAGAGCCTAGAGATACCGTGGAGTGAACGTTATTAGTATTTGGGCTCAACCATTCATCAAAAGGAAGCATTATGAGTTGATGTTAACTACAAAATAAAAGCTGGTTGGGATAAGTGGAGTAGTTCTAAAGTATTATATGATTAACTCATCCGATTGAAGTTGAACGAAAAGTTTTGTTAGGTTAGCCCTTGCTATATGAAACATAATGTTTATGCAATAAAAAAAAGGTTAAAAAATTAAGTGGGAAATGTGAATATTAAGATAGATATATGGACAAATATTAAATAGTGAAATGAGAAACGAACATTCAACAATAATAGTAGCCAATTGGAGATAAAATGAGAGAGAACTAAAGAAGATGGTTGAACACATATAAGACCACAACGGTAACATGGATATAGATACTTAAGAAAAATATAGCTACTTGTAATATAATTTTAGAGTTAGCCCTTGATAGAGTAGAGTGGTGGAGGCCAGAACCATGTGGCTAATGCCATGTGCTTAGAAATTGTTGAGTTTAGTTGTGTATAAAATATAAATGTGGCAAGCCCTTGTATTCATTGCATGGGTTAAGTAGAAGAAAATATTGCTAGGCTACCTGTAGCTTAGTAAATATAGATAGCTCGTATAGATAGTGAGCCATCAAGCAACTTGTTGCATTTGGCAACTTTATAGACAATGTTTAAATGATTCAACATGTAAGCTCTCTTTTCTATGTCCTTGTTTCAGAAACTAATGTTAAAATAATAAATGACACCATTATATTTGTTGGGTTCGGTCCTTTGGTGTATTTCCATTGGCATATTTGAACACCAAAAAAAGGTTGGAAAATGGCTAGTTCTTCTTTCACAAGATTTCTTTTGAAGAAATGCTCAAGAAATTAATAGATAGTCTAAAGTGAAGTTTAAAACTTTATGAAATAATAGATTCTCCAGTCTACCAAAGAACATAGTTACTTATATTTCATTGTTCTGTTGCCGGGTTGCTTTAACGTGGACCTACTAAAATGTTATCATTATGATTATCTAATGCTATAATCTATATAAGTTTGCTAACCTTTGTTCTTGTGTGTGTTGAATGATAGATAACTGATTTGCCGCCTGGAAGAAAACCAATAGAGACTTGTATCTTTGAAGGAAACCATGCAGGATTTGAAAAATTGTATCAGGTGATGTGCCTTTTCTTCTGGTGGTTTATGTTTGTTATTTTAAACATTGTATGCCATATAAAGTTTTTCCTTCAATAAATTTACAGAGAAATGTGCCCATGTTATAAATTATTAATAGATTTTATGTCCATCTTTCTGTTATTTCTTTCTTTAAGTGCGAGGATAAACAAATGTGTCTTGACCATTATACCAGTGTCATGGGGGTTCTAATCCCATATCTACCTATCACTACTTGGTTTTGGAGGTACACATATTCTCTTACCCCCAGCCAAAAAAAAAAAAAAGAAACATTAAGCAACACTAAGCAAATCACTATTTTGGAAACCATGCTAGTATCTTTCATTATTAATGAAAAAACATAAAACCAAGTATAGTTTGAAGATTTGAGCATACTTTATCTTAAGCTAATTTTTTTCCTTGCCTGCATGCAATAAATCAATTTTCATAAATTTATTGAGTCATTGACATTGCTGACAAATTAATAATAAACAAATAATAAAAAATCGTAAACTTCATTGATCATGATAGTATTCCAAAATGAATCAAACTAGGGTATGGCACTCTCTTGTAACCGTTGTAGCAGGTGTTGTGACAACTGTTAGAAGTACACAAAGTTTGAAGAGGAAGGAGAGGAAATTAGAGACTTGAAATGACTTGTTCCTTCAACTTGATTTTAAATGTCATGGGTACATGGGTTTATATAGTGCTCTCTATGAGCATCCCTAGATCATCTAATTAATAACATTTAAACCACATACATGAATCACTAAATCTAGACACATATATGTATGTATCTATGAACCAATCTCATACATGTATCATGATAAATGCCTATTCATGAACATGAGTTAATACACATACATGAACTACATAAATGCAAATACATGATTCATGTTTAGTATAAATTACTAACATCCCCCCTTAAACATGATTTGTGTTTATATCAAAATTCCCCCCTTAAACATGATCACTTCATAGAAACGCCAAGTAGGGACCTTAACTTGGTAAAAACATCAAGCCGAAGTGGTTTGGTGAAGATGTTTGCAATCTGATCTCGAGACTTCACATATTTCAGCTGGATCTCCTTCTTTGTGATGCAATCTTAAATGAAATGAAACCTTGTATCAATATGCTTGCTTCGATCATGATAAACTGGATTTTTCACCTTGTACACCCATTTGACATCGATTGCTTTGTGACCCGCTGGAAGGCTTGCAAGTTCACATTTGTCATTTTCTTGATTGCTTGAATTTCTTCATCCATAGCATGTACCCATTTTCTATCGTGAAAAGCTTCTTCAATGCCTATAGGTTCATAATCAACAGGAAGACAACAAGGGTTAATTCACCTGTTTCTTCATAGATATCTTGCAAACACCTCATACGCCTTGGCTCTTCACTTGAACTTGCTTCAAATGATGTATCTACATAAGTAGGAGTTGGTGGTGAAGTGACAACCCCTGGAACAACTTCATCCTCTGCATCTTCATAGAATGGAAGAAAATCAAAGTCTTCATTTCGAACAGTCCAGTCCCATGATGCTTCTTCATCAAAATCAACATCTCAGTTGATAACAACCTTCTTGGTGCTTGGATTGTAGAGCTTCTATCCTTTTGAACTTGAATCATAATCGACGAAGATGTACTTCTCACTTTTGTCATCAAGCTTGGAGCAATGTTGGTCAGGTACATGGGCATAGGCAATACCGCCAAATGAGACACACTTGGATGTGTCCGCTCCATGCTTATTGTGGTGTTGGGTTTCAGACATTTTTTGTCGGGCATCGATTTGACTGATACGCCGCACATTCGATAGCTTCAGTCCAAAATTCTTTTGGCATGTCCTTGCTTTTGAACATGCTCCGAGCCATGTTGAGAAGGGATTTGTTCTTTCTTTCAGCAACGCCGTTTTGTTGAGGAGAATATAGAACTGTCAAGGGGCGTCGAATTCCACAAAACTCATTGAATTCTTTTGATGCAAATTCTCCTCTATCAGATTGCAAGGATTTGACGTGGTAACCATTTTCTTTCTAAAAGTGCTTTGAATTTCTTGAAAAGTTCAAAAACTTGTGATTTCTCTTTTACAAAATAAACCCAAGTCTTGCGACTATAATCATCAATGAACAAAAGAAAGTAGTTATTCTTACCAAAAGAACTTGGCTTGATTGGTCCACATAGATCAATATGAACAAGCTCTAGTGGTTTTGTTGTACTTTCTTTGGGAAAGCTCTTTATTGATTGCTTTCCAAACAAACATCCTTCACACAGTTGCTCGGGGTGATCAAGAAAAGGTAAACCTTTCACCAAGTGCTTCTTTGCCAATAACTTGAGTCTGCCAAAGTTTAAATGCCCAAGACTTAAATGTCACATCCAAGATGAGTCTTTGGAGCTTGTCCTCAAACACTTGGCCACATCATGTTGAATATTCAATATGAACATTCGATTTTTGGTCATGGGGACTTTAGCAATCAAATTTTCATTCTTATCTCTCAGTGAAAGACTACAATCTTTCATAGCAGCATTATAGCCTTTCTTTAAGAGTTGTTTCAAACTCAAGATATTACTGGTCATACCCGACACATAATAAACATCATAAATGAGTTGATGCTTTCCAAACTTTAATCGAATCCAAATGTTACCTTTCCCTCGAACAAGAATTTTGGATGAATCACCAGAGGTAAAGTAACCAGTCACCGAGTCATCGAACTCCACAAACATCAATATGTTGCCACACATATGATTACTTGCTCGAATATCCAATCTTGAAAATTAGGAATTTGTTTACAAAAGCACTCAAAATTTCATTTTAGGTGATAATGATGAATTTGTTTATTTATACATACGAAAGTCTCATCAAGGGTGAAAATATTAAATTTTCTTATATTCGAATAGAAAGTACTGCTTGGGGCGATAATCAAGATTTTGTTTATTTAAGCATAAACAAGTCCTATTTAGGTTGAAAATAAATAATTTATTTATTTTCTCATATGAAAGTGTTGCTTAAGGTTGAAATTAGGAGTTTATTTATATAAGCACATGAAAGTCCCGGTTGATATGAAAATTAGGAATTTGTTTATATAGGTGCATGGGGTTAAAATTATGAAGTTGTTATAAACACGCAAAAGTCTTGTTTTGGGTGAAAATTAGGAATTTCTTTATATAAACACACGCAAATCTCATTTGAGTTGAAAATTATGAATTTGTTTATAAAAGTATACAAAAGTCCCGTTTAGGTTGAAAATTAGGAATTTGTTTATACGCACACGGAATTCTTATTTTTGGTGAAAATTTTAAAATTGTTTTTATAAGCACACGAAAGTGCTATTTGGGTTGAAGATGATGAATTTATTAATATAAGCACATGAAAATCTCATTTATGATGAAAAGTAGGAATATGTTTGTATAAGCATAATAAAGTTTTATTTGGGTTGAGAATGATGAATTTGTTTATATAGCTACACAAAAGTTTAGTGTAGGGGGAAAATTCGCAATTGATTAATATAAGCTCACGAAAGTACCATTTGAGGTGAAATTTAGGTTGGGTTTGGTTCGAGATTCGGAAACTAGAATACAACTCAAAAAGTGAAAATTTAGACAACAATATTTTATTGTTTCCTGAAAACAACATGTTTCGTTCGTAATTATGCACATGGAAGTCTCATTTGGGGTGAAAATGATGTATTTACTTACATTGGAACACAAAAGTACTGCCTGGGGTGACAATTAGGATTTTGTTTATATTAGTACACGAAAGTCTCTTTTGGGGTGAAAATGATGAATTTGTTTATGTAAACACGAGAAAGTCTTGTTAAGGGAGAAAATTAGGATTTTTTATAGGTTATATAAGCTCGCGAAAGTCTCATTTGTGGTGAAAATTATAAATTTCTTTATACAAGCACACAAAAATCCTATTTGGGTTGAAAATTATAATTTTTTTTATATATAAGCCTAAACAAGTTCTATTTGGGTTGAAAATGATGTCTTTTTTCTATTTTAGTATATGAAAGTGTTGTTTAGTGTGAAAATTAGGAGTTTATGTGTGTAAGCACATGAAAGTCTCATTTCGGTTAAAAATTAGGAATTTAACATGAGAGTCCCAGTCGATTTAAAAATTAGGAATTTATTTATATAAGCACATGGGGTTAAAATTATGAAGTGGTTATTGTAAACACACAAAAGTCCCGTTTAGGTTGAAAATTAGAAATTTGTTTATATAAGCACAGAAAAGTCATATTTGGGGCGAAAATTAAGAATTTGTTTGTATAAGCACACGCAAATCTCATTTGGGTTGAAAATAATGAATTTGTTTATAAAAACACACAAAAGTCCCATTTAGGTTGAAAATTAGGAATTTATTTATATAAGCACAAGAAAGTTTTATTTTTGGTGAAAATTTGAAAATTGTTTATATAAGCACACGAAAGTGGTATTTGGGTTGAAAATGATGAATTTATATGTATAATAAGCACATGAAAATCTTGTTTATGGTGAAAATTAGGAATTTGTTTGTATAAGCATAATAAAGTTCTATTTGGGCTGAAAATGATGAATTTGTTTATATAGCCGCATAAAAGTCCAGTCTAAGGCGCAAGTTAGGAATTGGTTAATGTAAGCTCAAGAAAGTACCGTTTGAGGTGAAAATTAGGAATTTGTTTATATTAGAACATGAAAGTCCCATTAGTGGTGAAAATGATGAATTTGTTTATATAAGTACATGAAAATTGCATTTGGGGTGAACATTAGGAATTTTTTTACATAAGCACTCAAAAGTTCGTTTTAGTTGAAAATGATGAATTTGTTTAAATGAGGTCGACTTGGTTGAGGGGAGCCCAAGGTGGGATGATTCCATGGTTCAGACCAGGGCCATTGCCAAGGCGGAATATTGGAAGATATGCTTAAATGAGGATCAAGACACTCTTCACAAGTCTAGAGTCAAATGGCTGCGAGAAGGTGATGCTAAATGAGGTCAACTTGGTGGAGGGGAGCCCAAGGTGGGACGATTCCATGGTTCAGACTAGGGCTGTCGCCAAGGCGGAATATTGGAAGATATGCTTAAATGAGGATCGAGACGCTCTTCACAAGTCTATAGTCAAATGGATGCGAGAAGGTGATGCTAACTCAAAGTACTTTCATAGGCTAATGAGTGGCAGATGAATGGCCAACACTATCTCGAAGCTGGAGAAAGATGTCGGGACCATTGTGGAGAACATGGAAGACATTTCAAAAGAGATTATTGATTATTATCACGACATTTTCTCTTGCCATGGCAGTAGGGCATAGGGAGTTGGGGGCATTGAATGGTGTCCAATTAGAGAGGAGAATAGTCGTGACTTGGAGGCTCCTTTTTCTTTGAAGGAGGTGCATAATGCAGTGATGGAGTGTGAAGGTTCTATAGCTCCTAGTCCGGACAGGATGTCATTGGCTTTCTTTTAGAAAAGCTGGGACTCTTTGAAGGAGGACATCATGAGGGTCATGGGGGAGTTCCATGATAATGGGATTATCAACGGTTGTACCAACGAAACCTACATATGTCTCATCCCAAAAAAAACTGCATCTAGAAGAGTTGTTGATTTCAGGCCTATTAGTCTCATTACTGGCCTATACAAGATCATCGCTAAAGTGTTGGCCTAGGTTGAGATCTGCCTTGCACACTACAGTTGCAGAGTCACAGATGGCGCTTGTCCAGGGCAGACAGATCATTGATGCACTGCTAGGGCCAACGAGTTGGTGGAGGATTATAGATGTTCAAGGAGGGAGGGGGTGGTCTTCAAGCTGAACTTTGCAAAAGCCTACGACATGGTAAATTGGGACTTCCTTGATTTTGTTCTTCAAGAGAAGGGCTTTGGAGTCAGATGGCGGAAGTGGATTAGTGGATGTCTAAAGTCAGTTTTCTATTCGATATTCATTAATGACAAGCGTATGGGGAAGATCAAAGCGGAGAGGTTTTAGGTAAGGAGATCCACAATCCCCTTTTTTGTTTACTCAGGTTGTTGATGTACTTGGAAGGATGTTGGATAAGGCTAGGGAGGCTAACCTAGTAGGGGTTTTCTCATTGGAAGAGATAGAGTTGAGGTTACCCACCTTCAGTTCGCGGATGATACAATGATTTTTCTTGAAGGGAATGAGGAGAGTATCCTGAATTCGACCATGCTTATAAAATATTTTTGCTGGATATCTGGGTTGCGACTCAATATGTCAAAAAGTTAGATTGCGGGAATTAACGTGAATCATGATTGAGTTCAGCATATCGCTGGTCAAGTTGGTTGCTCAGTTGCATCGTGGCTACTAAAATATTTGGGTATGCCGTTAGGGGGTAATCCATCAAAATTGGACTTCTGGGAACCAGTGGTGTCCAAGGTGTCTCGTGGATGGATGGCGAAGGAGTTTCTTATCTAAAGGAGGAAGGTTGACCCTAATTAGAGTAGTGCTGAAGGTGTTACCCACATACTATCTATCAGTGTTGAATGCTAAAGAAAATTGCGACTCTTTTGGAAAAATTGATAAGGAACTTCCTTTGGAAGCGGAAAGAGGAGGATAGGAGTGCCCATCTTGTCTCGTGGGATGTTGTACAGAGAAGATTGGAGCACGACAGACTTGCAATTGGTAATATTGGGGTAAGGAATGTTGCTTTAGCAGGGAAATGGCCATGGCGATTCCCTAGGGAGCAAGATCATTTGTGGAGCAGGGTGATTAAAAACAAACATGGAATTCAGGCTAACCTTAGGGATGCAACTCTTGCTCCTAGATCCACCTATAGGAGCCCTTGGAAGTTTATTGCATCAATTCAACTAGCCTTTCAACCCTGGATAAGGTTGAGAGTTGGGAACGGGGAAAAGATTCAATTATGGGAAGAATATTAGGTCTTTTCCATTTCTTCAAACTTACTAGTTTAAACAAATTGCAATTAGAATACTTTCTCAAAAGTTTTATGTTGTTAGGGTAGTATACTATTGTTAACAAACCCAAAGATATATCATTAGAAGGGGGGCCATTTCAAATATGGCCTTGGTCCATTTAGAGTACATGCTTTAGTTTATTTGAAATGAATGAAAATCAATTCTTAACAACTAAAATGATTGGTTATAATAATATAAAAGCCATAAATATAAATTTATTTTGAATTTTTTTCAAAAAAAATTAACTTTTTACATGAAAAATTTGAGGCTTAAGCCTCATTGCGCCTCAACACTAGCCTCGCAGTAAGACATTGAGGTTTAAGCCTCGAGGCTTTTTTTGAGCGCCTCACCTTGAGGCCTCAAACGCTTTTTAAAACAATGCGTGTGCTTTCTTAGTTTTCAACTCAAATATGATTTTCGTGTGTTTATATAAACAAATTTCTAATTTTCACCCAAAACGGAACTTTAGTGTGTTTATAATAAATACTTCATAATTTTAACCCCATGTGCCTATATAAACAAATTCCTAATTTTCATATCGACAGGGACTTTCATGTTAAACTCCTAATTTTCACACCAAATGGGACTTTCATGTTCTCATATAAATAAACTCCTAATCTTCACGCTAAAAAACATTTTCATATGTGAATTGGTATTTGGGTTGAAAATGATAAATTTATTTATATAAGCACATGAAAATCCCGTTTTTGGTGAAAATTAATAATTTATTTGTATAAGCATAATAAAGTTTTATCTTGGTTGAAAATGATGAATTTGTTTATGTAGCCACACAAAAGTCTAGTCTTGGACGAAATTAGGAATTAATTAATATAAGCTCACAAAAGTACCATTTGAGGTGAAAATTAAGAATTTGTTTAATGAAAATTAGGAATTTGTTTACTTGAGTACTTAAAAGTTCGTTTTAGGTGAAAATGATGAATTTGCTTATATAAGCACACAAACGTCTCATTTGGAGTGAAAATGATCAATTTACTTATATTGGAACACGAAAATACTTCTTTAGGCGATAATTAGGATTTTGTTTATATAAGCATAAACGAATCCTATTTGGGTTGAACATGATGAATTTATTTATTTTCACATATGAAAGTGTTGTTTATGATGAAAATTATGAGTTTATTTGTATAAGCACATGAAATTCCTATTTGGGGTGAAAACTAAGAATTTAACATGAAAGTCCCGGTCGATATGAAAATTAGGAATTTGTTTATATACGCATATGGTGTTAAAATTATGAAGTTGTTATTGGCCCTGTTTGGGAGAGCTTTTTTCAAAAGTGCTTTTAGGAAAAGCGCTTCTAGAAAAACGCTTTTTAGCTAGAAAAACAATTTAAAACCTTTTTGGTAAAGTATATCAAAAGTGCTTTTATAAAAATAATTTTACAATTTTACCCTTTGGCAATTAAAAACAAATATATACTTTCATGATTTTCATATTGGTTATGGTTCAATTATATTATAAATAATGACATAAATAATTTACTATATTGTATAGTTTTAAAGTGTAAATAAATAAATGTATTTGGTAAATACAAAAATAATTCAAAAGATAAGGCTTAGCTTTTATAGAAAATGAGAGGTTAATTAGGATTTTTAGAATAAATTAATGAGGTTAAAGTGATAAGGTTAGATTGGTACTTTTTAAAAATTAATAAGGGTATATTTGGAAAGTATTATTCAAACGCTGGTTTGAATCGCAAAAGCACCCTCGAATGTTTGCGTTTGCCAACTTAAACGCTAGAAATGCCAAACGCGCATCTTCTCGCGTTTGATGTTTTTTTGTCGCAAACGCGGTTTATACGGCATGTCCAAACAGGGCCATTATAAACACATAAAAGTCTCGTTTTGGGTAAAATTTAGGAATTTGTTTATATAAGCATACACAAATCTCATTAGGGTTGAAAACTATGAATTTGTTTGTAAAAGCATACAAAAGTCCTGTTTAGGTTGAAAATTAGGAATTTGTTTATATAAGCACAAGAAAGTGCTATTTGGGTTGAAAATGATAGATTTATTTATATAAGCACATGAAAATCCCATTTATGGTGAACATTAGAAATTGTTTGTATAAGCATAATAAAGTTCTATTTGGGTTGAAAATGATGAATTTGTTTATATAGCCACATAAAAGTCTAGTCTTGGAGGAAAATTAGGAATTAATTAATATAAGCTCATGAAAGTACCGTTGAGGTAAAAAATAGAAATTTGTTCATATTAGAACACGAAAGTCCTATCAGTGGTGAAACTGATGATTTTTTTTATAGAACATGATATATCACATTTGGGTTGAAAATTAGGAATTTGTTTACAACACTCAAAAGTTTCGTTTAGCTGAAAATGTTGAATTTGTTTATGTATGTACACGAAAGTCTCATTTGGGGGAAAAGTAATGAATTTACTTATATTGGAACACGAAAGTACTCCTTGGGACGATAATTAGGATTTTGTTTATATAAGCATAAACAAGTCCTATTTGGGTTGAAAATGATGAATTTATTTATTTTCGCATATGAAAGTTTTGCTTAGGGTGAAAATTAGGAGTTTATTTATATAAGCACATGAAAGTCCCATTTGGGGGTAAAAATTAGGAATTTAACATGAAAGTTCCGGTCGATATGAAAATTAAGAATTTGTTTATATTGGCACATGTGGTTAAAATTATGGTGTTGTTATTATAAACACACAAAAGTGCCGTTTTCGGTAAAAGCTAGGAATTTGTTTATATAAGCACAAGAAAGTCATATTTGGGTTGAAAACTAAGAACTTGTTTATATAAGCACATGCAAATCTCCTTTGGGTTTAAAATTATGAATTTGTTTTTAAAGGCACACAAAAGTCTCATTTAGGTTGAAAATTATGATTTTGTTATATAAGCACACGAAAGTCTTATTTTTGGTGAAAATTTGGAAATTGTTTATATAAGCAGACGAAAGTGCTATTTGGGTTGAAAATGTTGAATTTATTTATATAAACACGTGAAAATCCCATTTATGGTGAAAATTAGAAATTGTTTGTATAAGCATAATAAAGTTCTATTTGGGTTGAAAATGATGAATTTGTTTATACAGTCACATAAAAGTCCAGTCTTGGACGAAAATTAGGAATTAATTAATATAAGCTTACTTTGGGATTTGCATTTAGGTAACCATCTCTCTCCCAAGGCGGGACGAGATGTGGCATCCCTATTGAGCTTGCTTGAGGGATGTCATCCGTCTGAGGAAAACGATGAAATTCTTTGGCCGTGGCAGCTATCCTTAACATTCCTAATGCCCCCTTATTCACACATCACAACTTTATTTGGAAAGCTCAAGTTCCATCGAAGGTAAAGTTTTGGGGGTGGGTGGCTTTACATGGTAAGATTAACATGGGATATGCTGCAAAAAAGGTTCCCCTATATATGTCTATCCCCATATTGGTGTTATCTTTATAATCAGGAATCCGAATCTGTTGAACATAATTGCAGGCGATGTCCCTTCTCTTTGGAGCAAATGGTTTTATCATTTTCCTGTTATGATCGGAAATGAGGCTGAGGTGGATAATAACTTCAACATATTTCCCTTCATGAACAACATCCATTCCGAGTGGAGAGATCATTGGAAGGAGAGAAACAAATGTGTGTTTGATGGAGAGATGTATTCGGCGGCTAAAGTATGGGAGAACTCTCATTTACTAGCTTCCTTTTGGGTGGCCAATAACAACTTGTCAAAAGGACATGCTCTTGGAGATTGGCTTCGGGGGTGGGGCAATTTTGTATCGTTTTTGGGTGGGGGCCTTTGCTAGCCCGTAATGTATATTCTTTCTTGACTCTCATATTTACACACACATATATATACTATTCCTTTGTCTCTTTTAAAAAAAAATTAATATGAGCTTACAAAGGTACCATTTGAGGTGAAAATTAAGAATTTGTTTATATTAGAACACGAAAGTCCTATTTGTGGTGAAAATGATGAATTTATTTATGTAAGTACATGAAAATCGCATTTGGGTTGAAAAAATAGGAATTTGTTTACTTAAGCACTTAAAATTTCGTTTTAAACTGATGAATTTACTTATATTGGAACACAAAAGTATTGCTTGGGGCGATAATTAGGATTTTATTTATATAAGCATAAACAAGTCCTATTTGGGTTGAAAATGATGAATTTATTTATTTTTGCATATGAAAGTATTGTTTAGCGTGAAAATTAGGAGTTTATTTATATAAGCACATGAAAGCCCCATTTGGGGTTAAAATTAGGAATTTAACAAGAAAGTCCTGATCGATATGAGAATTAGGAATTTGTTTATATAGACATATAGGGCAGTGTTGTCAAGGCGGTGCCACTACCTAGACCACCGTCTAGGCAGTCTGGAGAGGTTTGAGCAAATTTTTTTTTTAAAGGGCTTTTGTTGAAATTTTAATTTTTTTTTGTTAAAAACTGTGAAATCCTCTCCCTCCTTCCACTTCCACTTCTGCAAACCCTAAATACATTTATGTATATAATTATTAATTTATATTATATAAATTAAATTAATAATTACATATATATATATGAATAAATAAATAAATTTTTTAGGGACCTCTAAATAAATATTTTATATCCTGCCTTAATCCCGCCTAGGCCCCGCCTCGTCTAATTAAGGTTTACCGCCTACCACCGCATTTTCGCCTTAACAACACTGATATAGGGTTAAAATTGTGAAGTTATTATAAACATAGAAAGGTACCGTTTTGTGTGAAAAGTAGGAATTTGTTTATAAGCACACGCAAATCTCTTTTGGGTTGAAAAATTTCAATTTGTTTTTGTTAGAATAATAAAAGACACAAAAATATAACGTGGTTCGGCTTTATGGCCTACATCCACGGGGGAGAAGAGAAAGGATCTTTATTCTTGTGTAATGTCTTAATGGAGGGACTCCATATATATAGACATACAGGGCTATGGACTTATGGCTACATTTACAATTTTGGTAACTGCTATATTCCTTAAAGGAAATAAATCCTTAAGGAAATAATTCTGTACAGGAAACAAATCTATCAACAATAGGAAACAAATCTCAACACTCCCCCTCAAGCTGGTGAATAAAGGTTTACCATTCCCAGCTTGGACACATTTGCTTGAAATGCAGTATGATTTAACCCTTTAGTGAGCATATCGGCGAGCTGATTATTGGTAGACATATATGGAGTACAGATCAACCCACTATCAAGCTTCTCTTTAATAAAGTGTCTATCAATCTCTATATGCTTGGTTCGATCATGTTGAACTGGGTTATGGGCAATACTAATTGCAGATTTATTGTCACAATAGAGTCTCATAGGGCCATCCCAGTGTATTTTCAAGTCTGTTAAAATTATCTGCAACCATAATAACTCACAAACCCCTTGTGCCATTGCTCGGAATTCTGCTTCAGCACTAGATCTGACCACTACATTCTGTTTTTTACTTCGCCATGTCACCAAATTCCCACCAAGAAACGTACAATATCCAGTAGTTGATCTTCTGTCGACTACTGAACCAGCATAGTCTGAATCAGTATATGCTTCAAGAACCATTCCTGTGTGTCGTTTAAATAAGATACCCTGTCCTGGAGTTCCTTTAAGATACTGTAGAACGCGATTAGCCGCTTGCAAATGAATATCTTTAGGATTGTGCATGAACTGACTTATTACACTCACTGCATATGCAATATCAGGTCTTGTGTGAGAGAGATAGATGAGTCTTCCTATTAGTCTTTGATACGTCTCTTTATTAACAGTCGGCGCTTCTTCAGCTTCTCCAAGCTTGTGATTAAGATCAATAGGAGTATTCATTGGTTTGCATGCTAGTTTCCCTGTTTCTTTAAGAAGGTCTGTAATGTACTTCTGTTGAGAGATAAAGATTCCATGTTTAGAGTGTGCCACTTCAATCCCTAGGAAGTATTTCAATCTCCCTAATTCCTTGATCTCAAATTCTTCGGTCAAACACCGCTTCAAGTTTTGTCTCTCGTTCTCATTGTTTCCTGTCATGATGATGTCATCAACATATACTAATAGAGCTGTAACTCCCCCTGAAGTCGAGTGCTTAATAAACAAAGTGTGATCTCCTTGGCTTTGTTTATATCCCATACTTGTCATTACTTTGGCAAACCGACCAAACCATGCCCTCGGAGATTGCTTAAGTCCATACAGGGCCTTTTTTAATTTGCACACTTTATCTGTGGTGCCAAATCCTGGAGGTACTTCCATATAGATTTCTTCCTCTAAATCCCCATGTAAAAATGCGTTTTTTACATCAAATTGTTGCAGATCCCAGTCATAATTAGCTGCCAATGATAAAAGAAGTCTCACAGTATTCATTTTTGCAACTGGAGCAAATGTCTCTTGATAGTCCACACCATATGTCTGAGTATATCCTTTGGCTACCAATCTTGCCTTGTAGCGTTCTAGTGATCCATCTGCTTTGTATTTTACTGTATAAACCCATTTGCATCCAACAGGTTTCTTTCCTGGAGGCAAGTCTACCAACTCCCATGTTGTATTTTTCTCCAGGGCTTCCATTTCCACATTCATAGCTTGTTTCCAATTTGTATTAGATAAAGCCTCGGATAATGACGTAGGAGTCTGGATATTATTTAGGCTGGTAAGGAAACTCTTATGGGTTTGTGAGAACTTCTCAAAGGATACAACTTGAGATAATGGATACAAGGGATGTTTAGTGCATTCCCTTGTTCCCTTTCTAATGGCAATGGGAAGGTCATTGTCAGGTTCAGAGGCTAAAAGATCATTGTTAGTTTCAGGAACTAATGAAATTTGTAAGGAGGGTTCAGGGTTTGTTACCTCATTCTCAGGGATTGGTTCAGATTCTTGAGCTTGCATTGGTTCAGGAGCTGCGGCTTTATTCCTTGAGTACACTTGTCCAGTCATCCGATCCTTAGGTTCGTCATTGGGTACAGGGGTTGTGGGAGATTCAGGTTTGGTTTGTGGGAGTGTAAAGGGGTCAAAAAGGTCAAAAGGGTTATCAAGGGAGTTCTGATTATCAAGGGAGTTCCGATCCTTATCTTCCATGATGACATTCTCCCCCGGAAGAGAATGAGCGGAAAAATAGGGCTCAGGTTCATAGAAAGTGACATCGGCTGAGACAAAGAATTTCTTTGATGGCGGATGATAGCATTTATATCCCTTTTGAGTGGAAGAGTATCCGACAAAAACACACTTAAGAGCTCTAGGGTCCAACTTTCCCCTGTTGGGTTGGTGAACATGGACAAATGAAACACACCCGAATATTTTAGGTATAAGATTATTGGAGATTTTAAGCTGAGGATAAAATTGACGTAGCTTTTCCATAGGGCTTTTGAAATCAAGGGTCCGGGATGGTAGACGGTTAATAAGACGTGTTGCAGTAAGGACAGCTTCCCCCCAATAGGACTTAGGCATATTATGCTGAAATAAAAAAGCTCGGGTTGTATCAAGTTGGTGACCATTTTTTCTTTCAGCAACTCCATTTTGTTGTGGAGTGTGAACACAGGATGATTCATGAATGATCCCCTCAGTTTGGAAGTAATTGGTCAATGTTTGATTAAAATAGTCTCGAGCATTGTCAGATCGAAATCTCTTGATTTTAGCACCAAACTGGGTATGTATCATGTTATGGAAGGTAGGGAGAATAAAGCTCACATCGGATTTTTGTTTTAATAAGAATATCCACGAGACTCTAGTACAATCATCAATGAATGACACAAACCATCGCGCTCCAGAAACATTAGGGATTGGAGAAGAACCCCAAATATCACTATGAATGAGATCAAAAGGATCTGAACTTCTGTCATTGCTAAGTGGAAAAGATATACGTTTGTGTTTCGCAAGTTCACACACTTCACAATGAAAATCTGTAACATTCAGAGATTTAAACAAAAAAGGAAACATGATTTTAAGAGATCGAAAAGAAGGATGGCCAAGGCGGCGATGATGGAGCCATAGCTTTTCTTTATTGGAAAGTTTGTGCTCAGAGAGAAATGTAGTGGTACTCGTGATAGGATGTACTGGTGTCTCAAGGTAATACAACCCGTCCTGTTCCTTAGCATGTCCAATCATCGTCCCCAAGTCCTGGTCCTGAAATGCACAGTAAGTAGGGAAGAAGGTCACATTACAACTCAGATCATGGGTCAATTTTTTAATAGAGATAAGATTGGTAGATAGTTTAGGAACATGAAGAACATTTCTGAGTGTAAGGGTGGGGCTGATGTGAACATCACCTATACCAGCAACTGTGGTTAATGATCCATCAGCTGTGGCTATTTTCCGACTACTAGGACATGGGTTGTAGGTATGAAATATATTGGGAGAATTGGTCATGTGATCAGTAGCACCAGAATCTATAACCCAAGAGTTAGCAAAAGATTTATCCGAGACGTTAAATCCAATAGAAATAGGAAAATTACCTGAATGGGCCAATGAACAGGTACCTGAGGGTTTGTCAAGAGTGCCAAGCAAAGATTTTAATCTTTCAATATCGTCTTGGCTGAATCCGTCTGTCACCGGGGAGGCTGCAATTGTTGGTTCAGTAGACAGATGTGCTTGACCACTGGTTTTCTGCTGTCCTCCGGTGTAGCCCCAGTCTTTACTGGAAGTTGAAGGCTTGCCATGAAGTTTCCAACACTTCTCCCTTGTATGTCTAGTCTTCTGACAATAAGTACACCTTAGATTGTCCCTATTGTCTCGATTTGGGACCTTTGATGATTCAGCGCGCGGAGTGTGTGTCCTCTGATCATTTCCCCGATTGGCGATCATAGCTGAGCCTTCCAACTTCTGAGGTGTGAGCATAACATTTCTTCTGCTTTCTTCAGTCCGGATAGCATAGATAGTCTCATTCAGAGTTAGTAACTCTTTGCTGAGAGTTTGAACTCTTACTTGATCAAACTCTGCATTGAGTCCAGCCAAGAAGTCATAGACTCGATCCTTCTCAATATAGTTTTTCAAAATTACAGCATCTGCAGGGCATTTAGTCTCAATACACCTATAATGGTCAAGTTCTTGCCAGAGATTTTTCAAGACATTGGCATATTCAGTGACTGTCATGTTGCCTTGTTTTGTTGTTCCAACTTTCACTTTGATTTCATACACTTGGGCTGCATCATGGGCCTTTGAGTATGTCTGATGAACGGCATCCCAAATGTCTTTGGCAGTAGTTAGAAACATGCATGTATCGCTAATATTTGGTGCCATTGAATTCCATAGCCATGCCATTATAGAAGCATCTTCGTTATCCCACGCTCTAAACTTAGGATCTCCGGGTGTAGGTCCAGTGCCCAGAAGATGACTTAGTTTTCCTCTGCCCTTTAGAAAAGTACGTACCAGCTGAGACCACTTCAGATAATTTTTTCCATCAAGTCTGTAGGCGGCTTGAATGTTCGGTAATTCTCCTTTCTCTATTTTATCAACTGTTTCTTCTATCTGCACTGTTTCGGAAGTAACCGACATTTTTTTTTTTTTTTTTTTATGTCGTTCTTCGAGGATGTGAAGAAGAAAAAACAGTTACAGACAAAGATAGATCTAACAGTGAACAAAATCAGTGAACAGTGATACGTGATCGAAACCAGTGAACAGTGATCAAAATCAGTGAACAGTGATCGAGATGATGAACAGTGACAGAAATGTTGCAGGCGATGCGTTTGCAGTTGTGAACAGTGATCGCGATGCGTTTGGAGTTGCAGAACAGTGATACAGTGATACCACTGCGAAGCAGTTCGCGATGAACCAGTTGTGAACAGTGATACCACTGCGAACCAGTTCGCGATGAAGAAGGAAGAAGAAGAGATGCAGAATCAGTTGCAGAGACGACGAACCTGTTGAAGAAGACGATGAACAGTGAATCCCACGAACCAGTCGCGATTTGCAGGCGATCCAGTTGTCCGACAAAGAGGAAGTTGCCGAGGAAGAAGAAGATGACGGCGAGGTGAAATCGAGTGGCAGCGGCAATCGGCTCTCAACCAAATCTCTCCTGCGAATCGACCAATCTTCTCGAAACCGTTATTCGAGATTCAATCGATTTTGGATTTGGTTTTTCTTGGTTGGAGGTGTTCCGATAGGGTTTTCAGGTATGAGATTTGATGGATGAATGATGCCGGAACTGCGTAGCGGAGTGCGCAGGGGTCGGGCAGCAGCAACAGCGAATAAACCGATTCCGATCGAAGAAGGTGAGCAGTGAGTGTTCGCGACAAGGACGCGAAGAAGACGAACAGTGAAGAATAAGCAGCAACAGCAGCAGCAGCAGAGATGAATATTCCGACAGTGCCGACAGTGACAACAATGAAAGCCACTCAAGGGAATTCCGGCGATGAAGGCCGACAATGATGATTTCGACGATGAAGGCCGAAACAGATTTTCTAGTAATAATAACCTAGGGCTCTGATACCATGTTAGAATAATAAAAGACACCAAAATATAACGTGGTTCGGCTTTATGGCCTACATCCACGGGGGAGAAGAGAAAGGATCTTTATTCTTGTGTAATGTCTTAATGGAGGGACTCCATATATATAGACATACAGGGCTATGGACTTATGGCTACATTTACAATTTTGGTAACTGCTATATTCCTTAAAGGAAATAAATCCTTAAGGAAATAATTCTGTACAGGAAACAAATCTATCAACAATAGGAAACAAATCTCAACAGTTTTTAAAAGCCCACAAAAGTCCCTTTTAGGTTGAAAATTAGGAATTTGTTTATATAAACACACAAAAGTGTTATTTTTTGTGAAAATTTGAAAATTGTTTATACAAGCACACGAAAGTGTTATTTGGGTTGAAAATGATGAATTCATATGTATTATGCACATGAAAATCCCATTTATGGTGAAAATTAGGAATTTGTTTGTATAAGCATAATAAAGTCCTATTTGGGTTGAAAATGATGAATTTGTTTATTTGGCCACAAAAAGTCTAGTCTTGGACGAAAATTTGGAATTGATTAATATAAAGCTCACCAAAGTACCATAGTTCAGGTACCAAGTACTGTTCTTTTCATCTGCTTCTCCTTTAAGTGCCAAAAGCAATGTTGGTCCATATCTTCAGTGTCATTAGAAGCATAATTGGACTTCTTCTCAACATTGTTAGTACGTCCACACTCCCATGAATAGTGGCCATAGTTCTGACAATTGTAACATTGAACTTGAAACTTGTCATACCTTCTTCAACATAGCCTAGAGTTATTTTGTCTTCCACGTCCTCTTGAAGAATTTGAGACTTGACTATTTTCATCTTTGTTGAAGGACTTTCCTCCACCTCTTCCTCTTCTTTGACCGCAACCTCGACCTCGACCTCGACCACGACCATTTTTAAATCCACGTCCTCTTCCTTTTTGGTTTTGCACGCCATGACTTTCATTGTCTTTCAAAGAAAGCTTTGTCTGCAAGACATGCTTCACTGGCTCTTTCTTTTTCTTCAACATCTTTTCTTCATGGGCTTCTGAGGAACCCATGAGTTGATCAGTAGTCATAGTCTCCAAGTCTTTGGATTCTTCAATGGCTACAACAATATGGTTAAAATTTTCCGTCAAAGATCGAAGGATCTTTTCTATCACCATGTTGTCACTCATGGCTTCTCCATATCTCTTCATCTCATTCACAACTGCCAATACTCTTGCACTATAATCTAAAACTGATTCTTTCATGTGCAAGGCTTCAAAGTCGCCTTTTGAACTTTGGAGGCACACTCTCTTCACCTTGTCCATACCTTGGAAAGTATGGTGAAGAATCTCCCATGCTTGCTTGGACGTGGTTGCCGCAGATATCTTCTCAAATGTCCCATCATCAACTGCTTGATGATTGAGAGTAAGAGCCTTCTAGTCTTTCTTTCTGGCAGCTTGCAAAACATCCTTCTGATTTTGAGACAGAATGGCATCATCTTCTTGTTCATCATAACCTTTGTGTACTATTTCCCACACATCTTGGGAACCAAGTAAAGCCTTCATTCGAATACACCAATTACCAAAATTGTCTTTGGTAAATTGAGGAACTTGGAATGGAACCAAGCTATTCACCATCTTTTTTGCTAACAGAGATCTTCTCAAAGCTCTGATACCACTTTATTGGAAGTATACAAAGTTTGAAGAGGAAGGAGAGGAAATGAGGAACTTGAAATGACTTGTTCCTTCAACTTGATTTCAAATGTCATGGGTACACAGGTTTATATAGTGCTTTCCATGAGCATCCCTATATCAACTAATTAATAACATTTAAACCACATACATGAATCGCTAAATCTAGACGCATAAATGTATCTACCTATGAACCAATCTCTTACATGTATCATGATAAATGCCTATTCATGAACATGAGTTAATACAGATACATGAACTACATAAATGTAAATACATGAAAAAAATGCAATACATGAATCATGTTTAGTATAAACAACACCACCTCCTATGTTGCTGGAGGGTGTTGTTTCTGATGCTTTTGCAGCAGCATGAGGGTCCTGCTGCAGCACCCTCCTGCTACACCTCCCTCCTCCCCCTCCAAAAAAAAAAACTATGATTAGTTCTCATATAAGAATAAAGGTTATGGTAATCATATTCCCTATCAGTACATAGCTATTTTGATTTATTAGTGCTATGATAGATTTATGTTAAAACAATGAAATTAATCATCACTGATGTTGAGATAGATTTCTTGACCAAATTCTTATTCTCTTTACTATCAACTGCATGTATGCGCAGAAAAGAAGCTGTATAGGCATATATCTTCATCTTCATGAATCGATATCTAATTTGGCCCATGTATGGGGCTTCGCATCACACTATGAGATTTAGAAGATTGTCCCACCATCATCAAAGCCATTCTTAGTTGTCTTTTTTAGCCTGATATATCGTAGAACATATTAGAATATCTTTAGCACATCCTTCCATGGTTGTGACTTGGCATTTCTCCTATGATTTCCTCAATGAGACACGGTAATGTCGGCGAACAACATACCTATAGTTGGTTTTGTGAAATAATATACAGGTGCTACAAATTTTGGATATGCTTTTTCTGATTTTGATGTGTGATGTTAAGAATCTTGTTCACTGCAGTTGATGCGGGCTGAGTTAGCTGATGGAGGAAAAATTTATGTTGTGTATCCAGTCATAGAAGCATCTGAGCAGCTGCCCCAGCTTCGTGGTGCCTCTGCTGATCTTGACATTATTTCTCATGAATTTGAGGGTTATCAATGTGGATTATTACATGGAAGAATGAAGAGCGATGAGAAAGATGAAGCTCTGCGGAAATTTAGATCTGGAGAAACACATATATTGCTTTCAACTCATGTGATTGAGGTTGGAGTTGATGTTCCAGATGCATCTATGATGGTTGTCATGAATGCTGAGAGATTTGGAATTGCTCAGTTACACCAATTGAGAGGACGAGTTGGACGGGGAATGAGAAAATCAAAATGTGTATTTCTAGTATCTAGTGCCAGTGGCCTGAATCGGTTGAAGGTACTGGAGAAATCATCTGATGGTTTTCACCTTGCAAATGTGGACCTCCTTCTTCGCGGACCTGGTGACTTGCTTGGAAAGAAACAGTCTGGACACATTCCAGAGTTTCCTATAGCAAGGTTGGAGCTTGATGGGAATATACTTGAAGAAGCGCATCTTGCAGCATTAGTAAGTGTTGTATCCACTTGGGCTAAATTAAGTTCATTCTAGGGTTACCATACTTCTCTATTTCCTTAAACTATATGAATCTACAAACATCTATGACACTTTGAAATTCCTTTTTTACCTCTATCAATCTTTTGAACTTATTTGCTTATGTCTTGTCATCAATTTTCAACATCAGCATGTGCATATGTACTTACTTTCTGTAACATTTGGAAATAAAGCCTGGTCAGTTTTTAGCTTATTTCTTGCTGCAAAATTATTTTTCGGGATATTATAAGGAAGCATATTTTTGCAAAGCTCGAGTTGATTGGGTGTCATTTCCATACTAAACAATATTCTGGTATTGTTCCTTGAGTTAGAGTATATTTATTTTTGCTATTGAGAAATATCTTAATTCTAATTGTTGAGATTATTGTGTATGATGTAATTTGGATCCTTTGAAATCTGGAAGCCTGGAAATTAGATATTTTTTTCAATTTCACTCTATATACAGGGCCACTAGCGTGACCTGGGAGTTAATAGTTGACATGCATGATATAACTGTATACAGGTCTACAACTGTGAATAGTGTATTTTACAAGTCACGCAGAAATGCACATGTATATGTGTTTGCAACTGTGTATTCACCAGATGCTGAATACAGATTAGTTATATTTTACGCATTGGATTTGTATTAGGTTCGTATTGTTTAAGCTCCAAGAAAGTTATTTCCCCACTGAAATCAGGGCATTGAAGCGATGCCTTAACGATTTAACTTAGGCTAGGTAGTGCATAAGCATGGGTTGTGATTTGTAAGCCTGAAAACCAACCTGACCTTTTGCGTTGTATGTTTTTGTTTCCTGACTAGGGTCATAAACTGACATCCCCCATGACCTTTTAGGTTCTGGTTGGGTTTTGCAATTTGGTGGGTTTCGTGGTCACCCGTAATTTTAATTATAATGATGTTTTGCAATATAAGAGTGCTTAAGACTTCTTTGATGCATTTTCTCTTTCATGTGATGATCAATTTAGTTCGAAAGAAATCATGTAAGTCGATAACTTACTTGCCCATCCATGAGTATTATATCTTTGCTATTTTTACTGTTATTATTATTGTTTTTAGTAACAATTTGGCAACCAAATAAAATGAAATATAATTTGAGGACTTAAAATAACATTGATAGGGAATATTAAGAAAAAATTAAGTACTTGTATTATAATTGTAGACTTAGCCTTTGATAGAAAGTGCAGGAAATAGATTAATGTAGCTGACCCCATGTAGTTGAGAAAATGGTAGAGCTAGTTTGAGGGCCCGTATGACAAAACCAAAATTGTTGGCAGTAGAGATACAAACAATATTACCTTGTCTCAGTGGCTTGACAAGTTGAATGCAGGCCTTGAAATTGGTTTATTAAGAACTTGTTCTTGGATTAGTTTCTCTGGTATCCTATTGAGGTGTGAAGATAAGGATAAAGGATGACAGTGAGAATTAGTTTTTATGGAGGCTCTTTGGTTGGGCATTCCCAGTGCATGAGGTTCACACATTGCAAGGTATAGGGAAGGGACAACATATGCAGCTTTACTTCCACATTGGAGAGGCTGTTTTCAAATTCTAACCCATGACCTCCAGGTTACAATGGAACACCTAAACCGTTATCCCAAGACGCACCCTTCATGGAAGTATTCTTTGATGTTCCACTAAAATATGTTGATCCAAGAAGAAAGCTGACTTAGAGATTGCATCTGGTTATTTGCCGACTCTTCTCAAGTTCTGAAACTATAGTTTGAACCAACAATGACTAGCACACATGTAATAATTGACAATCCTTATGGACAATTCAACCAATAAATAAAATATTGGGCATAGGAAGTGAGTGGTATTGGGTTGATTCCATCAGGAAGGAAACAAGGAAATAAATAAAAAACGAGAATCAGTTTTATTAAGTGGTGGCGTGAACTCAAATTTAGGAGAATGAATATAATTTCACTTTAAGTGTAGAAATATGAGAATCTGAATGATCTATGCATGTGGTCAAGATGGGATGATATTGGCCATATTTGGCCTTTTGAGTTTATAAATTGGTGCTTCAAAGAATGTTTATCTTCTTCAAGTCATTCATAGCTTTCTGTTTATTTGCTCATTATTTAATTAGTTTATTTTTCCTGTTTATGTTAACTGTGATCATTAATGTGCTTGTTTGCCAATATGCAGAAAGTTTTGAGTGCTTCCCATGATCTCGAGCGCTTCCCAGAGCTTAAAGCTGAACTTAGTATGCGGCAGCCCCTTTCTCTTCTAGGTGATTAGCACCAATCCATGCAACGATGAAGAGGACTCATACTCATGAAATTCGTGATCAAGATGATATTTTATGTGCAATCACATGATCAGAGACTTCGTATTGCAGAGGTACTCATGACAAATTTTTTCTGAAATTATGGTCACCAATAGCTTCTGCCAGCCCGAGCCAGTGCAAACTGGAAATGAGCATGAATCTGTGTGACTTACAAGAATTTATCTGGACCAAAACAATAGAATGTTGGCTCCTCCAGGGTCTGATAGAAAAACTCATTCTAAGCCAGGATTTGCTCATCTAACCAAAATGGGTATATGCTGTTACATTTTTTTCTTTCTTGTGGTAAGACACTTGATAGTAACGTGTCAGAGAAGGCCATTTTTGTTTAGAAAAAGCTAAACAAACTCTGAATGAAACTTGCATGAAAACTCGAGCATTCCATGTCTCTTGGACTAATACATCTCTACCTGTATTATGGGGATTTATGTTGATTTAAATGATATGGGATATTTGAGTTTTGATGTGCGTTTCATTTGCAGTGCCCTTAGCACTTACTCTTTTGTTAATAGCTTAGAGTGCTAGCCCTACTGAACTATACCAAGATAATTTTTAGGAGATCATCCATATGATTGACATTTTTTTTTGTTTTTTTCTCTCCATTTCGCTATGGTTGACAGGAAGATTTCTGAAGAAAACATCTGGAGATTCAGCGGTTAATAAGTCTCGAGCTGCCTCTTTGAGAACTTAAGCCTGATACTCTTTCCTCCATGAAATATACCATCCCTTCTGCCAGAAAAGAAAAGGGAGAAAAATTCATCTTTGGTACTGCAGCAAAGTGCTCTTATAGTTAAGGAAGGTCATATTAAAAAATAGAATTCACCAATTTTAACTATAGAACTTGCTTTTTCAAAAAAAAAAAAAAAAAAAACTATAGACCTTGCAAATTTACCCGTTTTTTTTTTTGTTTTTTTTTTTACTGGGTAGGGTCAAACTGGCTTTTCAGCTTTGTGAACTTTTCAATGGAATCATCAGTAGTATGCTATCATTAATTATCACATATTTGAAGTTTTATTCTAATAGAAATTGTTTTAGATGCTGGAATTCATTATTTATGCAATAATATTAAATATTCTCTCATATTTTTTTGTCTTTTTTCTTTTTTCTTCGAGCACAATAGACCTAATGTGGTCCAACTTTTTTTCATTACTCAGCACAGGCGGGAGCTTCGTGTACGAGCCTACTCTTATATATATATATATATATAAAGAATAATCTAGCGAGCCATAGAAAAAAACAAAAAAAAGAAGAATAAGCTATTTAGAAGCTCTCTTTCAAAATCGTTAATATTTTTTTGCTATTCATGGTATTTGTTATCCCAAAATAAAAAGCAATACTACCCTATACCATAAAAAAGAAGGGATTTTTTCTTCTCTAGCTCTCTCTTTCCTCTTTCTTTTTTCTTTTTCTTTTTTTTTTGTGGGTGTGACCCTTCTATTACAACATTGGCTTGTTTTGCTCATTTTTTACATTTAAGAAAAACATGTATAAAAATATAACATTTAATATACATCAGTGCCTGATTACACAATACATATATAATATAGCAAAACCTTGAAGCTATTGATTTATAGCTCTGAAAAGCATTTTTTTTTTTTTGTCAAATACTCACACTTTACACCAACTCATTCACTAGAAAAACTCACAGAAAATTAGCAGTGGCCGTGGGTCTATAAGGGTAGGGGGGAGCAATCATGAGGGCGATGCGGGACTAACCCGTTACCTGGTTTTTTTTTTTATCCAAATAAAAGCATTTATAAAAAATAAAAGGATAATAAAACTTTTAAAAGAGGGAAAACAGCTCTTTACTTGCTTACAAAACTAAGGTCAAAACAATGAACAAGGAGATCTGATCCGGTGTTCTGTTAAGGACAGCACAATGTGAATCTTGGACAAAACAACAAGAATATATTAAACGGGCCCACCAAAACCTTTGATCGTCTAGTGGGATCAATGGTGATCTCAAATTTGAACGTACAGTAAGATACACATTTGTTGGATTACCCTATTAAAAAATGCAGAGGCAACCACGTGTCACCAAAACAATAAAGGATTGTGGCTTTGCACTCTTACATTTCTGCCAAGTGTCACAAACTAGCTGCCATCCTCTAATTCTTTATAACACTACCACCTTATTATTATTATTATTATTAAATAAAAACACCTTATTTTTCAACGATTATTTCACACCCTTCCCTTTCTAAACTCTTCTGTTGCTCTTGCTCTTGCTCTTGCTCTTGTTCTTGGCTTCTCTTGCTTCTTCTTCTTCTTCAGTTCTTCTTGTGTTTTTGGTTTTGTTTTTCAATCTTTTTTGTGATGGCTGATCCGGTGGATCCAAGGCTAGTTGATCCTCTTGTGGTGGGACGAGTGATCGGTGACGTGGTGGACATGTTCGTGCCAAGTGTCAACATGGGTGTTCAGTACGGGTCCAAGCATGTCACCAACGGCTGTGATGTAAAGCCATCAGTGGCTGCTGCTCCACCTTCCGTTCATATATCTGGCCGCCCTGATGAGCTTTACACTCTTGTATCTATACTACTTTCTTCTTCTTCTTCTTGTTCTGAATTCTTGTGTATTAATTACAGTGTCAGTGTGTATAAATATATGGTGGTTTAATTTGCAGGTAATGACGGACCCAGATGCACCGAGCCCAAGTGAGCCCAGTTTGCGAGAGTGGGTCCACTGGTACTTATATAATTTCCTTGCACTTTTCTTTTTTGCATTTAGTCTCTGATGGTAAACCATGCATCAATCTATATAAGTTTTGTTTTCTCTCTCTCTCTCTCTCTCTGTTGAAAATCACAGGATTGTTGTAGATATTCCAGGTGGCATGAACCCATCAAGAGGTTAGTAGTTCCTTAGTCTTTTCAATTTGACAATAAGATAAAATGATAAAAAATAAAATCCCACTATATATCCATTTGTCTTTATTAGAAATTATTTATATTGATTTTGAATATTTATAGTTCAAGTCATTAAATTAGAGGAATGTTATTCATACACATTTTTAACACATATAGCTCATTAAGTATATTTGATGCATCTGACGTACACAGCAAAAATGTTTGCAAAAACTGTATGGTGAAATCATATATGTATACTTATCATTTTCCTCTAAGTTGTTATATATACAGTATGGCGGTCTAATTAAGTTGCATGTGTATGATCTCTTGTGATCATTTGTACAGTACTGGTCTTTGCTTTTGTTACGTCTATAATTAAATGAGCTTGTTCATCACTTGATTAAAAATCAAGTTTAATCAAGTTGGGAGAAGGTAAAGAAAATGTTGTTATAGATGAACTTGTTCACTCCATAGCTTGATATCTTTACCTTCACTTTGTGACAGAATTTCTTTCAAGTTTCTAGAGCATTCTGGTCCACCACATTAGTGTACGGTATTTAAATCTCCCAGATGAGAAAAATAAATATTATTTGGAGCCTATGAATATTGATCAATTGTGTGGGCTTAACTTATTTGTTATGACTTAGATATTAGATGTTTGTAACCAACGGTAGATTGGTTCAGTGCTCAACCCTGAAGTGGAGAGTTCGAATCAGAATTCATGTCACCCACCAATATATTGGCCAATGATTTTAAGGGTGTTTGTGACTATGCCCCAGAGAGATTAGTAGGAAATCAAAATAATCCTGATAGCCACCGACCTCAAAAAAAAAAAAAAAAAAAAACACACAGATATTAGATATGGAAACATGACACTTTTGCATCCAACTCGCTTTTAAATTTGGGAACATATTTCTTTCTATGATCTTATTTAAAATTGGGTTTTTGAGACGTTTAAGTTTTGTATATATATATATATATATATATAGAAAGAGAGAGAGAGAGTAATGTTATATGTACGTTGGGTGCCAACGTTATTTTTCGACATTGTCACCCAACTTCCCTTATATGTTTTGGAGATATCCGTATATTTGAGAATGTTGCGTAATACATGCACATTCTCAAAATATTCAAGAGAATAAGATATATATATATAGAGAGAGAGAGAGAGAGAGAAGGGATTGAGCATTTAACATATATGTATCTAAGTAAACATGGATATTAACATACACACACATATAAACATATATAATTCAACGTAAATATGAATTGAAAGAATTCAATAGTGTATTGATAACTATTTTTGCTATTCTAGCACTTCATATTAAGGGTGTCGGTGGTTCGGTTTGAATTTGTTTAATGCTCAAACCTAAATCAAACAAAATATAATCGGTTTCGATTTTGTTTAGCTTAATCGATTTATTTCGAATTACCAAACTGAACCGAACCAAACATAACCGGTTTGGTTCGATTTGAGTTAATCGATTTGAAGTTTTACATGTACATATATTAAATAAATTAAAATAATTTTAACTTTTTTAATGCATATTTAAAAAACTTAAAAACTATATTTACTATATAAAAATGATTATATAATTTTGTAATGAGAATGTTTATATCATAAAAGAATCATAAACATTCAAAATAAATATTAATAGTTTTAATTTTAAATCAATTCGGTTCAGTTTAGATCGATTTTTTAAGTCTCAAATCACAATTCGAACCAAACTTATCGGTTTATATTTTTTCCAAATTTAAACCAAATCGAATTTATTAAAAAATCAGATCAAACCAAACACATCGGTTCGGTTCGGTTCTACGATTTAAACAAATTCATTGACACCCCTACTTGGCATAGTATATACGGTATTAAATAGTTTAATCGTGGTGCGTGTATGAAAAGAGATCCTTCCATACACGGGTCTTCGGCCACCTGTTGGCATACACAGGTACGTAATGGTGTTGTTCCGGCAAAAAGCTCCGTTAAATGCCCCCGTCGACCCACCGGCATCTCGCGCCCAGTTTAGCACCCGGAACTTCTCCCGTCAGCTGGACCTTGGTCTTTCGGTTGCTACTGTCTACTTCAATGCTCAAAAGGAGCCCATGAATAAGAAGCGTTCATCGTAGCTACTGCTAGCTGCTCATGAAAAGGAAGGAATGTGTATATAAATATATATAAACAGTATATATATATATATATATGTATATAGGTATATATGTAGGGCTGTGTAATTATGTAATTAATTTGGTTTCTGGGTGGATTGTCTTTTATGTTAATATGTTGTGCTTAATATTACAAGTGATTGGGCTTGTGTTGCATCTATGTACTGTGAGGGTTTTGAAATGTGATCATCTTGAGTTAATTTGGTGGTGCAAGTAGGGTTAATTCAAGTTTAATTTCTTGGTAGAAATTATTTGACTTAGAAGGCTTAATTAAAGTTAGGTAGAACTTAATCATCTATATTAAAGCGGATATAGATATTAATTTATAAATATTTATTATGAATAAAGTAGGGGTTTTATTTTTAAAGTTTTATTGCCAAATAATTGAAGGGTTCTGATATTCATTGCTTGTTTCTGAGGTATTGATAAATTTACTGGTTCTTTATTAGGTGATCATCAAAGATAAAATATAATTAATGCACAAAGAACTGTCACAAAAGTTAATAGAATATGGTTAAATAAGCCATTTAATGTTTTCCTAATATATAGCATTATTAATATCCTAACTAATAATTTTCTGTTTTTTATCTTTAACAAGGATTCTTAAAAAAATCATGTCTAATTAGCCCTTTATAGTTATTTTAAGTGTAATTTTACAACCACCAAGGTCTTTCATAATTTGATCTCTTTGCTCATAAAATTCTCATTTTCCTCTTATATTAATCTTACCTCAGCCAAACACCTGCTTTGACGTTGATGGTCAACCCAACCCAAACCCAACCCTAGGTCACACTAATAGCCAGCGTTTAAGTCTTGTTAACGACGCGGACGGTCTTATTTTGCTGTCGAGTCTTTGTGCATTCTCACGTCCTGTGGTCTTCGCCGTTTGTCTATACGGTCTATGCACCTCATTTGCTTGCTTACAGATTGTTCTTTCTATATATATATGTATGCATGCACTTATGCATCATGACGTAGTTAGGAGGATGTACTTTACAGATGAAGATAAAATGTAACCTTTAAAAAAGGAAAAAAAGAAAAAATTTCTTAGTTTCGCATTGGCTATTAGTCATAAATGGAATTCAGGGTATCCACCAAATACGAAGATGTGATATATATGTAAGGTAACTTTAATGGATACTTTTAATTAATCAATGTACCTTCTTCAAAAGAGAACAAATTTTATTTATTTATTTTAAATCAGGGGTATGGTGGATCTATCACTACTAATTCTTTAAGACACAACCACAAATACCCAAAGATGTTCTTTGAGTGAGTGGGAAGACTGAACTCAAAAAAGTCTTTTACCACCACATAAATTTACTTTTACCAAGTTAAATCAATAGTTATAACAATATATATATATATATATATATATATATATATATATATATATATATATATATATTATTTTTTTTTATTTTTTTTTTTTGAGATCATGGGTATTGGGTACCTCACTCCTCACTAATGATCCTATAAGGTCGGGTACAACCCAATAGTACTGATAGCTAATAAATGGTGAAAGATATGAACTTGAATCTGGAACCTCTCTCCTTTAAGTGCTTTGCACCCAAACTCTATTAACCCTTTGTTGGTTATCAGTTATAACAATATTATTTTCCAGGCAAAATCATACGCCCAATGGATAAGTGGTGGCTCACCAACCTTGCTAGTGGGATTTTAGTTTCCAATTAAACAGAATCACCCCCCACTACCAAATATTAAGCCCCATCTTTTACACTACAAAGTTCCTAATTCATGAATCGCTCACCCAAATTCAACGCTCAATAATTATATAACTTTCGATATGTTTTCTCCTTTTCTTTCATTATTTTTTCCTTTCTTCATTTTCCTTAACATTTATACTCAATGAAGGCTTGAAGAGACCAAAGAACACAAGCGAGGGCCCACGTGTCCGCCACTGGGTTTACACACGTGTCTAATGGTGGAACACAGTGCCATTCTTTATAGCGACAGGAGATGGCCCACGTGTTCCTCGCCTAATCATCTACGATCGGTGTGGGCCCAGCAGATCCCTGGTTTTGTTTGGCAGATATGATGCGCACGGGTCACACCGCACACGCCACGTGTTTGACGCGGCGGACTTTGGACTGTGTACGGCTTTTCCTCGTGGGTCTCCTTAACGTATTGGACTTTTCATTAAAGTCAAAATTCAATTTAATGGAATTGAAATGAACTGAACTGACTTTTCAGCATTTGACATTGTGGAATTTGGACGGTCCTGATCTTTTTGCGGGGATTGAACGTTTGGTTGATGGAGGTATATACATGTCTTGTAATTATAGCACAAGCACTAATATAGGAACGAACCGTTGGGTATAATGGTTTTGTCAGGTAATTAATTACTAATAGTATTGATAATACAAAAAAACTGATTACTTTAATTATAGTATCATCAGGGTATTGGGATATGCACTCATAAACATATATATATATATATATATATATATTAGTATATATTGACGGTGTCAGTGTTAATTTTCAGCATTTCTCTTTCAAATCATGATTTATGATTATTATAAATATGATAGGTTTTAAAATTTATTTATTTATTAAAATGTATAGCCAATTTAATTATATGTAAATCCAAATAGTAGGAATGGAGATAAAATGATTGCTTGTAAAAGTATTGGCATAAGTAAAATGATTGACTATATTTTTACCAACATAAAATATATATCCACTTTGAGTTTTATTTTATAATAAGAGAAAGAATATCATTTTATATAGAATATATTCTCAAACAAAGTTGTGGTATTTAATAATACCAAAAGCATTTTTATAAATTAAAATAAATTGAATTTAAGAGAAAGAATCAAATCTCTCATGCAATACATGTGTTTTCAGACATTCAAGATTCATGATTTGTATTCCTAAATAAAAAATTAAGATCCATATCCTAAATAAATTTTATCAATACTCATATCAGATACATGATCAAGTGATTAATTGAGACCTTTAACTTAGTACTTTTTATTTTTATTTTTATTTTAGACTAACTACGCACAACATTTCACTAAGAATTAATACCATAAAAAAAGAAAAAAAAATGTTATGAATCTTCACACTATTTGCTACAAATCTGATGTGTCAAGACTTTACATCATATAATTTTTTTGAAAAATGTGCTAAATTGATCAATTAATATAAAATTTGATGTGATATTGATTTATAGCATATGATGTGTTAATTTTAATTCATTAATTAGCATTGCTAAATATATATATATATAAAATTGACTTGATCTGGAGATCCTATTGTCCATGGAGAAATTATATGGTGATCACAACTTTACGATTTATTCCATATTTCTAAAATAATAATGAAGTAAAAATTGATAGAAATAATTGAGGGCATGAGAAGGAACAGAAGAGGAAACAAGAAAACAAAATGGATGAATGGCGTGGGATGACAGAATGAAGATGTCGACAACCAAAGGAAGAAAAAGAAAAGCTGGCCACTGCCTCTCTCATGCAATCACCCTCACACGCGCCGTACGTACCATATTATATTATATATAATATATATATATAGTTCCTATTTATTTTTATTAAGATTTAATTATTTTACATATTGTTTTCTAGTCCCAAAAAAACAACATTTATATCTCTTGCTACTACCATTAGAGCTATGGATTAAATGGTAGATTGATGGTCAATTAATAAGGATTAATTATGGGTGGATGTGGATGCATGAAAATGAAGTAGCTATATATATATATGATATTTAATTAGGTTTAGTATTTTGAACTAAGTTGCCGAGTTGGGTGTTTGGTTGCATGTTTTATGAAAGGAACATGTAACACTATAAATCTCTATGTGTTATGTATATAAATGTATGTAGTGCCTAAACCACTATATATATAGTATCTAAATTGTATAATTACACTTGTTGTTACAATTTTTATAGGTAGATAATGTTTTCGTTTATAGAAATCTTAGATGATGATGATTTGCTCTTAAAACTTAACCTTGTTTGATATACAATTTCAAAACAATATTTTTATTTTTAAAATTTAAAATTTAAAATTCTTAGAAAACTTGGAAAAATTATTTTGAAATTTAACTTAAATTTGTGAAAAAAAAAAGAATCGAGTAAAATTATTTTCGTTATTTTTCAAGAGTAATGTTCGACTGACATACTTTTCAAATAAATTTTGTTGACATTGCCCCTGAGAGTTGTTGAATCGCCTAAAGTCATGAGTTGATATGTGATTTGAGGCAATCCAACAACTCTAAGAGGCGATATTAACAAAGTGTGTTTGGAAGACATGTTTTCAAAGTATTTTTTTTCAAACATAAACTCTAAAAATAGCTTTTTAAAATTTTATTTTTTAAAATAGTTTTTAAATTAGATATACTGAGTTGGGTTGAAAATATATCCTTCCCACTTTTTTGTTCCCATTTATAAGAAATAAGTGAATATAAAGGTGGTAAAGAAATTGGGTCCTTGACATTAATATTTTGTACTGAACAAGACTATATCATCTAGAAATATATACTTTTTTTTTTGCCATGATCTAGAATTAAATATATACTTACCATATACTAATAAAGAAAAAAGAAAGAACAAGAAGTTGTTGGGTATTAATACCAATTACAGTTACAAAGTTCGATATGACAGAAGTGAAGATAAGATAAAGGGAGAGTGGAATATTAATTATATACATATATATATATGTGTGTGTTTCCAAACACGCACTTGCTGAAATGAGGCGAAAATGATGATGATGAGTACTATAATGAAAAATCATTTTCGCATGACTACAGGATTTGGACGGCCATGATTGCATCCAACCCTACATGAATGGTGAAAAAGTTGAAGAAAAGGCAACTATAAAGATAGTAAAGTTGCTAAAACAATGATCAAAAGGATAATAGTTAGATCAATTATCTGGTATATATAATTTTTATATTTTAATAATCAAAGTCAAAAGAAGATTAGTGGAAAACGCAATAGATTAAATAGTTAGATAAAGTAAGAAGAATCCTAAGATAAACTTGATCATTAAGGATATGTAATCATCTAAATTCCAACTGTTTCCGGAGCTTAAACTATAATTGCATTGCATTTTAAAACTGAAACATGAGAAAATGAGAAAGATATATACTTTAACAAAGACAATGTTATTGATGTATATTCAAAATGATATAATTGATATCTAGGTTTAAAATATTGGAAACAGCTAGAAATTATAGATAGGATATAGAATTAGTAAATAGCTAGAGATGGCACTACATAAAGAATATCTCTATTCAAGTATTTAATGTTTATTATGGCTTATGTTATATATTTTGAGAAATGCTATTATAACTAAAAAAGTGTAACTACTTTATTTATGAGATCATGTAATACAAACATTAAGATGTGTAAAACATGCAATATTTTAGTTGTGTTTTTTATAGTTAGATTGGTGTTTTTTTTTCCTTTTAAATCTTCAATTTTTATATTTTTTATTTAAATAAAAAATAACATGAGTATGAATAGAAAGTAGCTCTTTGATTGCAAACGTTTGCTAGCTCCAACGGTATGCATTTGAATCTCTTCATCGAAGTCGAAAGTTTGATTATTTCACATTACAAATAAGTAAGAACTGTCTCTCTCTTAATAAAAGTGAGAGTAGTACCATATTTATTAGTTTGCATAGTTCTCATCTTAGGCCCCTTATGTCTTTCGCAGTTGTTGTCACCTTCTTGACCGTACTGACACCTTCTATCAGCACTCAAAAAAAAAAAAATGTAGCTCTTTGATTGAAACCAGCTAAATTGTTATAAATGTTATATTTACAATATAAGCATTACTACTAGTTTATACCATATTAATACTTTTTAATGAGCTAATTGAACTGGACCGCGAGGAATTTATTTCTAGAAAGTATGAATAATTCAATATCTATCCACCTCTTGAGGAAAACAAATACTTGGTACCCATCAGATCATTCAGTTAGATTTAATGGAATTTAATTGGACAATGCGATAATCCATGTAAGTGGAACACTGGTTGGTTTCTTGGAAGGATTAGAATGGTAGTCATCCCCTTCAATGAAGACAAGAACCCCTATTATTGCTTTTGTTCTTTTTCTACAAATTAAATGGAGTTACAACTTGACTTGAAACGTCAAATTCAATTCTGCCCAAGTTTTTAAAACTCAAATAAAATCAACAACAATAATATTGACAACAACACTTGTATATATATATAATGCATATATCAAATTAATACACATATATATATATATATTATAAACATATATATATATATATATGATAATTCCACAAATGTATCATTTTTTCATGGACCCCATCCAATATTGTCATGAAATTAATTAAACAAGAAATTAAAGAGGGCCCACTAATTGCACCACCCATCAGTTGTGTTTCATTAACTCCACAGTTTTCAAATATCGTTAAAAAGAAGAAAATTAAAGAAGAATTATTTATATATATGTATACGTATATATATAACACGTTGGAATAGGTAGCATTGAAGATGATGGGGGTGAGATGTAGTGAATCATTTAATAAAGGGCAGTGTCTCTGAGGTTCCCAATCATTTCGCCAGCCGACCTGTACTCCGACAAGGGCGACTTAAGCAACGCCTAAACGGGGAACGTTGCCGGCTATTTTCCTACAACTACCCTATCCATGTGACACCTGTAAGGATCAGACGGTCAGAGACTTTGACGTAGCGACTTCAGTCAAAAACCCTAGGGAACATCAACAGTCTTTTTAGTCTCTTTGTCCTCCATAGTCCTTCCTTCCTTCTATTTATTAATTTCCCTTCTCCTAATTATCACCATCTTATATATTTTTCTTCTGCTTATGCTTAATTTATTTCTTCCTTATATTGTTCTTAGATCTTCAACAGCTCTAATGGCGATCTTGCCTACAAGCCCTTCTTCTCTGGAGTTAACAATATCAATTCCTGGGTTTGCTTCATCACCTTATCTTCCCTCTTCAGGTAAGAACTTGCAATTTTCTTCTTCTTCTTCTTACCAAGCAAAAGGTTTGAACATAAAGCCTTCATAATAAAAAAAAGTTATAATACCATGTTAGAAATCATCACTTGACTTAAAAATTTTAAACTTATTTTTTTATCAAAAAATAGATAGATGTTAATAGTTTTTATTTTCATTTATATTTTTTTGGGAATGTTATGGTGTAACTTCTTGTTTTTTTGAATTATTTACAGAAGGCGGTGCATGTGGTATGAGGAATTTGGACATAAATCAAGTACCTTTAACAATGGAGGAAGAAGAAGAAGAGAGCTCTGGAGGCCCTCCTCGTAAGAAACTGCGGTTGACAAAGGAGCAGTCCAGGTTACTTGAAGAGAGTTTCAGAGAAAATCACACCTTAAATCCTGTAAATAATCACTTTTGAACCTGGTTTTTTTTTTATTTTTTATAATCTCTTAAGTGCCATTTCTTGTTTTCTTATTGTTTCTGGGGTACCCTTAATTTTTCAGAAACAAAAGGAAGCTTTGGCGTATCAATTAAAGCTCCTTCCACGACAAGTAGAAGTTTGGTTTCAAAACCGCAGAGCAAGGTTCATAACTCCGAGCAACTTCTATATATCTCTCCTTTTATAAATAAATCCACGGTTTCTTTTTTTTTACCCATTATTAATTCATGTAGAACAAGCTAACCATTTCATGAAAAATGAAAATTTTTAAAACTGAATATTGGGGTCTGCTCGGTTCCCTTTTAACCTATTTTTATTCAAACCCAAAACAGCCAAAAAAAAAATTCCTTTCTTTTTTCTTTTCCTCTATGATCATACAAATATCTTATTTACAGAACAAAAGAAGGAGCTAAACTGAACCCAAAAAATTTGATTTTTGAAGTCATTTATCTCGAGTTTAGCTCCATTTTTATTGATTATTAATGAAATGAAGAACGTTTTTTTTTCCTCTCTGATGTTCATTAAGTCTTACTTGGATTTGTTGAATCATTAAGTCTATTATCTTGAATCATAAATGGGATTAATCATAACCCACCTATTTTCTTACCTATATTTGTTTATCCCAACATGAAAAAAAAAGAAAAAAAATTATTATCTAGAATCATATAGATATAGATTACATATTTATTATGTAATTCTAAAATAAAACATTAAACATGGAAAATCAAACCCTGGATGCATGATCATGAAGAAAACTGACTTAATTTTTCTTTTGGCAGGACGAAATTGAAGCAAACAGAGATGGAATGCGAGTACTTGAAAAGGTGTTTCGGGTCATTAACGGAGGAGAACCGGAGACTTCATCGGGAAGTAGAACAGCTCAGAGCATTAAGAGTGGGTCCGCCGACGGTAATTTCTCCGAACACTTGCGAGCCTCTTCCGGCGTCTACGTTGACCATGTGTCCGCGTTGCGAGCGCGTCACCACCACCAACTCCGGCGCCAGCGCCACTGCCGGAACCACGACCTCCGGCACCACCACCGCCACTCTTGACAAGCACGGCCCCACCTGTTCCAAATCTCTCGCTTTTTCCCGACAACCTTCGGCTGCATGTTAATTTTATTTTTTTAATTTTTTTTTGCTCAATTAATTATTTAATTTTCTTTTTTTTTTTTTTTTTTGATCCGCCTCTATTTATGCCTAACAAAAAGGGTATGTGACGGGGAATGATGGTGGGGGTGATGAGAATGAGATCATTGTGGGTCTGGGTGGGATGTGGTTTTGGTTGGTAACAGCAGGGTGCAGGGGATCATCTAATTCTCTCTAGTAAATAGTAAGTTTATATTAGGTTAGGGTCTAATGGGTAGTCTTTGGAACATTTGACTTAATTGGCCTCCTACTCGTCTCTTCTACTGTGTATTGGCCTCCAACTGTAAAGAACATTTGACTTATTTCCTGCTTCATTATAAATGTTTTTTTAAGTTTAATTTATTTGTTTCTTGTAAATATTTGGTTAAAAAATACTGAGAAGACGCAATTCTCTCCGCTTATGATATCAATATAACTACTATGTAAATAACGTCACATTAATATAAATTAAAAATTATGTTGAAAAATAGAGTTGTTTTACTATTACTGGTATCTATTTGATAGTTTATTAGGCGTGGCTTGTATAGGGGTAGTAATAGATTTTGAGGAGGTTAGTTATTTATTGCTATATGACCAATTGCCATCTAATTAAGGCATTTTTTTAAATGATGATTTATTGAGGTTGCAACCCAATGCCTTTCTTAGGCTCGATCTCATTTGGAAAACAGATTGATTTTTAATAATGGTGAACATAATTTACAGGATGAGCCTACGAGTCCCAGATATTAGGGGTGTGAATCAACTTGTTTGAAACTTACAAATCAAATCACCAATTATGTTACATTCGATTCAGTTTTAATAATATATATATATATATATTTGTATGCTAGGTTTTGTGTTTTAATTATAAAAAAATTCATTGGTTATATATGTTTGATTTAAGTTTTGATACTTTTCTAAATTCATAAAAATTGAACCAATTGAATAATATGTAAATTAGTTTTACTATATTATTGAAATGTATACTACTTAGAATTCTTAATGTTTAATATGTGAAGTAGTTCTAATAGATCAAAACTTAATAATATCATTTTGAAAAGTTCAAATCGATTAAGCTAAACATAACCAAAGCAAATATTTTTGGGTTACCTGGGTTTCGTAGTATAAATAGGTTAAATTAAGCTGGTTATCTTTGGTTTGATTTAGATTAATTTTGGCATTAATCAAACTATACAAAATCACGTTACACACTTTCAATTTTTTTAGATTTCTTTTTAATTTTATATTACTATTTTTGCTATCGTACATGTCTTCTTAGAATCTATTATTGTCATCGTTGTTATTATTTAATATTACTCTGTATCAATGTAATCATTTAGGTTTAACCTTTTATTTTTGCTATTATCATTTGTAAACATTAGATCGATCCAGGGGAGGTAGAACAAAGTTTTCTTTTGGTTGATTTTCCAAAGGAGTAAGTTCAATCAATGTAGTGGTCAAGTTCATCTCTAGATTAGCCTATTAACTTAAATCAACTGGATTAAGCCTTTTATTTTAGCTACGTAGAGTTGGCTGCATAGTTTTGTTTTCTTCATTCACTATACGGCTAAATCAATACTTAAAACTACTATAAACTTACCTTGGGGCCACCTAACCTGGTGCAACACATATGGTCGGGAGTTTGTATTAGAGGTGGTTAAGGAGTAGAGGTTATAAGATCGAAATTCATGCCCATGCAATGTTTGAACGCGGATTAGTCTCGCCCGAGGGAGCAGGGACACCACTTGGGAAACAAAAAAAGTTACCTTTGGGCCAGGTGTGGGCTAGCCAGCCTTTAAACCAGTTTCATATTGTTTTATGCTTTCGAGACTGGCCCAAGCCTGGGATTATCTTAGAAAGTTAGCCCAATTGTATCGTAATTGGGCTGCAAGTGAGTTTCTTTTGGGCTTTTATTTCAATTGAAACGTGGGCTGGCTGCATTTGTTTACCTTGATATGTGGATTTGGAATTTGACATCAATAGAAGAACATGGGATTGTGTACATTTAAAATAAAAAAAAATTAATCAAACATCAGAAATCATTCTCATTGATCCCTTTTGATACTGAATTTTCATACTTTTTTTTTTTTTTCTAAACCACTAGATTTGTTAATTAGTAGATGTTGATATTAGATTTTATTAAATTTTTATTAAGACTTCTATTTATGGCACTAGCCACTAACATGTTAGTGATTTCTGTTTTTTTTTTTACCCATAGTATACAGATCTTGTTCTTTTCCCACTTTGATGCCATTTATTCTTTTCGTTGATGATGGTGGTTACAAAAAATGATAGTGGTTTAAAATAAAAAATTAGTTAACTAAAGTACCATAAGACCCTAATGCAACCTTATAATTAATTATTTTTTGTCAGGACTAGGGGTTGTAACGGGTTGAGTTTGAGCCAAATTCTAACTCAACCCAAATTAGTTGGGATTAAAAAAATTAAAATTCAACCCAAACCAAACCACCTCTCAACCCAACCCAAACTAGTTCGGGTTGGTCATTCGGATTAAGGATTTTGAAGTGGGTTAAATTATCCTTATAAATTTCACTTGTAAATTCTCCATTAAAAGACATCAAGCGTGTAATATCAACATGTATAAATGACAACAATTTCAAATTAACCATAAATATCAAGATATTTTAAATAAATCACATTCCTTAACCACTATATCACAATATGACAAATATAAATACCATATTACAATATGACAAATATAAATTGAGAAAAGTTTCATCAAAAAAGTTTCAAAAGTGTTTCATTACAACTACAAATACAAATTTTAAACAGTTCAAAATAGCTTCAAGTTGTTAATAACGCGAAAGATTAATGAGTTTGAGTCACTTCTAAGCTTTAATCTTCATATAGAACGAGAGGGAAATGACATTTTTAGAAGGGTTATTAATTGGTTCGGGTTGGGTTGAGTTAGGTCAGTTTTTTAGGCTCCCAACCCTTGAATCAACCCGAACTAGTTTGGATTAAAATTTTTCAACCCAACCCAACCCAAACACCTAGTCACCCAACCCGTGACTTACACCCTTAGTCTCGACAATATAAAAAATGGTTATTTAATGATATAATGAAACAGGGCCTTAAAAAATGATAATGAAAGGGGTAACATATCATTTTATTTAAATATAATTAAGATTGGGTTATAAGAGAAGGGCAAAAGGTTAGATCTTAAAAAAGCAAAGAAAGTTGGAGGACGGGTTGATCTCGTGACAGAGTGCATAATAGCTATATAACTTGTGATTTTCTCTAGTGTTTTAATATTTAAAAATGTTTAAATCTTAGATTTTGATTATATTTTGTATTTTGTGAAGTAGATTGTAGAATTGTATCAAAATGAAGTTGGAATTGAATACTTAACATGATTTGAGCAAAGTCATAAATTTTGAAGAAAATTTGGAGCTTTAGACTGTGAACAATCCAGAAGAAGTTTTTGCTTAAGGCGCGGGCGCGTTCTACTTACCCAGTGTGTGCAGAGTTGAGTTCGTTTGATAGAGCGTGGGCGTGCCTTACCATTCCATATATATAAATACTCAAGAATAAAAGAACATTGAAAATTAAGTAGATCTCACAATTCTTGAAGAATCCAAAACTTCAATTATCCTTTAACCAGAAGAAAATATTTAGTTACATATGAAAGAGGGAATAACACCAAAAAAAAGAGAAAATTATCCATCGTCATGATTAAGAGCCTTCTCTCTAAATATATATTTTGCTATCTAAAAATAAATCCCTTCTTGAGAGAATCTAGCTTTCCAACTCTAAAAAAACAGGAATTCTACTAAAAGTACCTAACTTTAATAAGGAAATCCTATTAACATTGATCATATCCTTAATAACGATAAAAATCCTAAAGGAATCAACAAAGACTTTCCAAAAAGATTTAAAATAAAGATAGCCTTAATTAAAAACTCTTCCAGCTGTCAACTGCATCTTTTCCTCAAGAAATCACGCCCAAAAATAAGAACTGTATAGAATGGCCCACACTCTATCGAACGAACTAAACTCTGCACACAGTGGGTAAATAGAACGCGCTCGTGCCTTAAGCAAAAACTTCTTCTGGATCGTTCACAGTCCTGAGTTCCAAATTTTCTTCAAATCATGTTAAGTATTCAATTCCAACCTCATTTTGATGCAATTCTTCAATCTACTTCACAAAATACAAAACATAATCAGAATCCAAGATTTAAACATTTTTAAATATTAAAGCACATGAGAAAATTACAAGTTATATAGCTATTATGCACTCTATCATCTCTTGACTCAATGGTTTGATCATACATGGTACTTAAAGAGTCAAAGTATAAGTTATGAAACCCTAATACTTCCCAAATAAAAAATAAATAAATAAAAATTGAAAAAAAAAAGAAAAATAGGAGACTGCATATATAAAAAGTTAGGTTAGATGGCTACATTAATAATTTTATCCTTTATAACATTAATTATTATATACTTTTGGGGGCCAACATGAAAAGAAAACATCAAAATGGCTTCACTTCACTGTGAGTCACCCAAAGTACTGACTGATATGCAATAGATATTAATTGATAACGAATCCTTTCAAAAAAAAAAAAAAAAATAGAGGGAAAAATTAAGAAAAAAGAAAGATATTGCTAAGGAATTAGAATATTCTATTCAAGATCATATGCTACCTCAAAAGGGAAGGTAATACTATAAATATAATAAAGAACAAGCAAGAGGATTTCCAAAATAATTTATGTGGGACCATTGATTTGCAAAATTCAAGTCTCTCTCCAACCCGGCCTCTAGTACAAAACACATATCTAAAAGGTAGATTAATAAGATACTAGACTTTGAAATTTGACCAAACAAAGATATCATGAAAAGAAAAGAAAAAAAATCATCTTTTCCATCAAACTTAATCGATATCCCTTAATTTCAATTCTTTTATTAACTCATGATCAAGCCCTTGCCAAAGGTATCATTTCTATCAAGTTAGACGAGTTTACAAATTAAGTCCTACATTAGACTATCAATACAAAATCACTATATATTTCATGTTCTTTTTAAACAGATCAATTTGCTATTTAAAAGTAATTTCCCAATAAATATAGCTTTTGGATAAGTAGAAGCAAGCACCACAAGATTTCAATTCAAGCTGCCAAGCAATACAACAACTGGTCCAGTGTCATTTAATACTTATCTGAGACCATGGATGAGAATGGAGAGAAATACTGAAACTTTGAGCTGAAAGACCCTTAATAGCTCAGGTGGGCTTCACAAATCTTCCTGACATCTCTTCTTGGGTGCCAAAGCGCGCTATGACAGATATTGGCTGTGGAATCATTCAATATGATATTGAACCCATGAGATTTATCACCTGAACATGTCTGAACTTGGGACCATATAGCGTGCGAACTTATGTCAAATGATAGGACACATGCCCATGAAGAGTCCTGCTACTGTAGGGTACCCTCTAGAATTCTCCTTTTTTCAAGTGGGCATCACTTATATTTCAAGCTAATTAAGTGAGAAGAGGTTGTCTGTGGTTGCCATGGTGGAAAATATTATATAACCTTGTTGATTTGGCACTTAATATATACAGTTGAAAGAAAGAAAAAGAAATGTTCTTGGGGCTCTGAATATATACTACTTCTCTTATTATGGGTGCAGTGGGCTTGCTTCTTCAGAAAACACTGCACATTACCTAATTTATGCTATATTTAGTAGTAATTAAATTTAGTTGTACGTACAACAATATGGTAAAATAATTAATTTTTAGTTGACTGATTGGTGTATTGACTAATAAAAGAAAAAAGGGTTCATATGGAGCCATGATGTCTCTTTGATTTTGGTTTTGGTTTCAATTTATAATTAGTTGTCCGATCCCACCTAAAGACCACATGATTATACCATACCATGGACATCAACAGAGCCGACTTGGCATTAAAAAAAGTATAATTCATGTGAATGAGCTGACGAGTCGAGGTAGCAGAGTAAAAGTCACGTACGATGATATGACCGACAAATCAGCTCAGTCAGACCAGATCTAACCCGACCAAGGAAAATCGTTCAAGCCAAGCTAGCGAGATGATGTTTACGAAAACCTCAAAAATACGATCGTGACGATAGCGCAGCCTTGTGCCGAGCTGATCATTTCAAACAAGATAGAGAAGATATGAGAGTCATTCCCAACACGTTATATCCTGAGGAATCCGGAATAGCTGTACATATCAAACACGAACTTCGACATAGAGACAGGATAAAACTCCTCCTCTAAGACGAATTAAGAAGATAGGAATCATCCGAGACGAAGACGAACTAGGAAGAAAGTGATCATCCGAGATGGGATGAGATTCCTTCTCCAAGACTAACCTAGAATAGATGAGTTCATCTCGACCAATGACGAGACAACACATGGCACATGCTTACTGGGCAAATAGTCATTTCGGTTAAAAGACTTCTTCTATAAATAAAACCTACAATCTTTCTCATAAAGTACAAACAACTTTCTACAAAAGTTATTGTTATAGTATTGAAAAAGCTCTAATTTAGGCATCGGAGGGTCTTTGGTCGGCATCACACCGTTGTTTCGTATGATAGACCTATTTTTTTCTCCTTTATTCTCAGATTTAGCTGATAAACCCTCGCCGGAGTCGGAGAGTTCACGCTTCCAGATCTGATCACCTCCTATACGTATTCATCTACTTAGTATTAGTCAGATTTTGTACTAACAATAGATATTACCATCTCAACGTTCCTTCCCTCGTTTTCTTTCTCTCTTTTTTTCTTTTTTTTTTTTGGAAAAGTAGAAAATTATAGAAACTTATAAATCTCAAGAAATAGAAAACACAAATTTTCTTAATTTAATGGATGTTTTAAAAGCCAGGCCTATGGGCTTAAAGTGAACCATTGAGCCTACAGATTGGCCCAAATGAGTAAGCCCTGTTAGCCAAATAGTTTGATATATGGCTCAAATATGGAGCGGGTTCAGAATTACTTTTTTTCAAGCTCGACTAAACTCAAATTACCCACCCACACCTTTTTTTTGGAGCGGGTCGACCTGTTTGCCCAGCCATACCATATAGAAACCTAAGGCAATGTTTGGTTTGAGACTCAAAAATTGGTCTGAGGCTTAAAAATAAATTTTCTGTTTTTTTGGTCCCCAAAACAGTACAATAAGAAAACTCACTTTTTTGTTAGAGAATATTAGAGAAGTAGTTTTCTAAAACAACGCCACCAAACAAGTTTTCTATGGTTTTCTTTTTTTTTTACTATTTGAAAACTAAAACAGTTTTTGAATTGTAAAACTAAGCCTAAACTACTCAATTCAACTTAACTCAATTAAGCATATCCCAACTATATAGGGTTGACTATATGAATATATTTCCTCTATTTTGCTCTGTTGGAGGCTAAGTCAATATTTAAATTACAAAGAGTTAAATTTTTCTTAATTATATATCTTTGTCAATGTTATTTTAAGAGGGCTGCTAGTTGGACCCCATCTCTCCACTATCATCACCCCAATTAACAAAAATACATGAATTCCCATACTACCCTCCTATGAAATGACCTAAATGACCTTATGTTAAATTATTTTACCCGGTCTCCCACCCACTCACTAAACCTACCCCACCATCTTCTTCATCTTCTTTCTTCAATTCCTTCTATAAATCACATCTTTAATCTACATTTTTTTGTTAGTAGTAAGTATAAATTCAAAGTCTTTTTGGCTTCTTTTAAAAGATTTAAACCATTTTGAAAAGATTTTAAAGTGATTTTGATATCTTTTAAAAGGTTAGGGCATTCAAAAATTTGTAAAAAAAGTGCACTCTGGTTCGCCCCTGCGTGGCTGAACCTTATACTGTAGGTTCGCCCGCACAGGGCAAAAAATGAAAAAAAAAAAAAAAAAAAAAGTTCGGCCCTATGCAGCCGAACCAGGATACAATTTTTTGCAAAAAATAAAATATATAAAAAAACTAACAAACCATTTGAATGATGAAAAATTTGGAGTTTAGAGAAGAAAATTATAGAAAATAAAAAGAGAGAAAAGAAAATTGTGGAAAACTAGGATGAAAAAAATGATGGGAGAAAGAAGACGATGGTGGTGTTGAAATGGGAATGATAGTTTAGGGCTTTTTAGCTTTTTTGGTGGGGTGGGAATAGTGTTAATATTTTAGGTAGGACAGTGTTAGTAATTGGGGTGATGATAGCAGAGATTTGGGATCCAAATAGCTGCCTTCTATTTTAGGTCTACTTCTATTTTTATTGTTACAATTTGGTGTTAATAGATTACTCTCTCTAATTGGTCTATAAAAACGTCTAATCATCTGTATTATATAAGCTTTCTCATTTTACCTATAATGAAGGCTATTCCTATCATTTTCCTAATATACTTATTTTAATTAATTTAATTCTTTAAAGTTTTATCACATTTTCATCTTACATTCTCATTTCTGTTACACTTATATCAATATGTTATTTTTTAATTGCCCAACTCTCCTTTACTAAAGCTTAAAATTGGCTATAAAGCCCTAAATGAGGGATAGTCAAGGGGACAATTGGAACAGTCTCAAAAGAATGTTTTCCATTGTACGAGTTTTCGGAAAAATAAAATAAAGTAATATGAAAACAATCCAACAAGTACGCAACCTACCCTTAATACAAATTTAATTAATGCTAATAATATTATTTTTAATTTATCTTTGTTGGCCTGTCATTATCCTTCTTGCTTCTTGTAAAGCTAATCTCGAAATTAGAGCGATTAAAGCATGTGTCAACCGATGATTCTGGTCAAATTATCGGCTCGATTTACGACTTAATTGAATATAATCAGCATGATTATCTACGTATAGTGTTCGAGACACATGCAACAGGATTAAGTATGAAATATTAAAACTTATGATCTTGGTTTAAAGCTAGAGGAGAAAACTTTATTCAATTTGTTTTCTTCCATCCTATGTAAAAATAAATTATTAGTACAATGCATATTATGCTAATGGACAAAACATGACTTTGGATTTTAGAACTTTGCAAATTAAGATTATCTCTTCCCAATATATGATACCAAATCAAACATATAGTTTTAAAAGAAAACATTTCATTAATTTATATATTATAAAACAAAGGGATTTGCCCCTTTTTATTTTTTATTTTTTTTGACTAGAAACAAGACCATGACTACGTGCCTGAACCCCTATGGGTATTGAATCCCTACGGGATCCACTAATCTTCACACTAATGTGTCGACCCATTGATCAAAGTTTATGTGGACGTTGTATAAATCATACGCCGAGCTCGTCAATACTTTCATTTCCTAGCCTGATCTCTATCCCGCAAGACAAATAATATTTTCATTTCTTGAAATCCTGAGACTCGAACACATGACCCCTTAAAGCGCACCCAATTCTTCAATATTTTTTATGATATCTAACACCTTTATATATTCCAATCTTTTTATGGGTTTTTTATTTGAATCGAGGAATCTATTCTAAATATGTGTCATCGGCCCGTTTGGAAGTGTTTTTTTAAAAACACTTTTCTGATAAGCATTTCTACCAAAAAGGCTTTTGAAAAAAATTGGTTCCTTAACTTTTTTTTTTACTGTTATTTAGGTAAAAGTAGTATTGTCGAACACCTCTAAATTCTTTTTTTTCTTTTATCTAAAGGCACTTCTGAAAGTCTTTTTTAGTGAAATTTGTTGTTTCTTTTTCAAAATAAATAAATAAATAATAAAATCTTTTTATGGGCTTCTTATGAAAAACTTTGGGATGCAGAAGATTAATGGGTATAAACCCTAAAAACTAAAGGGACAAAGAACATGCCAATCAAGCAATGGTATTGTTTGGACCCACCATTTGGCTCAGAAAAGGCTTTTGAAGATAAAGCTGTTCTCTTTTTTTGAAAAAATATAAAATAAAAGAAATAAAAGAAAATCTGAAGCTATGGACATATATATGAACAGTTTTGGTAGCAACACATGTTAATGAACCTATCACCCAAATCATGATTTAATGGTCCCAAAAACCAGCTGAACCCAATCGTCCAATCACTTTCTTTGGCATAATCCACTGAACTAAACGCTACTTTCAGAACACTGACAGTACAAAAATGCAAGAGCCCAATTTGGTGGCAACCACACATGGAACTACCTTTTTCAGATCTTTCAGGGGACACCAAACTCAATTTAATTTCACCTTCTGGTCCCCTTAATTTCTTCACCCCAAATCTCTACAGTAGCTGTAGTAAGGGTAACTTTGCTTCCTTTCAAACTCTCCAATTCCTACTTTTCTTAAGGAGATTTTATTAAATTGTGACCATTATTAAAAATCTTTGAAATTTAGAAAATAAAATTTGTAGCTACCGAAGACCCAACAATGTATATCACGAGAATATAGATATTAACATTCTCCTTTCTGTTAATGATGGCATTGACACGATGGTAGAAAGAGGGCGCATGACTAGCAAAACCGGAGGGGATGTCATGAGTTCTATTTCTACCATCGTTGTCCTTCTAACTGTTGTGTCAAAGTCTTGCCTTTATTGTATAAACGTAATATTAACAACCGAATCCCTAATTGAATCAATATGAAGCTATCGATAATACGTTGTTTGATGACCTAAAGGACTTGGATTTCTGAACACCACTAGTAGAGTCCCAATAGTATTTTTCTAATAAAAAATTAGCTTAAAAAATAATAAAAACTGAATCAATACAGAGTGTCTCATTTGATTCTTGATTTTGTAGTGTGACTTACATGTATCTTCTAGTTTTAAAAGTTGGGTAGCATTGGAACTCGCCTTCCTAGGAAGAGTAAATTAAGAAAAAGTAATGCAATAAAAAGCTGAGTATTGAGGTGAGAAAGGAGGACAGCAAGAGGTGATGGTGAATGGATGTTTGTCTGGTTGTGGTGAAAGCAGTAAATGTAGTGTTAGGATTTCAAGGCTGGGAAAAAAGAGTAGTGAAATTGGAGCTCGATCTCTCGGGCCTCTTGGGAAAGGTGGCCGCGTCCACATCGTGCTTGAACCCAATGGTTCCCGGCACTGCGCCGTGGGGTGTCCTTTGGGACCGACAAGCTCACCTCTTTGACTCATTCAAAAACAAAATAAAATAAAAAAGAACCACTTGGAATAAGCTCTAACCAATGAACTTAAGAGAGACCTATGAGATAGAGATCTTTCTCCTACCAAAAATTTGATTGATTTTTTCTAGATGGTCCAACTCATCAATTTTAATGCAAAATGGCTTTTCGTAAACAAAGCACAAAAAGAATTATGATTTTACGTTAAGGGAAGTTGGAATGTAACAACGAACAAGTTGAAGAGATTTGAAAAGTGATGACAATATACATCATGTTAATGGATTCGTTCGTATTTGTAAGTACATTTATAAAAGCATTAGATTCAATGTTTCAATCTCGACCTTACCCTAATGATGATAAGATGGGAGAACTAAAGAAGATTGGCAAGACACTTTACCTACCCCCTAATGCCAATATTGCTAAGCATATAGAATCGAATAGATAGATTGATGTAGCTAGAAATGATGTTAATGAAAAATATATGACTAAGATGTAATTTGTTGATTGCAATATATATATATATATATATATATATATAGACAAATATAGAGGGCCATTAGTAGGTTCGGTTCATATCATTTATAAACTTAGCAAAGATCTTGAGAATTACTTGTTAATTATTTGTGTTTGGAAGCTTTAGGTCATGAAAATCATGAATTTCAAAGAGAATTATCAAACATATATAAAGCTAATCGTACTATATATTATTATGAAAAACACATGATTATCACTACTTTTTTACTTTGTAAATTATTAAAGAATAAAATAATATAATCTATATATCTATATAATTAAACAATATGAGCTAGCTTAATTTCAATTTTCAGGTTATTCAAATGATAAGATAGTAGAACTACATAAGTTTGGCATGACGCTCTACCCACCCTAAACATAGGGTTCAAAGGATGAAATAGTGGTCATCAGAAGAGATATTGCTAGATAAATATAAGTTGATCATTAATATGATGAGGACAAACATACAAGGCCTTGAAAGGTTGTTAAATGTCTTTATTAACTAATTAGCCGACATGAACTCTATTTCTTTTCTTTTTTTTATTTATTATCAGGATTTTAACTTTCAGGTGATGTCCTTCTTTCATTTCGCGGCGAAATTAATTTACATGTACTTGAAGTAACTGTCGGGCACCGAAATGGAAACCACTCCCAACAGAAAACTCTATTTCATTTAAGGTTCTTAAAAACTCATTTTCTTAAAATTTTTGAGGATTAATTGTTTTTTATGTACTTGGAAATTAACCAAATTAAGTCCCAAAAATAATATATTTTAAGAGCATAATTATAAGTTATCTCATCTTATAAAATAAAAAAAAAATAAAAATAAAGTATTTACTATTAAAATATATAATAACGATGCATGTATTAAATATGCAAAATTATATTACTATAATTCAAATATTTATTTATAAAATATAAAATTAGCACCTCTTGGATATAAGTCACATATAAGAAAATTTGAATAGCACATGTTTTAATTACCATTATAATAGCTAGAGATTATTAGTATACAAGGAATAATTTCTTCGATTTTATAAATAATATAAATAAGTAAACTTACTGGTCTTATAAATAATCAAATGAGAAATAACAAAAATCCCAATTTGTATTTTATTTGGGAAGCAATTTTGTATTCTGATATCATATGCAGCCAAATGAGTAAAGTTATTGGGAATTTTTTTTTAACTTACGAGATTACTAAATATCTTTTTATATAATCTTAAGAGATAATTAATCCTAATTATCTGATTCAAACACGTGCATAAATCTTTTGGGTTTAGGACTCTTATTTTTAGCCCGTCACCGGTGCACGTGCGCAGTCGGACCCACAAATTTCATTTTCGTACTAAATAAAAAAAGAAAGCGTACAATCCTGCATGTGCTTCTTCCACGTGTCATAATACTACTGAAGCTACGTGTCGTGCCTACAACCATTTTTTTCCTCTCTATGTATCTTCTTAGCAAATTTGATGTCCCTAACAAAAGGTCGTAGGGACTCTATTTTTAACATTTTTGTATGCTTTTATGAAGGACACGTGTTTGACTATTATAAGTTAAAATGAAACTATTATCTTTTACCACAAGTTTCTCAAGTTAAGACTTAAAGGGATTTTACAAACTAATATTTTTAATATAATAGTTGTCTAGGGCTAGTAAATTGGTGAAAATCGATGTCTAGGTCTCAAGCTAGCGTCTTGGACATATTCTTATTTATTTGTTTCTGGTAGAAATGTCAGCTTAAATATTTTTGTAATGTCTGAATCTAAAATTGGTAAAATACAAATGTTATAAATATGTTTTATACTTTTTAAAGTATTTTTTAGTTTATTTATTAACTACAAGATAATTGCTATAAATAAAACTAAATATTGGTAACATTATCATACTACTACTATTATATAACTACTAGCAACATAAAATGTGGTACTTCCTAGCTACCTTAGACAAGATCCAAGTCCTTAACCTTAAAAAAATGTAAGAAGTAGTTGCTTACTATTATTTTATTTTTTTAATGCATGAGTACCAATTAGTATTTGAATGTATGGAGTCCAATGTAAATATTATAAAATTATTTTATTTTATTTTTTTGAAAAAAGATAATGGCCATGGAATCCCATCAAAATATAAAATAAAAGGTCAAGAAGAACATAAAATAGCATAGATAAGAAACATAATTAAGAAATTTAGGAAGATAATTATAAAAAATAGTACATATAACATCCAAAATAATCTTTATATAAATATGATATAGACAAAATATATCATATTTTCTGATGGTGTAAGTCAATTAAAGGATATTAAACCATATTTGATAATTATAAAAAAAAAATAGTACATATATATATGTATGAAAAAAGAATTCTTTACTAATTCATTCCCGCTAGTGGGCCCATTAATTGCTTAAAAGATAGCATATAGAAAATTATATATAAAAATAAAAATAAACCTTATCTATTTAGTGTTTTTGAATCAAAACAAGTTGTATGAAATATATACAATGATTAAATGATTTTAGCAAGACATGATACAGAGGCATTATGATAAGACAAATTCTGATGAATATGTATTTTTCTTTACTTGAATATGTCAAATCATTAAGAGTTACATGACGTATTATTGTTTTCCTCAATTTGTGTAATTGTGGAGTCTAGAAAAAGTAGACGTTAAGATATAAAATAATATTCCGTCATGATTAAATTAATTGTAACTGATGTTTGTACTATGTTTGCTAATTGTATCTCTAATCAAATCATCATTCTCTTTCATTTTTAGTGAAAAGATCATCGTTCGCTTTCATGCAATAAATTGACAAAATAAACAATAAATTAGTATATTTCAATTATTGAGTGTCTTGATCATGATGTCATTACTAGTTGGATATATATACCTTCATATAAATAATATGTATAATGTTTTAACATGATATATAATTCATTTTTTATTAATTTCTTTCCCTTCAATGATGATCAAAGAAGTTCATATTAAATATCAAAATACTAATGTATAGGGAAAACAACAATAATGAGATTTTATGACAGTGACAAAGTAGTTAAAAATGAAATTCCAATAACCTTTTATATTCTATTTCATGTAAAATTACAACCCTAAAAAATATGCTTTTCTTTTTATTAATATCAAATAAATGCCACATCATTTTTACTTTCTTTCTTATTTCTTGCCTCCTAATTGACTTTTTTTTTTAAAATAAAAAATTATGACTCAAAATTCAATGTTGGGCATTTGATATATTATTTGTAATTCCATAATGGGAGAGAGAAAAAAAATTATTCTATTCTCCTAACATATAAGAAAAATTACAGTTCTTTTTATATATTTTTCATGCTATAAACATTACTTTTTTATTTTGTTTGTAAAACTATATGACCAAGTTTTATTAAGACATATTGTGATTAGCAAATATTTTTTTTATATATATGACTACTATATAACTATGTAATTAGCAAAAATTGTTAAAGTTTCACTGGAAAACTATAAAATAGTATATATATTTATTGGTCTATGACATCTAGTGTCCCTAGTAACCTTTTTGCGGGGTGAGACTATTCTAGAGTCAAGAATTACAAAGGTTGTTAAGCATTCTTCTCTAAAGTTGGCCGATAAATGTGGGCAGAAACTCAGACTCAAAATCGAGACATCGCACCTCAATTATGACTTATACCTATAAAATAATATTACTTTGCCATGGATTTTTATGTACAAAGAACTTAACTTTTTAAATTATTCTGTTGAAGTACTTATAATTTAAATCTTACAAGTGGATGGGCAAGAATAAGAAATATTTAACTTTTCAATAAAAGCATTAGGAGGGCCATTTCTTAACCAAATGCTTCTTTCTTTCTTTTTTCTCCTTTTGTGGTTCTTAAGTTAGCTACCAGCTTAGAAGTCTCTTCACGTTTTGAGGGACAAAAAATTTCTAAGAAATGTTTCATGAGAAGTAAAAAGTATGTAAGGTATTCAATTGCCACATTTTTATTAAAAAAAAAAGAAAAAAAAAAGAAAAGGGGAGAGATTCTCCGTAAAGCACAAACATCAATAAACTAGAAGGATAAATATACAATTTGATTAGAAATATCAATTCTTACAAACTTTATCACTCAAGTTAGAATTTTTATGTGCCTTTTTATCTTTTCATAACCTTTTGTTTTTTTTTTCTTTTTAAAAATTATCTTTTCTTTATTTCACTTAAAATTTTATAATAAAGTTTGTTTTTCTTCTAGCAAGTAAATGATATCGGTACTTTAATGATCATACATCCCTTTTATATATATAAAAAAATTAGTGCAATTCAGATATGAAAAGGTAGCTATAATTTTGTGCTCATTATTTTTAATATTGAATTTATTTTTATGTTCAAGTACATTGGATATATAATCTAATACCATTCATCTAATGTTAGAATAACAATTTTTTTTACAATAGTGTACTACAAATTTATGAAATTACCAATTCAGATTTTAAATTTTTATTGCATTAATTCATGTGATTCATCATATATATTGTTGATGCAAAATTTGACCACTTGGGTTTTTCATCTGCTTCTCTCTTTCTCTTCGGTTGCTTCTTCAAGCTTTTTAGGAAGTCTTCCTCTCCACGCTTTGCCTCACTATGTGCATCTGCATTGATGAACTTTGTAGTCCGACGTAAGACTTCCTTGTAGGTGTGAGGTTTCTTCTTCCCAAGGGAGTAATGGAATCTTCTTGCCCTTAGACTAGTTATGAAGGTCATCACCACGGTTTCATCGTCGTAGCCATCTACTAGAACTCGTTCTACGTTAAACCAATCCAAGTAGTCGCTCAAGCTCTCCCCTGGCTTTTGTCTGATGGTAAGTAAATTATTCACCGGCTTGATTCTCTCCTTCCGTCCAGCAAGGTGATCGATGAACTCGTGAGCCAAGTGGTCGAACGAGTAGATAGATCTGGTATGCAGGTTAGTGTACCACTTCTGAGCTGGCCCACCAAGGATAATCTCGAATCCTTTGCACATGGTGGCATCGTCGTAGCCCTTGATCTCCATCCAGCCCTTATACTTGTTGATATGGTGTCAGGGGTTTCCTTTTCCATCATATTCCTTTACCTTAGTTGTCTTGACGTTCTTGGGCAGCGGGATTTGGAGAAGCTCGTCGGCGAACGGGGATGAAAGCTCTTTATATTACCGATAGTGTTTCGGGACATTATCTTTGTTGGATCTAGTCACCTCAGCATGTCCAGACCTAGAGGTCTTTCTAGACTCCAATCTGACCTGGCTAGTCGCACTAGTCTGCTTCAAGCGTACCGATCTAGCAGAAATTTTTGTGGCATCAACCTCTTCTCAGGTACTGACCTGGCTGGGGCTTCCTTCGTCTTATCTGTCTTGGTTGGCACCGACTTTGGATGGGAGGATGCCGAGCTGCGGCTCTTTTTGGCGTCCAAGGACTAACATAAGTCCCCGGCCAAGAGAAACTTAGGGCGGGAGCTTGGTATGGACTTGACTCGGATCGGTCTTCGTTTTGAGCTTGTGCTTCTTTCCTCTTTTCAAATTTGAGAATCAGACGAAGGTAGGAAAGGAAGCACCTCCTTCATCATCTTCTGTCGCTTGAGAGCGACCCAAAACATTTTCTCAAGGTTCTTTTCGATCGCGCTCATTCGACACTTCTAAGCAGAACCTTTCTCAGTTGGCTTGGGAGGTTTCCCTCTCTTAGCCTTAGGTATTTCCGATGTTGCCGCTGGTTCCAGTTCAACCGAAATTTATGTCTCTTGACTCATGGCTACCGAGCTAAACTTGACTCAGAATGTTGTCCCCACAGACGACGCCAAATGTTGATGCAAAATTTGACCAACACTAAATAGTGAGAAATGGAGGGGACGTGCTGAGCTGAAACTTGTCAAGTTGTTTACTGACCTGTGGTGTCTTTGTCTGTGTGTCTCATTTGGATATCTAGCAGTTACCTTTACAAAGTGAACAGTTCTCAATAAAGTCAACTAGTCTAGTCCCCAGGCTGAGAGGTGGATCACAATGGACCCGCTTAAATATCAAGTCTTCCGAAGCAACAAACTGCATCTCGTTCACTATTTAATGTTACTAAAGACGAGACTGAATCTGACTAACTATATTGATTGATGGTTCAACAGAGTAACAGTATAATGCATTGATTCATTGGCATGGTATATAGATGAACAGTGATATGCGTGAATATTGTCGTGCATGTGAATAGTATCATACACGTGAATAGTGTCATATATGTGAATAGCGTGGTATCTCGAAAAAGACCTTTCTGATATGAAAGATCTGTCAAAGCCGCAACCACAAGGCATATTAAGAATTTTTTAGAGGTTCCAACACCACTTCTTGAGGAACGTTTACAATATTACACCATTTAATGATAAAATAAAGACAATAACTATAAAGAGTAGAGAAACATAAGTTTTACGTGGTTCTGTTCTGAGACCTACGTTCACGAGCGGAATGTAGAAGCTTCACTATAAACAGATTACAACTTTTTTTTTACTTTCAATAAGAGAACAATGAGACTCTTTCCTACTTGAAAACTCGAATATATTTATGATCACTCAAATATGAATCTGATTGCTTAGATCTCAATGTTTGATCGTCCCCCATCGCAATTGAATTTTGAGCTCATATTTATAGTTATGTTAGATGACAAACTTATAATTAATTAGTAATAAATTGATGGCTAGGATTAGATCTCGCCTACCAGATCATTTGTTTTATATAAACCGTGAGGCAACAAATGTTTTATTTTTTATTTTTTTAATTTTTTATTTTTTTTATTTAGAGTGGGGCCACCACTAAATGTGGGCTCAACACACACACATATATATATATATATATTCCTCAGTAGCTAATTGCTTCTTTGGTGCTTGATATCAACGTACAAAAAAGAGAGATAAGTCACTTTAGTAATTAAATGAACATATATATGTAGAATGGTAACAATCAAACAAATATTTTTTGTGATTATAAATTCTGATAATATGGATCTAAGTAATAAATAATAGCACATAACTAAAAAGCTAACATTGGTTATGAAGAGCTAGGCAACATGTGTCTTATTATATAATTTAATAAGATAATATTAATTCAAACCATATTTATACTTTTTTTGGGGAAACAACTCATAAATGCTTCGCATTGGCCATCATATATATTAACGGCCCTACAAAACATAACTGAACACTAATATTAAAAACCAATTCAGGCAAGTAGCACTTAGAATCAATCATATATAATATATACCAGAGATTATATACATACCAAAATATGAAAAAAAAAATAATCTTTTATATATATTGCTAATAAAGTTTTTTTTTTGTTCTAAACTTAATAGTCTTTCCATATTTGAAAAAGAAATCACAAAGCTTCTTTTTTTTTCTTATTTTAGTACTAATTTTTCAGCACCACAGAGGTATCTTTTTTTTTTTTAGTGATACTAATCCTTCCAACAAGAACGGATAAATGAAGACACGCTCAGGCTCGAACTCGAGACCTGAAACTCAACTCCACTTATACTCAATTTCTAAAGTAACTAATCAACTACCACCTCTTAGTCTTTCAAGTATCAATACAATGCTAACTATTATAAATAAATTATGTTTTCAATCTTTTGAATATTTGATTAGAATAAATGAATTTGGTATTAATTTGGGTTAAACATCTTGATCTATATAATAATAATAATAATAATAATAATAATAATAATAATACAAAAAAGAATTAAGTATTGTTAGTTAATATAGTATGAATAGAGAATAGAATTGAAAAACAAAGCTCAAATTTTCAAGCTAGTAATAAAGTCACTCGCTCTTTTGACTTTTGAAAAAAAAAAAGAGTCACTCTTTCAACTTACTTTAGTTTAATTGACTAGCAAAATTGTCGTGCACCTACTAAAATGAATAATATGAAATTTAAAGTGTCTTCATTAACAAATCAATTTTTTTTCTTATCCAAAATATTTATTTTTTAACTAATCTAAAGGTCAGGCTTCATTTAAGATAACTGATCTATACAACTTATACATTTGGAAAAATTGAGTTTCTCAATGAATGAGTCTAAAAACCTCACCAAATATGTTCTAATGAGTTTCCAGTTCATTAATAGATATGTTTAGTAGAAAGACAAATATTACATCTTCATGACGAAATTAATTATTGAAAATTAGAATGGTAAAATGACCCAAAATATATATTTAAATAAATACCTAATCTCATATGATAATACACATTATTATCACATTACGAGAAAAAAAAATACTGTATTAACATAAATATAATTTTAAATATAAGTTTTAAGTCATTAAAACATTTTTGTTAAACACATTAATAAGTAATTCGAGGTACTTTAATAATTCTCAAAAATAATCTCAAATTACAAACGGCTAGTAGTCCTGTAATTGAAGCCCGTAGAGCTTTGTTGAAGAAGGCCCCACTCCATTGACAAACCCATAACACAGAAGCTGATCATCCACCTGTATTCTCTCTTAATTCATCTCTAGTTAGCTTAACCTCAGTAGGCGGTTACTTTCTAACCACACTCCCCTCCTCCAACCCCCTCTCTCCCTATATATTCAAAGTAAAGTTACAGTACTGCTCGTAAAACACACTCTTTCCCTCTCTACATTCTCTCTCTGTCTCTTCATCACTTCTCTTCTCGTCAACACATTTCAGTGGCAGCAGAGCACCAGCGCAGAGACACTTCTTCGGTTAGTTACTAAACGGTTTCTTCTTTTCTCTCCATTTTACCCTTCACTTCCTCTCTAATTCACCTTCAATGCCATTGAGCCTCCGTTGTCAACAAAACCAGTAGCCTCTCCATCTCTAGATCTGCAGAAGCTAGGGTTCTTCGTTTTTTCAACTTGAATTTCGTCTCATCTGTCATAGGAAGATGATTTCGTGGAAGGATTTTTACACGGTGATGTCCGCCGTGGTTCCTCTCTACGTCGCGATGATCTTAGCTTACGGTTCGGTCCGGTGGTGGAAAATTTTCTCTCCCGATCAGTGTTCCGGCATCAACAGATTCGTCGCGATCTTCGCCGTTCCTCTTCTTTCTTTCCATTTCATCTCCAAAAATGATCCTTACACTATGAACTTCCGGTTTATTGCGGCCGATACCTTGCAGAAGATCATCATGCTAGTGGTTTTAGGAATCTGGACGAACTTCACCAAGAACGGGAGTCTCGAGTGGATGATAACGATTTTCTCGCTAAGTACACTTCCCAACACTTTGGTTATGGGGATTCCGCTGTTGATCGCCATGTACGGCGAGTTTTCTGGTAATTTGATGGTTCAGGTGGTTGTTCTACAGTGTATCATCTGGTACACTCTCTTGCTCTTCTTGTTCGAGTATCGCGGAGCGAAGATGCTAATAATGGACCAGTTTCCTGAGACTGCAGCGTCGATTGTTTCGTTCAAGATTGATTCCGACGTCGTCTCGCTCGACGGTCGTGATTTTTTACAGACAGATGCCGAGATCGGAGACGATGGAAAGCTTCATGTTACTGTGAGGAAATCAAATGCGTCGAGACGGTCGCTCGGACCTTGCTCACTTCCGGCATTGACGCCGAGGCCGTCGAATCTCACCGGAGCGGAGATTTACAGCTTGAGCTCGTCGAGGAACCCGACGCCGCGAGGATCAAATTTCAACAATTCCGACTTCTACTCCATGATCGGATGCCAAAGTTTACCTGCAAGACAATCGAATTTCGGCCAGACTGATCTATACTCAGTGCAATCGTCTAGAGGACCTACGCCGAGGCCTTCGAATTTTGAGGAGAATTGCGCACCATGCGCACAAACTATGAATTCTTCGAGATTCGGATTCTATCCTGCGGCAACGGCGCCGGCGAGCTGCTATCCAGCGCCTAATCCGGAAATCTCCAACACTACCGGAACAAAAACAGCAAAAAATCAACAGCCACAGCAACAGCAGCAACAGCAGCCGCTGCAACAGCAGCAGCAGCAGCTACAACAAGGTGTGTCCATGCAACCTCAGAATCAAACGTTGCAGCAGCAGCAGCAACAGCAGCCGCAGAGTAAAGCGAACCATGACGCTAAAGAGCTTCACATGTTCGTATGGAGCTCCAGTGCTTCCCCGGTTTCCGAAGGAGGCGGGCTCCATGTGTTTGGCGGTACCGATTTCGGTGCATCAGATCAATCTGGACGGTCCGATAACGGAGCCAAGGAGATCCGCATGTTAGTTGCTGATCATCCGCAAAACGGGGGAAATAAAGGCACAAATTATATCCATATTTTAATTAAAATAATTCTCGGATAATTCGTCATTTATACAATACTCTTTCATATAATTTAATTGATTTTATCGTTCTTGCAGCGATGCCAGATAGTGAGGATTTTGTTGGAGAAGACTTCAGTTTTGTGGGGAACGGCGGAATGATTGGAGAAGGTGAAGACGAGAGAGAGAAAGAAGGGCCTCTTGAACTTTCTAAGCTTGGTTCAAGCTCAACCGCAGAGCTCCACCCGAAAGCCGGCGTAACTTCAGATTCCGGCGCCGGCAAACAGATGCCCCCGGCGAGTGTCATGTCCCGTCTCATCTTGATTATGGTCTGGCGCAAACTCATCCGCAACCCCAATACTTACTCCAGCCTTGTTGGCCTCGTTTGGTCTCTCGTTTCTTTCAGGTAAAAGCTTTTTTTGAAAAAAAACAACATTATCACTAACCAAAACCAAACCACCTTCTAACTGCTTCGGTAATCTTGTTCCCTCATTTCACTCCATTTCCAAATTAACCAAAAAAATAAATTAGAATATCTGTTTTTAACTCTTTCAATGCCCACCACAAACAAATTTTATTCTTGGAACATTAGAGAGAAAAAAAAAAGTAAAATTAAGAAATAATTTGGGTGTACTTGAATTAATGTTGTTAGCCAGAACGATGCTTTTTTTTTTTTTTTTTTTTTTTTTAAGATAAGGAAAATGTAATATAGTTGAAATTTTCTACTTTTGATAATGGGCAGGTGGCACGTGGCGATGCCGAAGATAATAGAGAAATCGATTTCTATACTATCGGATGCGGGTCTGGGAATGGCAATGTTCAGTTTAGGTAAAAGAAAGGATTTATCATTTTGGTGTTGTGTGGTTCGTTGCTAACGTGAGCTGGTCGGCATGATAGCCACATTAGTGTCTCCGAGTGCTACTCAGTTCCCAGTTGTGTGCGTAATTACTACTGCGCATGTGCAAGAGTCCTCGTCAGGACCATTTCATTTATAAAACAAAACCACTCCTGTCGTTTCAAATCATTTTTCAGTTCTATCGTGGGTATTATGGGTAAATAATAATCAGAAGTCCTGATCGGATAGCTCCGGCTTTAAAACCGGGACTCGACCACCCGACACGTGGGCCCAGAGGAGGAGGGGGGGGGGGACTAAAGCGTTTAGGGGGGTGGTCCAGGAAAGAACAGGGTCGGTGGCGTCGGTTATGAGGGTAAGCCTCATACGCGCAATTTAGCGGGACAGTGCACGTTAAAAATGTTTTTGTGTTTTTTGGTTTTGGTTTTTTGCAGGGCTGTTCATGGCTCTCCAACCGAAGATCATTGCGTGTGGGAACTCAGTCGCGACTTTCGCCATGGCCGTCCGATTCCTCACTGGCCCTGCTGTCATGGCTGCTGCTTCCATCGCCGTTGGCCTCCGTGGCGTTCTCCTCCACGTGGCAATCGTTCAGGTGATTACCTTATACACCAATTTTTATTTTAAAAAAAAAAATTCAATTTTTTGCAAAACATGGGTTAAATTTCCTAATCTTTTTTTTTTCAGAATAATAATAAAAAAGATTATTTTTTCTCTCTGCATCTGATTTTAGGCGGCTCTGCCTCAAGGGATAGTGCCGTTTGTGTTCGCGAAAGAATACAACGTTCATCCGGCCATTCTTAGCACCGCGTAAGTAATTAAATCCGAAGCTTTTTTTCTTTTTCTTTAGTTTTTCTATAATAATATTTTTTATGATTTTATCTGATTTGTTTGTGATTCGTTGGAAATATCAGGGTTATTTTTGGAATGCTGATAGCACTGCCGATCACACTAGTTTACTACATTGTTCTCGGATTGTGAATTTGTGGAGAGTTTCGTGGATCAAGAAAGAGCACACATGAGATTAAGAAAGAAATGGAAAAAAAAAATTAACTGAAGGAAGAAATTAAAGAAAGGAAGAACAAGAAAATGGGAAAGAAGAAGGGGGGGTGGAAGACACGTATATAGAATAATATATAGATATATAGTCTGGCATCACCCCGTTCCCTTCATTAACATGAACAGTTTTTATCTCTTGCATGGCGTATTTGGATATTTGGTCACAAAACGCTTGGGATTCGAAAGATTTTCGATGGGAAAAGTAACTGAATTTTCTCTCCATTATAGAAGGGAAGATTGGAATTGAAGCTCGTGGAATTGGAAGAAGAAAAAAAGAGTTAATTTCCTACAGAAATTCTCATTTGATCGGGGGAAATCAGGGGATGTTATTGTTGAAGATCATTTCTGGAAGAAAGATGCTTGACTTGGTTTGTTTTGGGTATTTTTTTTAAATTTTTTTTGGGTACTTTTTAGAATATTTTTGTGGCGTAGAACCTGCATTATTTTCCGGTTGGTTTATTCTTCTTCTTTTTTTTTTTTTTTTTTTTTTGTATGCTCTCATGAATGTTGTTAACAGCAAAAACAACTGAAGATTGTTTTACCCATTTACTTCTTCATTACTAAGCATTTCATCATGTGTAAAACCATAAAGAAGGAAACTTTAAAGGAAAAAAGAAAAAGAAAATGTAATGGCGTGGTCCTTGCAATGGCAGTGGCAAGTTGAAATAACTTTTTTTTTTTTTTTCTCCTGAAATAATATTTAAGAGAGTGGAATCCCGGCCCTCTTAGGTGGGCTGGAAATGCAATACCACCCGACCTGTGGTGGTTTGCCTTTTGTATATATTTAGGAGGATAGATATGTCTATATAGACACATTTCCTTTTCGTTTCTTTTATTTCTTTTTGTTTTTTCCTTTCGGCATACTCATTAATTCCGTCTCGTAGGATCTTTATAAGGATGTGTCGAGTTGCTTTCAGATGGTAGGGAAAGGGCTAAGACTTGGATGAGAGTGATATGCATCTAATTGTGTCACACCTCTCCACTTAATTGCATGCATATCTTTGCTCGCGATATTGTTATCACTTTGCAGCGAGTGTGTCACTTCATCACCAAAGCATAAACGAAGATCCCATTACAACTCTGCTAATTATTCAGATCCTCCCTTATGTTAGAATCTTTATAACTAAGTACATATGTATAACTATATATTTATGTTTATTGTATTGATGATAACTTAATGTGCATTATTGGGCCCTTATGTAATAGTTATAACTTTTAGGTCAAGTGGTTTCTAACATAATATCAGAGAGTTGATTTTGTAAGAAGCATTAGGTTGAAGTCTCGTTATTGACATTTGTATGGTTTTTATTTTACATAATTAATATTTTTCTTTTTTTATATCTCTTTTGGCTCTCCACACGCAGGATGGAAGTTGCACCAGTTATAATTTTTAGGTCAAATAGTTTCTAATACATTAGACATGTTTACATATCTCAATGAATGTCATAAATTAATGATCCAATGAATATAAAATATACAATTCAAGAAAGTTATATGTGATCTAAGAATTATAAAGGATGCGTTACAAAAGTATATTTACATAGAAGTATATAGGTATTTATAAAAAAATGGCAAAACACAATAAACAAGGCGATCATGTCGCTACAGAGTCTTGAAGGAAAAGATAACATGCACAACCCATGACCTCCAAGTTATAATAGAACATCCATAACCTCTACGTGAAAGTTCCTTCTTTATACTCAACGTGGTGGTGTAACACAGATGGTCAGGATCTGTGCTAAAGGTACTTAAAAGGTAAAAGTCTTAAGATCGAAATTCATACCACCTTAATCATGTCTAATTAAGGAGAGTCTTCTAATATTTTTATATTGTTCGAAACGGATTAATTTCGTCAAAAGGACTGGACATCGTGTGGGGAACCAGAAAGCTCATTCTTTATATATGGGTAATAAATTCGTTTAACATGATTCTTGAGAACAGAAGCGATGGCAGCTTTATATGAACAGTAAATTTTTAAAAAAAAAAATTATTGGTCATTAATTCCTCAATTCCTTAAAAGGTTGTATGATGATTTGACTTTTTATTAAGATGGGGCTTTAGCTGAAAAAAAAAAAATGAATATTGTAAGGCTCATGTTAGTTGAGTATATAACATTATAAGTTTTGAGGATAAAGATAGGCTTAGATAGAGTGGGGACTCTCATTCTGCGGTGCAACTTTGGTGTCTGTCAGCTCCTCACTTTTCCCACTTACATTTCACATTCCAGCGAGACCCTTTTACAAACAAATTCATATATATCTTCTTTTAAATTAAAACCAAAAAAGAAGAAGAGAAGGGATCTTTAAAAGCACTTGGTCTTTTGCACTACAAGTGGCTCCCCTACTTTTTTGCTGCCAAAACTCATATATAAAATAATTAATAAGAAAAGGGAGTTTCCAAGGGTGATGAAATTGATAAAAAGATGAAAGAGTCAAAGCTGCTTATTGTTCCCTTTTTTCTCTTCATCTTATCAGTACCCTTTGCTTTAACAGACCTTTTTCTTTCTTTTCTTTCTTTCTTTCTTTCTTTTGCATTAGTAGTCCAAATCTAAGGCAGGATGGTGGGTTCAATTATATATTCTTTTGTTTTGATGAGTTTTTTTTTTTTTTTTACCTATTTTCCGGGCCTTCAGAGTATCTTCTTACTTTTTCGTTCGAGATTAGTCTCGAGCCAGGGTTTGAATCTGGGATCGGGTCTCTTAACCTGTCTTGAGGTCCGCTCCACGTGCCAACAAACCAACTGGAGTTTTCTTTTTACTTCTTCTTCATATATTATTATTATTATTATTATTATTATTATTATTATGTGGAATGATGGGATCATGTGTATCATACACCCATATTGCATGGTTAAGTCACCCTCCTAACACTTATAATAGATGTACTTGCTAATTCATCATCTGGGACCATTGCATGATTGGCAACAACCAACTTTATTTAATAAAAATTAATAGGTGCCCATAATCTTATGGATCATTGAAAAGCTACTAATGTCATTTGTTGTACTATTTTGTATGTCATGTTAGTAAATATGATCGATGTATTATGTTATATGTTAATTATGGCACATGTATGTACATTATTATGTTTGATCATCACATGATGTGTAAAGAAATTGCAATTTATGAAATTATTCTTCTTTCTTGAATAAATGTGAAATATTCATGCAGTACTATGCGATTTGAATCACTTTCTAAACGTCACTTTATTATCTCTTTGACATCGAAAAATGTTAAAGTGACTTAAAACGTGACAAAAATTAAAAAATCCACGATTGTAGTACATTGAATACTGGCTTATGAATGCATTCAGCTGACATGAATATAAATGATTTTATGATGTTTAATTGTGCATTTATGATTTAAATCATTTAATTCGTGGAAATAATTAATCACACATTTTGTTAAAATATGCTCAAATACTTGTGTATATTTTTTTTTACATTATGAATTATAACGAATTGTAAACCTGGAAATCAAACTATATTTATTTCACTAGCTAATAGGTTAACATATTAGGTTTTTGACCTTGTATTTTAGATATACTTATTTTTGAATCCACAAACTCAAAAACAACATACAAAAACCTAAGATAAGAAATTATGATGAATATCAAATATTGAAAATAGATGATAAGATAGATCATTGTATATTATTTTTAATAGCAAAAAATAGTTGTGTATTATTTTTAATTATTTGTAACTACAAATATATATATGTCCATTGAACATAATTGCTTCACATATCTCTATATGTGTAATAAATAATCTAAATGAACATTCATGTGTAGTTATATTTATATTTTATTTTATTGTGGTTAGAATATATAATAACAACCAATGAGGGTTGTCTTGGGTGAAAAATGGCCGAAGAGGTCTCAGTTTCGAGATTACTATCGGGTGCCGGGTCCCAGTTCCGGTACCCGATAGTAATCTCGAGTCTACGTGGATTAGTCTCACGGCGAAGCGAAAAGATTACACCACCTGTGTGTCAAAATTGTGGTAATCAATAACAAAAATAAAAGTAAAAATTATATATAATAACAATGGAGGCCCTTGAATTTGATTGTTAAAAGTTAGAAATATTATTTTTCTCACGATTCATATTTTGCCTTGTATGCTTGAAATACTCCATTTGCTCAATGTTGTACATGTATAAATCTAACATTACATTAGAAACAAATGTAGTTGTTTCTTTTCTTTCCATATGGTTAAAAAAAAAATTAAATGGTTATTATAGGGAAATCTCACTCATTCCACATCATCTTTAATATTAATTTTAACACCTTCATAAGATTTTTCACTGTCCCAAAATCATATATTCAAATTAATTTAAAATTTTCATTTGATCTTATATCCTACTTTCCTAATTTAATTTTTAGTCACAATTAAGTTTTAATATATATATATATATTAATAACTGAAATTAGAACAAATAGTCATGGTTTCTAACCCTATTTTAAAATAGCTATGTAGGCAAGAATATTTAAAAAATCTAATTTATTCTAATGTTAACGAATCAACATCACGACATAACATTAAAAAATATTCTAGATTTGTAGATAAGACTTCATTTGAATATGAACCATAAGATTTTTATAAAGAAAAGTTAGCATCTTCAAAGTCACACATTTCATCTTTGTAATATATTGGTTAACCGTGGTTATTGCTTCTATGCCATAATATTCAATTATAATGATAAAAAATTATTATATTGTTAACTAATAAAAATAAAAATTATTAAAAATAGTTTTTTATTTTTTTTAAAAAAATATTTATATCAAAATTTAAAAATATAAACATTTCAATACAATCAGTACTATTAATTATTAAAATTCATCTGAAAATCACTACTGCAATACGATTTTTTTTTTAAGTTTGGTGTTGCACCTGGACGTGGTTAGGGAATTTAAATGGGAATGGACGACACGTGACGGACACAAGTTCCTAAACACGTGAGTCGTAATGATGAAACCCTCTCTGTTTGTACGAGACGATATGGCGCAGAGTTTCCAAATTGGCCTTACCCAATCAGATAGCGCCACGTATGAAGACTTGCCGTTATCCAAGATCACGTAAATGTTTAAAACTGGTTTCGAGAATGCATTTTTGTTTCCAATCAAGACCTTATTTTATGCTTTAATTGCGGGATTAGCAGGGGACACACGCTCAACACTTCTGCTCACAAACCGTGGAGTCTGTTTCTACCTACATTAGCTAGCAAAGATAAAATCCTTTTAAAAAAAGTTAAAATATTATATATAATATATTTTATACTTATGAACTACTACATCTTCAATACATTAAAAAAGAGAAAATAAATAAATAAATGAAGGGCAATTTAGGAATTAGGGAAGTGGCATGAAACCAACATACCTAGCAAGCGTATAGAGCAGCGCGTCGTCTTAAAGGCAAAAGCGGCCGACGGAGTTTCCGCGCTTTACGAACACCGTCACGAGAACGTTACGCCGTCACGTGGTCCTGTTGGGAGTACCAAACAAGAGCGATGGAGCTTACGAGAAGGGCATTTCCGTCCAAAGAAAAAGAAAAAAAAAATGGAATTGGACACGTGGCAACTGTAGCAGTGAAATACGATGGACCTATCTATTCTTTAAATCAATAATTTATATATATATATATATATAAAGAAATAATCAATAATAGAACTAAATAAATTATTTCTTTGGGTCTTTATGGGTGGCTAACAATCGTGTTCCAACCAATCTGGGAGTACACGGCACGTTATAATTCGTCCAATTTTATAATCCTGGATATAATAATAATTAAATTATTTTTTATTTCTAGTATTTTTTTCATGTTTCTCCTGTAGTTTTCTTCTCTTTCTATTTTATCACACATTTGACTGAAGGCCTAACAATATGACATGTGGTTGGTCAAAAGGTCATGTATGTGGAACACTTGTCTTTGACTTTTCTTACCCAATAAGTGGTTACTTGACACAAGAAAATACTTGTGTGTTCACACAGTGTAATATCAATCCATCAGCCTAATAATGCTCCTCCAATCCAATTAAATGGCTATAAAATCATCAATAATAATTGGGCCCACACACATTTAAGGGGATGACAGGCCAAAATCCCTTCTTGGGCCCATCTGTCAAAGTGAGCCTTGGCACCTAAAAGCAAAGATCTCCAGCTGTTAAACTTTAGAGCTTTTTTGACTCTTGAAAAATAAGATCTCTGGTCAAAATATTAGTATGTCACTCCTTTGAAAGTTAGGCTATTAATATAAAGTGAAGAAGGTAGGTTTGATAGTGAGGGCAAAGATCTTGTGTGTGTTTGGGCCATGAGCCTACATGACTTGAAGACTTCTTCCATGAACTGTACCTATTGGATTTGAGTCCATTTCTACATTTCCTTAGGGTCCCATTGATTAATTATTCATAAACTTTTTAATATATAAAAAAAAAGAATATTGAAGTATATATATATATATATATGTACATATAGATTTGGAGTCAAAAATTTCAAAATTAATATGCCCAACGAAGTTTTTTTAATTTGTTGAATTCTAAATTAGGCAAAGATGCCTTCGATTATATGTCGTGTTTGATATTTTTGTTTGATCGTCACAGGGTCTACAAGACATCAATTTTTATTTTTAGTGATAGGATGGCATAGGGGTGGCAACCTAAGACATAGAATTTCCTTCGATTTTTCAAACTTTTAGTTTGCACATGAAATACACGGAGACACTTACTTTTTGTAATAATTCGATTCGTGAGCTACTGAGGCTTTTTTTTTTTAATTTCTTTTTTTCAATAGAGTATTTATTCTACCCTAATGTGAGAATTTGAATATCATTGAAAGATGATGAAGGGAAGAAAAAGCGTTTTGCCTTTGCGTGCTCTAAACGTAGATTCCTATTTTTTTTTTCAATTTTGAACTAAGTTCTTGCAACAAAACAAACCATTTTGTCCCCCCAATTGTGATCAAGAACAGTTATAAATGCAAACAAGTCACAGTATTAGGTCAGACTTTTTTTTTAGTGGGTAGAATAGAAGCTTGAGATTAACATTCTCATCACTCCCCCCTCCCATCAACTCTATTTCACTTTGTATTAATTCTTTTGACCAAATTCTAGTGGAATATATTAATCAAATAGTAGGAAAAAGACGCTTCATATATAAGTTTATTTTATTTTATAAGCTCGAGGTGTTCTTATGGCACTTAAAGTGTGAATGGTAGAAATGTTAGGCTATGGTGATAGTGAAATTAAGAGGAAGAAAGAAAAGATTGATGAAGTGCATTTATTACGCCTTCTTTATTTTTATTTTTATTTTTATTTTATAAATGCATCATAGATGTCATTAAGTAATGTTATATTCAACATTGTTTGAATGTTGGAAATGTTGTATAATATATGTTTGCACTTATATGTCGTGTTTGATATTTATCCTACGTAAACTTTACTTGGGTTTATATTTGACTTTATTTTTTTAATTTCAGCTAGTAGCAGTATTTAATTACTTGATTTAGTATATTATTATAATTAAAAAAACATTAATAGGCAAAGATGAGTATTGTTAAAATTTAACATAAGTTAATTCAGCTAAAATATTACATTTTTAGGTATCCATTGATGAGCAGAAAACCAGTTTTGCAATGTAGTAGGCTTCTTTTTGTTGGCAGCCATGCACCCATTGAAAAATAAAATAAGTATATCTTTTACTATATATACACATGAAGATGAATATTGATTAATGCTTCTTTGACTGATTAGATTGTGTTGTTGACCCTTAGGGTGGTGGTGGGAAAGTAACACCTAAGATTAATATATATATCATGAGATTTAGAGGAAGGCTACCAAGAAATGCACTTATCACTTGAAGAAGACATAAATAATAGTGTAACATGAAAAGAAAAATAAATTCTCTTTCTTTCTACTTTAAGAAAATTGTAAGATTAAGTTAGACTTAGTTAAAATTAATAAACATTTAATAAAGACCATGCCCATTGGCCACATTGTAATTAAGCCAGCCTACCTTTAAGGATGAAATGTAAGATTAAGTTATGTTCCACTATGTTAGGAAATTAAACTTAGTAAATATTAATTTCTATCAAATAATAAGCTTAAATTAAATATGACCACCTTATTGAATTATGTTGAGGAGAATAAGGTTGAAACTATTGGTGGAGGGCCACCACCAATCATCTCCCAGGACAAGTGAGATCTTCTGAATCTTACTGGCAGGAAGAGAAAAGAGAAGAAGCGACAACAACCATCGGATAGATATCTCATCTGATCTGATGTGAAACAATCAATGGACGCACGTGCACGGCCACCAATAAATGCCTACTCGACAACGAAATGTGCACGCCCCATCCCTTCACTTAAATTTAATTAGATGTTGCCAGGTCCACCCCTACTGTTCATCCTTATTCGTACAGTTGGCCGCCACGTGGTCAATATTCCTTGGTCCTCTCTTTATAAAGTTTGCCCCATCCTCATCCCATGTGACCTCTCTCTTTATATTATATTATATATATATATATACATCATTCTTATTATTGTTGTTGATATCTATGGAATTTATAATTAGTAAGTATAACTATTAGATTCAAGTCGAGCCCTTAGTAAACAAGAATTAAGAAAACTGATTAAGGTAGTCGATTTCATGCAGTTGAAAAATGATTTAATTAGATTAAGTTGAGTCTGAACTTTTTTTTTTTTTTTTCTAAAGAAATAATATTAGTAATTAATTGTATAAATAACTTCATCACCATACTATATTTTTTAAAATGTATCAGACTTGTTCTTGACCCATTAATCCTCCTCATCCTTAAAATGAGGTAGTGATAAGAACTGAACCTGAAACTTTTAAGTTTTAAAACCACTTCTTTACCTAAAGTACTAACTCGAGTTTGAACTTTTGGATTCAAATAGCTCTTCTAGTTTTGTATTATTGAATTTTGGTTTCGAAGATTGTCTATTTGAATCCCTTTACAAGCATTTTTTGTTAAGTAGAATTTATAAGTCTTAACTCTCTTCTATTATTATTATTAAGAAATTAATTGAAGATTGGGTTTAATAAGCAGTTGAGTTGCATGATGGGCATTATGAGAACTGGTCCCTCAAGTTGACATTAACTAGTCTACTTTGGCTCCATCTTTTCATGAAACCCTTTTTATTTATATACCTGTCAAGGGCATTGTGTGGTGGAGAAAGAATGAATTGCCTGCAAGCTTCCCTACATTAAATTAAAATGGCTCTGAAATGGCACTTTTGCCTTCCAATCTCATATATCTTTCATTTGTAACCAAAGCTTTTATATAAGTTGGATAAGTCAATCGTATATAAATGGACCAGCTCTCTCTCTCTCTCCCAAGGACCCGGCTCGCCGAGGGTGTCCGAGTATATAATGGATTAGACCCGCTCCTTCACCTTGATCCTATTAATATCCACACCAATACAATGTCAGTGAAGAATTTACCAAAAATGATAAAGCTAAAATTATCAAACTTTTTCGTGTCACTTCGTATCTAAATTCGAACCAACAACCTCCAAGTCCCTAAGGGTGAAGCACCCCAGCCTTAAACTATCGAATCAATGCCGCGTTGGAACCAGCTAATTAGCATGTTATTTGTCGAAATAATTAGTGATCATAAAGCCACATTTAGCTAGTGCATTCGATTTTGGTGTTAAAAAGGATCATATATAATGGTCTATATTTATTTATTAGACAACAAAAAAAAAAAAAATCACAGATGGATCTATATATCTAGCTAGAACTGTGGTATACAGGAAGATGATAAACCCTAAAAATTCATTTAATTTCTGATTGGTCGAGTTTTTCGCTCTTTTATTAGTACATTTTTGGTTCTATTAGTATTTTTTTCTTTATGGGTTTTTAAAGAAAACTACGTACGTACAATAAATCCAAATTGACACTGATCATCAGCTATGAAAAGAGAAAAAAACAAAAAACCCTAGTAATTAGTTAGGATAAAAATGAATGCATACAAACAAGATCAAGAATTAAACTAATAAGAGATCAAAAGGAGAGAGGAAAAAAAAAAAAAAAAAGAGGAGCATAGAATAGAAGAAAGAAGAAGGTGGTGATGCGTGGTGGGTGTGTTGGGTGAACCACAGACAGGGAGGGCTGGACCGGGGACCAAAGTGGGTTCAGTCCATGATGGGTGGGTGGGTCGATAGGGACAGTACAGAGAAGGTTCCTTTACAAAACGAGCCGTGACAAAACACATTTCCAATGATATTTTGGGATATATGTTGTGAAGCCCATGTCCTTTAATTGTAACTCCTATTCTCATCTTTAGCGTTTCGGCCTTTTTGGATTGATTTCCATCTGGGTCATATAAATATAATATATATATATATAATGATCAAATGAACCTAAAGAAAGCTAAAGCATGTGGTTTTTGGTCCCATCTATAGTTTTTTCTTGCTAATTACCATTCTATAATTAGTTTTTTATTCAATAAGTACATACATGGTTAGAGGTTTTTCTACAATGCGATTAGTACTATTCTATTTAGCTATGCTCAACAGTATTTTTTATTTGTTTCTTTTATTCTGTAGTTACTATATGGTAGTGTTGTTAGCTTCTGCATCTAGCACTACTCAACTCAGTCAGTGTCTAAAGACCTGGTTACCTCTCTGAATCAAATTAAGTAGAAGCCAACAAGGACGAAAGATATGATTAATTGAAACATAAGCAAATGCTTGTAAAACTTTAAACTCTAAATCACTTAATTCAAAAGTTATAACTAATAAGTAGATGCCCAACGATATTTGTGTATAAAATAAATATAAACATTAAGGATTGATAAATGAATGAGTTGGGTCTATTGAGTCTTAATAGGTGGGCCAAGGAATTTGGACAATGGCAATCCAAATCCATAGTTTAAAATTAGGCCCAAGATGCAATCTTAAGAGCAAGGTTGTGCACAAGGGATTGATAATGAAACCCAACCCAAGACCATAAGATCCACAACCATGTCCAAGTTTGTCTCATGTATAAGCTGCTAACATCCGGCCCACAAGCAAAATGAATATGGAAAGACCCAACTGTTTAAGAATTTCCATTATATATATATATGTATCACACAAAAAGATGTAACAACTGCTAAGTGGGAATGATAGTTGCAAGCCAGTCAACCACTGCATTCACCTCACGAAAACAATGACTGCAACTCCAGTTGTCAAGTTGAGAGAGGTATTCATGAACATCATGGATCATGGATAAAACCTTTGTTCACCCAAGAAACAAGAAGCTTAGAATCACTTTGAATCTTAACTATAGATATGCCCAAAGATTTAAGAATAGAAACTCCAACTTGGAGAGCTTTGGATTCAGTCTCGAGAACCGAGGCTAGCTTAGCAGCACCAGCATAGGCTAGAACAGGAGATTCCAAATAATTTTTAATAATTCCACCAAAACCAGCTCTTAAAGATGAGAAAGAGCCAAGCCAACCAACAGGAGGAGGGTGCCACTGCAAATTTATGTAGTTGAATACATATAGTAGGGAAAAGGCTTAATCGTGTCGTGTTGAGCTGTGTTTACTTCACCATATTATTTACTTTAACAATTTTAAAATCTATGGCCTGTTTTATGTGTATATAAATAGACAATCTCTATAAAACTAACTTTTAATTAAAATTGGTCTTTTTTCTCTTTCCATTTTTGTATATTAATTAGCTTGGAGTTTTTTATTTATTAAAGATCTGGCCATATGTAAGACACCTATAACCCAATAGTTTATTCAATTATTTGCAGAATTCTTTTTTCATTCACAGGCAAATGTACAACTGTTCTAAACCTTCTCTCAAATCTCTATCTCCATGTTTAGTGGAATTCATCTATAATTAAACTATGCTTAATTTAAGGGTTAACATTAGCCAGATGGGCTGATTAGACAATTCTATAAGGTGGTTTAAGAAGCTGATTTGCTGGATAATCTTGTTTTAATTTTTAAATTCTGAGATGGAAATTTAAACATGTGGTTGAGAGACTTAAGATATATATGGTGTTTGATGGGTTCTTAGTTCATGGAAAGGGAACAATACAATGTCCTTGAGACAAGGAATTTCTCTTCTTTCAATGCCAGTCCATTTCTCTACTCTTAGGAATCAAACATGTGGGTTATGATCTTCCTTGGGTGTGAGGAAGATGGACTTTAATGTTTTGTTGATGGGCAGTCATATATTTAATCTTTTTGGAGTTTAGACACCACATGTTTTTGCTTGGACCACACTACCACAACATAGCTAATTTAAACAACTAAAGTGCTTTCATTAGGTAGTCTTTCCCTGTTTGATTCCACGATTCTAACGTGTTGCAGTTAGTTTTGGGTCAAACACAATATTTACTCTATTTGGAAGGTTGGTGTTAATAATAAAAAAAATGCAATTTTTAGCATTTTTCTGAAGCTCAACCCTATCAGTTTTTGGGTTTGAGCATTGCGTTTGGAAAATACGCTTTCGTTGTTAAAACAAAAGCTCTTCCAAACAGGGCCAATGTGACATATGGGTTAAGTTTTAATGTTCATATTACTCTTTGTATGATCAAACTTAGTTCTTTTATTTACTTACTTTGTTTACTATATATATGTTTTGCTTGTTATAATAACTACTCACCAAACTTGTGGAGTCTTTTGTTCAAGTCTTACCCCATTTATCATATATATATATGTGTGTGTGTGTGTATATGTGTGTGTTTTGCTTGTTATAATAAGAACTGATCACCAAATTAACTTGTGAAGTCTCTTGTTCAAGTCTTCCGGCAATAGAGGCCGATAATTCCATTTATCATATGCTTTAAATATTCAACCCAACTTAACTCAGCAAAGTCTTTTTCTAATTATATTCAAGTTTATAACAATAATTTTCTAAATATCTCGGCCTATTTATATTATTTTAGGTTTTTTCCTTCCTTTCTCGTTACAAATAATAATTAATACACCATTCGTGTTTATTGCCACCTCCATTAATAATTCGATTTGAATATACTTGATTAATGTGTGGAGAAGGGTTTTTTCACTATAATACATATATGGTGAAATGATTTAAGCTTAGAATTTCTTTCCTTTTATACTACTATTATATCATCGGATCTGAATCAGAATCAGGGCCCTAATTATTAAATATTAGGGGCTTATAGGACCCACACCCATACTATAATTTTTTCGAACCACTTACATAATTTGAGCTTAGAATTGATATAAATATATATATAGAATTGTGCTCAAGATCTAGGGAAAACGGTCGGACCAAATTGATCCTATTGAGACCTAAGTTTCCAACCCTAGAAGGCTGATCTATTTTGAGGTGCTCATACTTGAAAAAAGACCATTTAAAAAATTGAACCATGAAGCCATGCTCCACGTGCTTAAGATTTGGAAGGTGCATGGAAGGAAAGGAGGTAAGAGCTGTTCGTCTAATTAAATGGCCCAACCAGCCAGCTTCTTTCTACAGACTAAGTTAAGCAGAGGAATCAATAGACGTGGGAAATAGCGAGAGACCCGGCGATGCTTATGCAATTGCTCCTTTATCTTCTTCTTCTCTACTTCAATCCTTTCATCGATCTCTGCCAGCTAACAATCCCCATAAAAATACACACAAAAATAAAAACAGCATATATTTATATGTATATATCCACAGCTTCATTAATAACTCACTGTTCTGGTTTTCATACAAAAATGGACTTACTAATATATATATTTTTTTAAGCTTCTTAGTATATTCCATGCAACGTTTATATAAGACTCCTAAAATGTTCACATTTCTCCTTAGGCCTCTTCTATAGCTACTTCAATTAAGTTTCTTCTTATTCTTCTATCTCTACTTCAATTCTTCTTCCTCTTCTTTCCATGGCACTTGCAAAGGAGAGGGCAGCACCAGAATCACACATGGCATTACTTCAAGCAGCAGCCTCTTGTTCATCATTTTATGGTAATGTTTATGGAGGAGCAAATCATGATCCATCATCTACCCGGTTCGAGTTCGAGAACTATCAAAAAATGGTGGGTGATCACGAAGATGAAGAAGGGTCGTCGGAGTCAAAAACCAGCCTTCTTAAGGACTTCTCTGGCAGTCGTCTTCCTCCTCTTTCTGATCCAGGAATTGCCCAGTATGTGATTAACTTCAAGAAAGGGTATGAGAGTTCAGGGAATTATGGGTCTTTGCTTAGTTTTGAGAATGGAGAACAAGAGCCTTGTCCTAAAATGGATCAGAATGATCAAGAGTACCCAATTTGGGGAGATGTGGAACATGGTAATTACCAGTGGAATAATCATCTGCTTCATCCAAGCTATGGAACAGATTCCCAGCTTTCCGATGAACTTAGTAGTCTTGAAACAACTAGTCACGGGGACGAGGGGTGGTTGAACTCTGGGGGCGTCACCGCAACTGAATGCTTTCAAGATTCTAGAGATTCTGATCAAGCAAATAGCCATAAGCGTCCTCACATGGTACTAATACTTATCATTAAATGTACATTAATTATTTCGATTCAGTAGATTCATGTCATAGTTAATCTGATTAAATTTTTTTTTGAGCTGACTAATAAAGTGAAAAATTCTACAATCTTTTGCAATTACTTAACATGAATTTGAAGTGGTTTCATTCTTTAACTATAAATTCAAACCATGTGTTATTTTTTCTAAAGTAAATTTGCAGAAGCTTATTTTTGACTGATTTTGGCCTTGGCCTAGTTATATTTTGCAGTAAATTTTAAGCCATAATTCTGTAGAGTTCTCCAAGAGCAAGATTGCACAATTGAAATACTAATTATAACAAGTGAAATGGCTGCAGGGCAGTGAAATTTCAGCTTCCAAGAAGCATTGTCCTGGTGGTGCCTCCTTAAAGAAGCCAAAACCCAAGTCAATTCCATCGAAGGATCCACAAAGTATCGCTGCAAAGGTTAGCTTAAAATTTGAGATGATCTTCTTAATCATAGAAGGATCATTATAACACGGATCAAAAGAAATTTAGCATTGAAGAACAATCTTTTCTTTCTTTCTTTTTTCCTCTTGTTGATGATTCAGAATCGAAGAGAACGAATTAGTGAGCGGCTTAAGATATTGCAAGAACTCGTCCCCAATGGTTCAAAGGTATTATTAGGATATTGTTTGTTAACCCATGAATTCTAAACTAGTTTTTCTTCATTGTTTTTGTATTATTTTCTGATCGTTTTTTTTTTTTTCAATCTTTATTGAAACAGGTTGATTTGGTTACCATGTTAGAGAAGGCCATAAGCTATGTCAAGTTTCTACAGTTGCAAGTAAAGGTAAGAACACAATTGAACTTAGTTTTGAAACATTTTTTTAAAATTAATATTGGGGTCTCCTATATTGAATAAATCATCTAAGTTTAATTTCATTATGTATCTTGAATTCATGCAGGTTTTAGCCACTGATGAGTTCTGGCCAGCTCAAGGAGGAAAAGCTCCAGAGGTTTATCAAGTGAAGGAAGCTTTGGATGCAATCCTATCTTCTTACAAAGATAGAAATTCAAGCTCATCAAAGTGAGAAATAACCCATTTGAGGAGATAACTCAATGAAGAAGAATGGCCCTCAAAACAAAATTAAAAAGCCAAAAAAAACAAAAAAAGGCTTGTTTGGACCATTAGTGTAGCTGTGGAACAAAAAAAATAATTCTGCAAACCCCTTTTTTGATATTTTGAATTTTTTTCTTATTTGATTCTCTGTTGTGGTTTTTTTTATTACTTGAGATCTAATGAGAAGTAAATGTATGTATTTGGAAAAGATTTGGAGATCTAATTGGGGTTTATTAATAGAGTTGTCAGAACTACTGATCAAACATAGCTGAAATTATCAATGAGTAATTTAGCAGATGTTTCTCTGCACATATAGAGAGCTGAGACAAGATTGTCTTTATAACGTCAAATATCTTAGGTTATTGCCTAAGTAAGAGCCAGGAAATAATTACATATATATATATAACATTAATCATTATTGTTTTAATTTGTTGGCCAAATAGTTGGGTTAAGGCCAAGTAACTGATAGGTTACGAGTTTAAACTTCATCCACTTGTTCTCTCTTTAACGTATATACGAGTCCGAATAAAAAAAAAAAATTGAGATTTTAGGAGGTGTACTCTTTGCGGGCTAGAAGTTTGTACCATCGTGAGATTAATTCGATGTGCAAGTTACCCCGAATACTTTAGTCTTAAAAAATAAAAAATAAAAAGTTATTGTTTTAATAGATTTTATAATTTTCTAAGCAGTCACGCTGTAGTACTGTACCCAAAGCAGATATGCGCTGACAAGACTTGGATAACATAATATTTAAAAATATTGTAGATTATATATATAATCTGTCTCAAATGTCGTGATCCAACAATCTATACACATAAAAGGTGAAAATTAAGGTTGCAAAATGGTTTATTTATAACTAAACCATGGTGTACAACTTTCTTGCGATGAACGGTAGCATTATTGTTTTATTTGCTTATAAGGAGAATTTAAATATATATATATATATATAATTAAAAGAGGCTTAAAAGAATTGATAACAACAATACCTAGAAACATATTTATATTTCTTCATTATCTCTAGTGCACATACTAGTCCTTTTTTTATTTTTTTTCTAAAATCAAATATATTCCATTTGACTCAACATAGTTTACAACCTTTGGATCAAATGAAATCAATTATAATTGGAAACCATTGATAAACCATAATGTCTAGTAGATCCTCATGATCAGCTAGCATCTATATATCATCTATATATCTCCAGTGCAATTATAAATTGTGAAAAAATTCAATGTCACGTAAGATAAATAGACATTATATGAAAATAAACTTCTCCAATGCAACTATCCATATTCACTGTCAAGCTAAGGTGGCAAAAAATAAATAAAAAATAGAGGCTGTTAACATAGCCATCTACTTTCAGACATTGATGACATTACACTTTTTTTTTAACTTGATTTTCTATCAAGTATTTTTTTATCATGTAGGAAGCAAGTCTCTTGACATTGATGACATTATACCTTCTTTTTTTTAAAAGACAATCCATATTTATATCGGAGATGCTCTAGTAATATCATTCACGTACATTTTAACTACAAAGCTTTATAAATATTAAAAGATAATGGACCAGCTTGGTCTAGTTTTTGAAAAACCTTTTTTTTAAAAAGGCAGTCTCAATCAACTTCTCCAAAACACATAAGGCCAATCACATGTAATCTAACGATATCTACAACCAATACTTATACTTTGTGTCATCAAGCATAAGACTTATATGTACTACTCTAAGATTAGAGGTTTAAGTCTTCCTAATCCTGTATTGGAATTGTCATGATTACTGATTAAATAATGTTATAATGAACTATAGTTAATTTTTATATGTACTTACCGTTTTATTTACCTATTTGGGTCCTCATTGACTCCGACCCTTTAGGTTAAATAAATAAATAAATAAATTCGAATGTTGATTTTATATGCCTAAAGCATGGTCCATATAATAAACCAGAAAAACCTAATTTCACTCTTCCCATCCTGATTTTTTATCTCTTAACTTAGCCCTCTAGGGAGCTAAAGGACACCGGCGGGCAGTCACGTGTTGAATCACATGCAAAATCCCTGATAGAGCGGACTACAGTCCCAAAGACAACTTATAACTCAAAAAATTAAAACCTAAGTATATCAATCCACCAACACATATTAATAATAAATAATGTACAAATACATGAACATAAGTTATCAAAATAGCAAGTGGGTCACCACATTGTTTACTTCTAATACAATCTACACCGTCCAATCTAATCTCAAAATTAATATATAATAAAAACCAAGGGTAGGGAATATTACAGAGAACCAGTAGTGCTGTGTCCAAATTAAAGGGTGCTTTTTATTTAATTAATTAATTAATTAATTATAGTTGAGATGTACTTCTATAACAGGTGTAAGTGCTACTTGTGTTGTGTACGTAGTTGCTTCTATTATTAATATTTTCGATTATTTTCGTGATTCCGTATGCAATTGATCAGAAACCCTTGATTTCAGCCACCTTCATGTATCAGTACATGATGGTGGCCTGATACATGAAGGTGGCCTGCCTTGTGGAATTCCATGCAGGCATTTTATTAATATATAACAATAATTAGGTGACTTAGATGTACGTGTATGAAGAACAGCCATAGCCACTCTAATTCTCTTTGTTTCCATTGTAGGATAAGGTACCCTTAGTTTATAGGCAATGATTGGGATCTTGTCCTACAAACGTGCAAGCCAGGTACATAAATAAATAAATATTATACATATATATATTCACCAACTTTTATTCTAACCTCATAATTAATTTCATTATCTTCCCAATCTAATCTTGCCTTAATTGCACATCATAAACGATTTATCCAAGACATATATAAATTTACATTTTCATATATTATCTAAAAATGTCTCAACTTAACTATCTAAGACTAAGTCACATGTAATTAACAAGGGCGTCTTAGCCTTTAGCAAATTAATTAATGTCATACTTATTTTATTTTTTTAAAATTACGCTAATAATTGTTTATTACTTATTGCGATCTTTCTCCTTTGTTCGAGTTTGAAAATACTGATATGTTTAAAGGTAACACGGCCATAAAGTCTCCAAGTCATTAACTATTGTTGTCCACTGTATTAGCATTAACTTTATGAAACAAATATTATGGTATAAATCAAGGAGTACTTAATAGAAGTTATAAAAATAATAACTATTGTTATATGTTTTGTATAATTTTGCAAGTGAAGCAAATAAAACTCAAGCTCATTGGCATGAGTGAGGGGTCATATATAGCTAGAGGATAAAGATCGCTATATATGCAACTAATGTTTATATATACAACAAGGACTTGATAATTAAATAAGTAAGAAGATTAATTTAGAAGAGAAGAGATAGGGGGAAGCCAAGCCTAGCCAAACCAAGGAGTTGGGAAAGATAAGGGCGCATGAGGTAGGTTTGAGTTTTGAGGGCAAGATTTATCAAAGTGATTTAATTGGGAATGATTAATAATTATTGTAAGATGCATCTTCCATGTGAGTGAGTCTTCCAAGACTAAGAATGACAGGTTTGATACATAGATGCATTCCATATTCTAGCTGTATTAATTGCTTTGTCCTCGAAGTCAAATATATTAAGGGTACCTATAAACTGATGGCCACATACAACATGGGAGCTTGCCTCTTTGGAGTTGTTCTGGCCCCAACTCATGAACGACAACGTAGCCCCATGGGTTTTGGTACATTGAAGGCTATTGATCAACGAAGCATTAAAATAACGACAGCAAATTAAATTGTTCTGTAAAGGTCTTATTATTTGGTAACTCTGCTTACTTTCTTAGAGTGACGGTATGCATGTATGATAGCTTTAGAACTCAAAGGTTTTAGGTTCAACTCTTGTCACTATTAATGGATCAAAAACTGATCTGATACACCCTGACAACATAATATGATTGTTAGAGATGATTTATCTTGCTAGTAACAGTTAAAATTATTATTGTTGTAACAGTAGTAATCGTTTAGTTATAAGTTAGTTATTTTGTTAGCCATCATAAGTTTGTTAGTGTTGAATTATCTCTTTTCTCCTTCATCTATTTGTGTGTGTATATATATGCATCTCTTTATTGTTGTAATTCATTCAATAGAATTTTGTTTAGTCATATCTCTATTTTATTCTTGATGTTCTTACTCTTTATTTTTTAACTATAGTGATGAAGCTGATTATATAATTAATTATTAATATTATTTTTTTAATATATATATAATATATAGGTCTTGAAGGCCCCTGCTGTTGGTTCAATTTTTCAAATAGTATTGCTCAAGAAAGTTCATTTTTGAAATTGTTGACAAAAGTTTTACACCTAAATGCATGCATGGCCTATCTTTAATTGTCTTAAAAAGGTAAAATAATTAGCTTGTGAGGCATGCAAGTTATTTTAAGATATCAGCCCTTTCCATTGTATAAAAAAAAATTATAACATTTAATACCATCACAATTGATATAGTCGTAACGCATTGTCACACTTGCATCTGCGTTAATTATTATAAACTAATATTTAATTATTAGAAGAAGGGCAAACAGAGATCATTAATATGTCACCTCGTCCCCATTTTTGTGCCACGTGGCATCGCTGACAACCACATTTTTTAATAACACAATTAGATTATTGGTGATGCAGAATTTAAATGGACACATGGCCCACATAACACGTGGCTTGTTTTTGACCCTCTAGAATGGTAAGACTTGATATATATATATATTGGATAAATTGAAAACAAAAGCTTATAAATAAAATAATTAATTGTTTTTTTTATAGGAATAAATAAATAATTGCTGAAGAATGCCAGCAGAAAAGAAGATATTCTAATGTCGTTTGGCTGTAGCAACAGGCCCAGCACATGACATTTTTGAGATCTAAAAATTTTTTTTATTTAAATTAATGCAAATCATGAACCATAAAAACTAAAACACTTTAAATAACCAAATCATTGATAATACAACAATATTATAGGATTTATTTTGAAATAATTAATAATGTATGTGTATATATATAGTATAATTTCTCCTTGAAGTAATAAAAATGCCAGAAAACCATCCATCAAGTAATTAAGTTGAGTTTTATATAGCAAGTTAATTAAGATTATTGGAACAATAGACGTTATGCATGCAAGGTATTAATAAATAAATAAATATCTAGTTAGATGAAAGATTTTACATAAAGAATATTATATAATGTTATACTAATTGTAGTGGCAAAGTACCCTTTGAATTACCATTACATCACATGTGTCAATGTGTCATCATGTTGGTAATTTTCTTATATAAATTTAACTTATTGATGAAGGATACTCATCTCAAGGCAATCCAATTAAGCCAAGCTTTTCCTAACTTGATGAAATAAATGGAACAATTTGAATTGTATCCTTTTAGTTAGGTGTCATGAATTGTATCCTTTTAACTTTAATGTCACAAAATAATATTATTTATCTTATTTTAAAGAATTTTTAGAAGTTAAAGGTCTTGATTGATTTGTGATCCGAATACAGTTTTTTGTATTTAAAAATTTAAAAAAAATTTAAATTTTTTTCTTTTAGATTGTAATCTTGTTTTTCAATTGCGACCTAAATGCTGCCTAAGTGAAGCTACCAAACAACAACTTAATCTCACACTAAAATTACATAATTGTGATCAATAATTGAGTTATTTAAGTAGTTGAGTACTTAATGCATATGGAAATATTATAAGAATATTGTGATTGATTGGGCCCTTTTAAAAAAATGATCTTCATAAATAGTTCAACTTATATTTACTGGTAAAGCTCATGTGAAGGAATGAGGGAGATAATAATATGTATTGGAGGGACCAGTGGAGCTTAGCTTACTACAACAATGATTTCAATTAATTAAAAGAAATGAAATGGAATTAATGGAGAAACAGATCGGCAGCAGACCCCAGAAGAGCGGGTTTATGAGCTTTAAAAATCATTATCATACCATAAATAGGGTTCATTAACTCAACGACAAGATGTTCATACATGACATATCTGCTTACGCTATGCTTTTTTTTTTGTGAATAATTTGCTAATACCAATGTTATGGGGACCAATAACAAAATAATTTAATATATATATATATATCATTTTCTCTATGATTAAGATGACTTTTTTTCGACTGACCACGAGGACTCTTCTGGGCCCTTAAATCATTCTAGAGTCACTCAATACACGTATCTCGAAGATGATATATATAATGAACTTGACGTTGGAAATACACTAAGTAAGTTTCCGAGGTGATTTTTCTTTTATCAATTTTCCTTTAAAATTTATATATAAATTACTACAAAGATGAGATTCAGAATCAAACTCATCTTGGGTACTCCTATTTTTCAGTTCCGTAGATATTCTTAGAGTCATCTAATATATGCCGCTTTAAGAGGATTAAAAGCATTCAAACGAATAAGTACAACAATCGAGTTTAATAGTACTACGGTTAAATTTAGTATATGAGTCGCTTCGTCATTTTTTAAATCTAACAGTTAAGTCTTCTTATCATTTCTCTTTATATTTTTATTATTCTGTCAAATTATATTGAAGAATCTAATCTAACTAAAAAAATATATAATTATAATAAATTATATATTTATATTCATTGAATCATTTATTATTGTTTATTATTGTTGTTGCTTCCACCGGTACGTGAGCCAAAAGAAAGATGTCCAGTGTACAATCAATTGAAGAACACTCTCTTAAGTAAGTCGGATTCAATCAGGATGAGATTAAGAGATTAAGAACTCTACTTGACATTCTTGGAAAATCCTCAAGTACCAACTCATTGGCACATTCAGGTAAGTTTCCTATTTCTATTGGATTCAAAGTCTAGGATAAATCCTTTGCAAACTCTTGGATTATAGATTTCGGTGCTACTAATCACAAGATCAATTCCTGTCATATATTTCATACCTATAATCCATGTCCAAGCAATCGAAAAATAGCCACAACTAATGGGTCTTTAACCCCAGTTGCAGGCATAGGAGATGTTCACATCAGGCGTACACTTATACTTAAAAATGTACTTCATGTTCTAAAGTTATCCACAAATCTTCTCTCTATACAAAAGTTAACACATGATCTAAGCTGTAAAGTGATTTTTTATCCTACTCATTGTGAATTTCAGGACCAGAGGTTGGGAAAGACAATTGGACTTGCTAAGGAACAAGATGGGTTGTATTACCTTGAGGCACCAGTAAATTTTATCAAAAATAACTCATCATTTCTCTCTGAGCACTATCTCTTCGTTAAAGATAAAATATGGCTTCATCACCGTCGACTTGGACATCCCTCATTTAGAACCCTTAAGGTCATGTTTCTGTTTCTGTTTAACACACTAGATGTTGACGATTTTCATTATGAGGTGTGTGAAGTGGCATAACACAAGCGTGTGACTTTCTTAGTACACAATGAAAGAAGTTCATCTCCTTTTGATCTTATTCATAATGATATTTGGGGTCTTTCTCCTATTCTTAATGTTTTTGGAGCACGTTGGCTTGTATCTTTCATTAATGATTGTACTAGAGTCTCTTGCATATTTTTACTCAAACAAAAATCTGATGTGAGCTTCGTTCTCCCAAACTTTCACAACATGGTACAAAATCAATTCGGAGCTAAAATCAAGAAATCTCAATCTGACAATGCAAGAGATTATTTTAATCAAACCTTGACCCCTTACTTTCAAAAGGAAGGGATCATTCATGAATCATCTTGCGTCCACACCCCACAACAGAATGGTGTTACTGAGAGAAAAAATAACCACCTACTTGATACAACCCAAGCCTTCTTGTTCAATAACAATGTGCCTAAATTCCGAGCAATGGCACAAGGGGTTTGTGAGCTATTATAGTTACAAATAATTTTGACAGATTTGAAGATACACTATGATGACCCTATGAGACTCTATTATGACAATAAATCTGCAATTAACATTGGCCATAACCCAGTTCAACATGATCGAACCAAGCATATAGAGATTGATACACTTCATTAAAGAGAAGCTTGATAGTGCGTTGATCTGTACTTCATATGTGTCTACCAATAATCAGCTAGCCGATATGCTCACTAAAGGGTTAAACTATACTGCATTTCAAGCAAGTGTGTCCAAGCTGGGAATGATAAAAACCTTTGTTCACCAACTTGAGGGGGAGTGTTGTAAAGAAGAGCAAAATCTGTAGGATTTATTGCCTTTAAAGAAAGATGATAATTTTAGTAGTTGTTTTATTTAGCAGTTACTAAAATTGTAATTATTGTTATACGTGTGCATAGCCATATATGGTGTCCCTCCATTAAAACATCATCAAGAATAAGAAGAATTCTCCTAACTTCTCCCGTGGACATAGATCATAGAGCCGAACCACGTTACATCTTTGTGTTTCTTTATTATTTTATTTTACAATATGTTCTTCCAAGCTAAGACACATAAGAAGTCTTACCCCCTTATACTAGTAAGAGGTATTTTCCTAAAAATAAAAAATAAAACCCTCAGGACTTGCCTTTATGGCAAGCTTTACGTGGACGCTCACAAGCCCGATGGCCTAACTTAGGGACCGACCAAACTTGGAGGGCCTTAGGAGAGACAATATCTTACGACATGTGAGGGCTGGCCAAAATTGGCTTCAAGAGTAAGCTCAGTTAGTTATTATTGAATGGTTAGGATTAATCTAACACTGTATATATATCAGTCAGTACTGATAATGAAATCGACACATTTTGAGATCATTTATCTCATTCTTGATTTACTGGCTTTCTTGGACAGAGAAGTTTAACTACTTCTGTGATCCTTTTCTTTCTTTCTCTTTCTCTTCTTTCTTTCTTCTTTAGTTTCCTTTGATTCCACTCTAAGATCTCAGTATAATTGATATATTGATCTCAAGATCTGAAGTTTACAATTATGTACTTTAATATGTGTATAACATACACGATTAATCAACATTAACGTGTAATTGCTTTTGGTTAGTTAGATTAGTTGTGCAAACCCCAACAATAATTTATTTCAACAAACTTAACTGAATCAATGAGACAATATTATCCACCAGCACTTGGCGCAAGTGGTGGGTACCATGCCTCCCATCCATGTGGTGGGAGGTTCGACTCTCTTTGAGGAGAGTAAAATATAATCTAGTTGCGGACTTCGATCCTTTTTGTTTAGGTTCATCTTGTTCTCATATAGTAGTTATTATCCTTTCAATCAAACCTCACTTCAAACTTTTTAAAGTGGGTCCTTCCAAGTCTCTTGGGCAGATGCTTTGAGGTTTCTTCTTTGGAGAAGTCCTTTGTAAAATAAAAGCTTTTAATTGTACATTTATCTTGTATTGTATATCTATATGTATATATATTATAAGTATTTATGTCTATAGGTAGAAGTCTAGCGGGTCAGGTTGATATCAAGTTTTACATGTTGAACCCGAAAATTGAGCCGACCTATCGGGTTAGTATTTTAGCACCTAACCCGCCCGATTAAGGTTAAAAAACCCTAAACCCTAAATCCGACTGGGTCGGTGCGGGGTGGGCAGGTTGAACTTACACCTCTTCTTTCAATTATTGCGCCTAGGGGTGGCAATATAGGTCACGACACGATAGCACGACTCGAAACTGACACGAAATAAACGGGTTTGGGTTTTGCATAAGCAGGTGCGGGTCAAAATAGGTTAAACCGATTAGATACGATTAAATTTCAGGTCAAAAGTAGGTCGACCTGCTAAACTCAAAATTAGCTCGTTTAACACGATTATATTTTGTGTTGAGACTTATGTTATGTGTGAAGACTTTTTAATATTTTATGTCATATGTTGAGACTAATTTTATAATATTTTATTTGATATTTACTATGTGATTGTATAATTATAATTTTGAATTTTTTTAATTTATATGTTAATTTAGAATTTATATATGATAAATAGATTAGAATGAACTTGTTTAAGCTTTAAGGGTTGTAAATAGGTTAACATGTTTAACTCATTTATTAAATGTGTCGGATTTGAGTTTACATGTAATGACACGTTATTTAAACGTGTCGTGTTTGAGTTTATAATATATTTCATTATACATAATTATGTCACTACAGATTACGACACGATAATACAAATTGTTACCCCTAATTGCGCTTATTGTCTAATTGTGTATGCCGAAAATAAAAAAAATAAAAATAAAATAAAATAAAAGAGTTTGCAGGCATCTCCGAGGGAAAAAATACATGATTACCCTTCAAAAAAAAAAAAATTTCACAAATGCCATCTACATATAAATAATGACCTATTTGCCTTAATTTACTGTTCATAACCCAGTCAGCGTGCCAAATAAGCGCCACGTCGGCGCGGAGGTGGCATTTTTTTTTAAATGAAGGGAAGGCGTCTTTTCAAAAGACGCCTTCCCTTCAAATTTTTTTTTTTTTACAAATGCAAGGGAAGGCGTCTTTTGAAAAGACGCCTTTCCTTCAAAAATATTTTTTTTTTACAAGTGGAAGGGAAGGCGTCTTTTTAAAAGACGCCTTCCCTTCTTACTGTAAAAAAAAAATTATCACCCAGAAGAAGAAAAAGAAGAAGAAGAAGAAGAAGACAGACGTGCACTAATTCCCTCGAGAAAGCGCATGAGATTGTCGGCATATTTTTTCATGGTTTTTTCAACAGTAGAAATCAAATCCTGGTAGACAGATTCATCCTGCTGATTATACAAAGATACCAGTGCTGATCTCCCCATTCTGCTATCACGAAAATCCTGCCCACCGTGAAGAAAGAGACATTAAATATTATGACGCATTTAAAGCACAGAAGTTAGATAGATACCTTTGACATGATTAAGAGTATCACAATTTTCTTTGTAAATCACTACTGTTAAAAATAGATGTGAACGAAACTGCGTCAAAAACTAATTGAATTTCACACTAGATTTACAATTTATACAACTAGAGATACAACCATTCGGTCGCCAAAAAAAAAATCACCAATCAAATCCATTAAAACTGTCAAAACTTCATCCTCAAAGATCTTAAAACACAATTATTTCTAGCTTAGTGCACGTCTGTCTTTTTCTTCTTCTTCTTCTTCTTCTTTTTCTTCTTTTGGGGTGATAATTTTTTTTTTACAGTAAGAAGGGAAGGCGTCTTTTGAAAAGACGCCTTCCCTTCCACTTGTAAAAAAAAAAATTTTGAAGGGAAGGCGTCTTTTGAAAATACGCCTTCTCTTCTACTTGTAAAAAAAAAAAATTTGAAGGAAAGACGTCTTTTCAAAAGACGCCTTCCCTTGCATTTGTAAAAAAAAAAAAATTGAAGGGAAGGCGTCTTTTCAAAAGACGCCTTCCCTTCATTTAAAAAAAAATGCCACATCCACGCCGACGTGGCGCTTATTTGGCACGCTGACTGGGTTATGAACAGTAAATTAAGGCACATGGGTCATTATTTATATGTAGATGGCATTTGTGAAATTTTTTTTTTTGAAGGGTAATCATGTATTTTTCCCCATCTCCGAGTCCGTGCTCCACTGAACCGACAACTACGTTACCAATCGCCACGTGTTTTGCTCAGTTAATATACGGACAAAAATTATTGTTAACCAGAAAAAGTCAATTACATTAAGTTTCTGCCACGTGTTTCGCGGACAGAGGAGTCGGACCGACGACGTCGAGATACAAAGTCAGACTTCACTTCGTGAAGTGGTTCCTACCAATATAACACGTGACAACTTCTCCGTTTTTCATAAGAGATTATTCACCATTTGAACGCCACGTGCAGAACAGGGGTTCTGGAAACTCTCGTGTACGAATTATTCGTACACCAGACAAACAGAGAAACACTGCCCAGGAAGACAAAATCGCGGAATGCAAGGAACACAATCGACCTTGGAAGAATCAGAGATTTACGTCAAAAGAGGCCCACAATGCACGTGGCAGTAGGAGGGAGGCAGTGATACACTGAACTGTAGGCTTGTTTGACTCGTGAGAGAAGCCTTTCAAGTTTGAACATTCTATTTGGTAATGTCACTAAGACTGAATATAATCCAACAACCACCCCTTCAATGAGCCCACGTGCCCCCCCTCAAGTCGTATTTTGGTAATTTGATTTGAGATGCCACAACGACCTCAAAATTATTACCTCCAAGTCAACTTAACATAGCCTTTTTTTTGTTTTTTTGTTCCTTTTGGGATTATATCTTTATTAATTTATCTCTTTTCATAATTCCAAATTGATTACAATTCATTTTTCCAATTGATGCATCTAATAATCTTTATTGTATATGTTTAAGCTATTTTAATAAATGAGGATATTAGCAATAAAATATTTAAAAAAAAAAACTGATTAAGGTGGTTTAGATCATGAATTGTTTAAATAAATATAAGATGTGTACATCTGCTTATTATAATATCAAAGCCTCAATAATCAATCAAATCATGAATCTAAATCCTTACATTTTTCACACATTTCTAATGTCTAAATGATTGTAAATAATTGTAATAAAATGCTGAACCTATCTAACTAATTTACAATTGATTTAACATGTGGGCCTAAGCTTGACCTAACTTATATCCGGCCATCCTTACCCTGACTTGTGCTACCCAATTTCATTAAAAATGCAAACCTTGGCTCAAGCCCAATTACTGTTCCAAAAACTTTTGGTGTCAACCTATAACACTTTCTTTTTTCGTTTTTTTCATTTTATTTTATATTTTTTGGTCAATGACCCCAGGTGTCTTCGCTAACCCCTTTATGGGGACAAAATTATTTCAAAGTCAAAAACTGCAAAGGTTGTTAGGCGTTCTTTTTTAAAGTGAACAGATAAATATGGACACAAACTCAGACTCGAAGTCTAGACCTTACTCCTCCACCACGACTTATATCTCGTCCATCATCCAACGAAAGGCTACCCGACTTTTGGTATAACACTCTTCCTTTTACTTGTGTTCATTAGTTATTTTTTTTTCAGTAAATTAAGTAAAAACTTTGACCCTTGTAGTTATAAAATTTTTGTTTGAGAAATAAAGTGTTAATTATTTAAAAATTTATTATTGAAATAAAAATGTACAAATATGTGGAGCCCACATCAATCTAGGGCTGTAATGACATCATCAAAAACTTTAAACCGTTAGGAAGAATATCTTTTATAAATTGTTCTTTGAAAAAATGAATATTCATTTTATATTTAATGGAAGTATAGCGACAAGATACACTGAATAATTAACATTTTCTCTCACTAATTAAATATGTATATATCTTCTTTGACAAAAAAAAAATAATGTGTATTAAAGTAGAAGTAAGTCATTTAGTATTTGTCTGTTAGGTGAGATAAGTACTGAAAATCTAACTCTATACAGACTTCAATATTGCAATTTTTTCACGTTTTTTTTATATCCTTAATTATTCATTTTGTCACTAACATAAATAATTAATAATTAAGATATAATTAATTTAAAGAACTTGAAAAAGAAATCAAGAAGTTATGCATTCATGTCCAAATATACATATAATGGGTTCTTTAAAGAGACAAAAAAGCTTAAAGAGAAATATAATTATAATCTATGATTTCATAAAATAATATTTCTTATGATCAAGAAAAGTAGCCGTTGGAATATAGATATCATAAATTTATATAGGGTTGGGACGTTAACATCAGGAGAAGATTTTTCATATTTAATTGATGAGAAACGAAGTGGTGCTCTTGCTGTTGTCGGTAATGTAGTTTGTAAGACTCTTATTTTGTATGCTTTGGGAAAAAGGTTGGCCAATGGCCTTCTTTTGAACCTTCATTTTAAAGAAAAGATACTTTTCACAAAGTAGAAAAATGTTGAATGAAATCAAAGCTTATAAGTCTAATATTATTAACATATATAATGTATAGTAATTATAGATATAGACATTATGTGTGTTTATAATATATTGATCAATACACCCAATACATATATATGTACATATATAAAAGAAAATTATTTTATGTGTGCACTAAATGTTAACTAATTATATATAAAAAAAGAAACATAGTGATGAAAATATATTTATTTATATTATTTGTTATAGAAAATGGAAAAAATTATAAGAAAGAGTTGGCATTGGTAATATAATGAATTACAACTCTTTATGTCACACCCCAATACACAGTACACTATAGTGTCTAGTACCTCGGGATGTGATGAGTACCCCGCAGGGCGTACTCCAGTCATTATATACCATATAAAATTGTCTCATCCCAGTACACAGCACACCGCAGCATCTAGTACCCCGGGATCATTTGTCCACACTCAGTGGTTACTCGAATTGCGAAATCAAACCTTACGAGGTTGTGAGTTCGAATCTAGAGAAGGCCCTATACTATTCATGAGTAAATAGTGTGGACAAATAATCTCGGGGTACTAGACGCTGCGGTGTGCTGTATACTGGGATGAGACAATATTATGTGGTATATAATGGTTGGAGTATGCCCTGCGGGATACTCATCACATCTCAGGAGTACTAGATACTGCGGTGTACTGTGTACTGAGGTATGACGGTTGGGTACACTCGGTATGAGGTACCCATCATATTTCGGGGTACTAGACACTGCGGTGTGCTGTGTACTGGAGTGTGACACTTTAAATTTATTAAACCTAAATTTAATAGAGATATGTTCAATTATTTTTAGGCTAATTGAAATTTTGAAAAAAAGAAAGAAAAGAGGAGTTGTACTTAATTAATAATGCAGTACTTATTGAAGATTCGTCCTTGAATTACTTTTACAAGTGAAAGTGCATTTTTCTTTAGACCATTCAATCTTTTTATGAGTGGTAAGTATTAATCTTAAAACAATGAAGCCTTTTTTTTTTAATAGATGTAAAAGGGATTTGAATGCTTTATATTGTCGTTGCAAAAATGAGTCGACATTTAATGCAATTTCAATATTCCTCGTGATGCAAAATATGAAGAATCTCAAAAGCTAAAGGAAGCATTTAATTTTCTTTGAAGATTTTTTCAGTTTCTAGTTTCAGTCGATGTTTTATTTTCATGATTGGACGGATGGCGAAGTTGGACATAAGATTAGAAATTACAAAGAAGTTGAATGACGTCCTTCAGTGTTTGTAACCGTGCCTTAGGGTAGTGGGGGTGGTAGTGGGGGTGGCCTGACTTAAAAAAGAAAAAAAAAGAAGAAGTCATAGCTAGAGATTGAAGAAACTAAGAATTATATATTAGGCCTGTTTGATCATATAACTTATAAAAATTAATTAAAGCAGTAGTTTGAAAGCACTTACAGACAATGAGTTGTAGAAAGATTGTTAGGAATTGTACGCTCTGAATAATTTTGTTTGTTTGTTTGTTTGTTTTTAGTAATTTTCGGTAGCTGCATGTGTGTTCATGAAAAATTTAAAATAAAATAAAATAAAATAGCATGGGATATATCCCACATTTTTTAGTGGGCCATCAGGAACTCAAGCTATAATCTGAGTTCCCAAAGTTAAGATCTCTTTCAAGAATTAATGGCTTGTTGGTGTTTAGTACCCGAGGATTTTTTTTGTTTTCCAAAGCTAGGTTGTGTTTAAAAAAAAATGTCAATTGCAATTTCTATGACCATCCAAACGGGCATATTGAATGAGTTAGACAGTAGACAAATTAATTAACATGGCTCTTGAAGTATAATTTCTCTCGAATTATTCAAATTTAAAATTATATATCAAAGTTTTTTTTTTTTTTTTTTTTTAAGAGGATACAAGCAATAACAAACTCGCCCACTCGAGGATATCTTATCCCTTAAGAACAGACTAATCTTCTACCAATAACGTACACCACACCCAAGCAACCTCAACCTCAAACACCTCTTGAGCATGTTTGACAATCTGTTCGTCGGCATAATGAAAAGCTCCTCGGCGCTAGCCTTTTCCAATGTAATAACAAATTACGATAAAAACGCACCTTCGTGCAGCAAAGACTCGAACCCGTAACCTTTACTATATCGAAATGTGGAGCGACCAACTACTCTACACGTTTGGCAAATTATATATCAAAGCAGTCTTATCTTTTTTGTTTGACTATATATATATATCCGGTAATTCTGATTATGCTCTCCACGGCTCAATAGCCATTAAGGACAGCCGTCCTTAATCTTTAAATCGCATCTTAAATGCTTGTGTCTATTTCAAACATGTTCCATCAATTTGAAAGACACAGTCCTAGCTAGATGATGGAAGAAAATTACATCCTTCAATTCTCTAGAAAGGATGTGTCAATTATTCATTAAATAAGACTAATTAAATGCAAAAGATAAATGGATAAGAGGATGATTAATCAAAGTTTGTGGACAATAGCATTCAGACATTTTCTTAACTATTATAAAAAGATTCTTTTGAAATCTAGAAATTGAGTTGTTTGGACTTCAATAACATAAAATTTATCAATTAGTAAGTATAGTCTCATAAACATAGCAAAAAAAAAAAAAAAAAAAGTCAAATATAATTAACTGTAATAACTCTTGACTTGGTCATTCATAGAAGAGGAGGAGAAGCAGACATATATTTTATTGGCAAGGGACCACTTGTGAAAGAGTATGCCTTTTCCATAATATTTCAAGAAATCTTGGTTAACATATTAGTTCTAGGATTATTGGCTAATTCGCCAACCAACATTAGACAACGTAAATAAAACCAGGTCCCAATGCATTAGGAAATGGTCATCTTTTAAAATATTTTAAATGAGTGGGACCCAGTGAAATGCCACGTGGTCGAATAGAAATCAGGATGATGATTTTGACGGTCAGATGACGTGACACCCTTTTAAGCATGTGAAGAAAATTGATAAAGCTGACAAATACAGTTTAAATTAATAAACATATAAATATATATATAGGCACGAATGGGATTTGCTTTTTAACGGTTGAGACTTAACGGCTAAGCGAGCCTTCCGTTTCGCCGAACTTTGGCTTCTACGTCCCGTCAAGTCGCCGCTTCAAATTTGTGGACGTTAACTGATTGAACTGAAACCCACCAAAACGTTTAAAAAAAATGCCTGAAATGCCCCTGTTCAAAATGACATTTTGTGAGGGGCTGTTTGGTTGCTCACATAGGACTGCCTGGAGTAGAGTTAGATCTCATGCAACATGTTCCGGATTGGTTTTGCTGGGATTAACTTGCCCTGGTTTCTGTTCTATTTATTTGGACAATATATTTTCTCAAGGGTAGTAAAATTATTTGGGTGTTTGAAAAATCAAATTGGATTAATCTTAGGAAGTTGATCGAGTGACTACAAAAAGTTTAATTATGGATATTACAAATCTCAATACTTTTAGATGTCTCTGATTAAAAAGCGGACCAACATGTAATTTTATACACCTTGAAAAATATATATATAATTCTATACAATTTAATTTAAAAGCGTTGAGGTTGCATAATTTAAATTAATAAAAAATATTATTCTAACTGTAAAAATTGTAACTACATGTCCAACTACACATACATATCTATTAAATATTAGCATTTTACACATTTTAAAGTCCATATATAATAAATAATGTGATGAATATACATTTTATGAGTGAAAGACTGGTTTTATAGAGAAAATCAAACTATTTGGCTTTGTTCAAATAAAAAAAAATAAAAATGTTAGACCAATTTTTCCACTAAGTGTTTTTTTTTTTTTTTTATGTTTAAATTTGAACAAATCCAAATAGTTTGATTTTCTCTATAAAATCAGTCTTTCACTCATAACAGTCTTTTTTTTTCTTTTCTTTTTTTAATTATTACTTTTTCACTCCTGAGCTTGACAAAATGGACATAGTAAGCATTAAACCATAGTACTTTTAGCTTATCAAAGAAAGAAAGAAAAAAATACTCAATGAGTAAGGAAGAAGAAACCTCTTAGTCTAAGGTGGTTGGTTGGAACTAATTAACTTGAGCTACAGTCATATTATATCATTTCCTAACATCAATGCTTAAACTAATTGATGTTCTTTGTAATCTAAGCATTGAGGTAGGCTTACATAGATAGATGAAGTTTTTTTTTTTTTTAAATTAAGTGCGTTGGTGACGTGTGACAAAAAAATAAAGTAGATGAGAACCCAAAAATAGTTTCTTAAAATCTACAAATAAAACAAGTTATTTTCAGAAAATAACAATATTTTTTTTTGAATTATATTCTATTTTTCGGATCACGAGCCAAATGCAACCTTAAAGATTCGATGAACAGAAAATGCATGAGATATTTGATATAATGTGAAAAATAATTAAGTGTTGAATCTATAATGCATGTGAGAAAAGGGACTTTAACGTTCATTTACCGTGTGTTTCACCTAATGTTCCTAACATGAATTGTGATTCATTGCATTGTGATGGTACTTTCAAATTGAGTTATAATTTACATATAATATAGATTTATTGACCTCCACTTTTACTTAAAAATCAACCTTTATTTGTAATAGAGGCTTAAGATCTGCTAGCTAGAATAAGCCTAATTTTTTTATTTATTATTATTATTATTATTATTATTATTATTATTATTATTAAAGAACTTCAATTAGAACGAGAAAATAAAAATATTAATTAAAAACAATTCTTTGTTATTATTTAATTTTTTTTTTTTGAGGTTGCATGTAGAATTAACAAATATACCATTTAAAACTAAGACATCACTTGATAATTATAATAATTGACACTTATTTTAAAGACTAGATTTCTCTATATTTGAATTTAATTAATTACATAATATTAAATGTGAGATAAGATAAAAAAAAAAAAAAAAAAAGAAATCTGATAATGATCATGAATCTGAGTAGTTGGCTAAGCCGAAGTTGGGTTATCAACTACCCTACTGAGCAATAGAAGTTCTAAGAATCTAAGAAAAGGTCATGGTAAGAGAGTAGCCATTATTTTTATTTTTATTAGTGACCATTAAACTAAACTGTGGAAGATATGACAACTATCCTTTCCGACTCATATATATCTTGTAAAGATTTACATTATATTTTACAATATGCCTTAACATGAACTCACTTCACCCTTAAGCAAAGAACGTTCTCTCACTTTTAACCTTATCTTCTTGGCATTTGTATCTATGAAACAGAACTCACGCTAAGAATCATCTTCCATCCACTGGAAAAGCACAAATGACTCCCTCTATAAGGATAAGGACACCCGTATCACACTCAGTCTATTTTTAATATTTTAAGGATATTTCTATATTTGAGAATATTATATAATTTATATGTATTTATAAAATATTTAAATAAGTTGGATGTCAATTTTAAAAAATAGCATTAACACCTAATGTACAAAAAACATTTTTTTATTATTTTATATTATTTATTTTATTTTATTAAGGCCATCCAATTAATTGGTTTTAGTTTCTAGCTTTAATTGGAGATTTTTTGTGATATATGGGACCCTCTTAAATTTCATGTTCTCCCCTATTGTATATGATATTCTCTCTTAGGTGAATTAGTTCTGATTCGATCTCTTTTGATCTCTACCTTATTGCTTGTTTTTCGTGTTCTTCAGCTTTTAAGGGAGAAAAGTAATTAAAAAAATAAAAATAAAAATTGTGGCAATGGGAGGTTGAAAAAAGAAGAATTCTGATAAAGATGTCGGTACGTACTGATGCTTTTAAAAAATAAATAAAGAAATAAAGCAACGTGACGTACCTTCTTTGGCTTGGCGCCACGTGCCAAAAGCTCAAAAAGCCTGAACACAGAAATATCTTCTTTAACGTCAAAAATTCAGATTAATATGATAATGATGTCTGCAGCCATTAATATTGAAAAATTAATAATTTTTTAATATTAATTTGAATGTTTTAGAAATACGTTTGTATTTAATAATTTTTTAAAAGTTTTGAGTTATTAATTTTTATAATTAATTATTATATGCAAATAAAATTTTAAAAATCTTTATAAATCAATCAGTATTAGAAAAGAAATTAAATGAATTATTATTAAATGGCTTAATAAATATGTGCAGGAAATGCTTCCTATTTACTGTTGTATTTTTGGCTTATTAGGAAAGGTGGAAACAAAAGAATCTTGAATATAAGATAAGAAAGATATGTGTTTACGGCCACATTTACATGTAATAAGCATATAGGTGTAAGTGGTGGCAAAAGAGAGTGGAAAGGGATATTTCATTCAAACACGTCATGCACTAAAGAAAATTGAACTTAATATTATTATTATTATTATTATTTTCCAAATCCCAGACAAAAAATTAATTGTTTTGATCTATTAATAGCAAGAAAGAGTGATTCTTTAACAATTTAAGGTAATAAAAATAAGTAGACACAAATCTAAAATAACATAAACAGATTTAACTAAAAAAATATATAAATATTTGTATAATGATTTGATCATAAATCATATAAAGTGATGAAAGTAGATATGTGTAGTTGAGATAAAACTAAGTTGAATTGAGTTAAATCATAAGATTAACTACATAAATTTATTTTATTTATTTCATTTTATTCAGGTAGGCTAAGCTAGCGTTGAATAACAATGGTTTTAAGGGTCAGGAATGTCACCGCAGCCAAACACATGGCTAAACCAAACCCCCCTTTAAAGATAATATTTAGAGAAGGGGTAGAAAAGTAAGATCACACTTGCCATGTAAGAAATGTTACTTGAGAACGAGAGAAGTGACCTCTCGCTTTCTCTCTCAAAGCTTCGACCCAACGAAACCAAACCAAATCAAACCAAAAACTCACTCGAAGAAGCCGTTGAGACTCCACGGCTACCATACCGCTTAACGACTCTTGCTTGCTTGCTTCAACCTTTCTCTCTCTAAACTTCACTTTTTCTCTCTAAATTCTTGAAACCCACGCAGATCGCTTCGTTTTTGTTAGTTTTCGGTTGCCGTAAGCAAAACCAAAGCAAGTTCTCTTCTTTTGTTCTTTACACTTATTATTAATATTACCTCTCTCTCTCTCTCTCTCTCTCTCTCTCTCTCTTCTTTCTCTCTCTGGTGTGTGAGGAGAGAATGGAGTCGCCGGAGGGACATATCTCCGACGTGAACGCTGATGGGATTACTGGTTCAATAGTGAAACAGACAATACAACAACTCATCAAATCCGACGACCCGTGTTCGAAAATTCAAGCGGCGAGGGAAATCCGGCTGTTCACGAAGACGTCTCAGAAATTTCGTCGGCAATTTTCTGATGCAATTGAGCCTCTGGTCGCCATGCTCAGATCTGAGTCAGTTGAGTTTAACGAATCCGCTCTTCTCGCGCTGCTTAATCTCGCCGTCAAAGATGAAAAGTACGTGCTTTTTTCTTTTCTTTTTTTTGGTCCTCTGTTTTTATGCAATTTTTTGCTTTTATTTATATATTTATTTTTTTATTGAATTGGGCTAATTGAATTAGCAATTTTTTTTTGGGTGGGTGTAGAAAAAATTGATGCTTTAAAGAAAAATTATTCTTTGGCTGAATTGTTTCTCTTCTAATTCATTACCCCAAGTTTTTTTTTTTTTTGTTATTTCTTTAATTTGTTCTTACAAATAAATTGAATTACTTGGAAAATAATAGAATTTTTTTTGGGGTGCAAGGTAAAGAAATAGATTTGTTAATTAAAGCAGCTTAATTTGTGCCTTTGTTGCAATTGAAATATATTTTTTGATTAGTGGAAGAAAAAGGAAATATTGTCGAAAATTCGAATCTAGCTATAACTTCTTATATTAAGAAATACCAAAAGTCCAAAGACAAATAAAAATACCTAAAGTAAAAATAACTTCAACAGGTATATTTTGGGTAACTATGATTTGCTCTGTTTCTTGGTAGAGTTGTTGAAGCAGAGGCTATAATATGATATTTCAAGTGCTTGAAATAGCTTTTCAGGTACTCTACTTGCAAGAAAAGAAAAGGTTGACAAAATTGCTTTGTTGGCAATTGCAAAATTGATATAATAGTAGGTGCAATTGCATAGTTCTTTACTGTATATTCATCTCTATTCTTGTATTTACTTTTTGCGAAACTCAAGTAAGAGCAGATTCAAAAATAGAAAACAGGGCCCATGAAAGATTGAATTGTGTTGTGTCCATTTCATTATGCCCATGTAAAGATTCATGGCTTCTGATCATTTTGGCTATCAATTATATGAGTTTTCTAGGGACATTCATACACTTTGATATCTAAGAATCTTTTCTAAGTTTGTGAATCAGATAATTTTGACACTGGCCTTATTGATTTGATGCCCAAGTCATGTCAATTTCAAGTTTTGCTGGCTCAGAAACTAATCTTAGAATTAGATTCCTTTGGGATCATCTTTTGAAGAAAAAAAAAAGGCAGGTTGGGGGGGGGGGGGGGGGGGGGGGGGGGGTTGCTCTGTTTACTCTTTATTGGTTTGATTGATGCACCTAGTACTCTTTGGGACAAGTAAAGTAGTGCACATGTATACATGTTGGATGACTAGTAAAGCTAAGTTTGATATCTTCATTAAAGATAGTTTGTCCTTGTGGTCCAATTCCATTTCCATGTTATGGAACTTTCTTTTGGTTATGAATGGATTAGCTCCATTTTATCAACCTCAAATGCCCATTGCATTAAAAGTTAGTTTTGCTCTGAAAAAGGAAAAAAATATCTGTGAAGAAAAAGAACAAGGAGACCATGGGGATGGTAGCTCAAGGTGTATTAAAAACTGTTGATCATTCTTTAGGAAACATTTTTTCGCCAAGTTATTACTGTTAATGACCCGAAATGGGAAATTCTTGAATCTCCTTAGATTGCCTTGGGGAGCGCCCTTAGAGTGAGAGTGATTCCTTTTTCTGCCGACTTAAATTGGAAGTTACTTTCGTATAATTTCTATATGACATAGAAGAGAATATGTTTTGAACTGAGGCAGCAATTTCTTCAAACTTTACTACAAAATCTTTTTCTTCAGTTGAGGGACCTCTAGGAATGAAACCAGTTCACCATTAACATCTTTCTTCTTTTTCTTCTTTTATCTGCTCAATTCCAACAATTTTAGGTTCTTTTTTCCGATGTGATGATATGACACTTGATATCTTTGTGAGACAAATTTGTTAATGTCTTAGTTGAACCATAAATTTGTTTCCTTATAGTTTCACTCATTCCGATTTTTATTATCCTTCCTATGCAGGAACAAGGTCAAGATTGTAGATGCCGGCGCTCTCAACCCGCTCGTCCACTTTCTGTGCTCCTGCAATTCAATTTTGCGGGAGTATGCAACTGCTGCTTTGCTCACCCTCTCAGCTTCTGCAATCAACAAGCCAACCATTAGTTCCTCTGGCGCCATCCCTCTCCTTGTTGGAATTCTCAGAGATGGAACTCCACAAGGTAAGATTGACGCATTATTAACTCTCTACAACCTCTCCACCCAATCCGAAAACCTCTCCACCATTCTCTCAGCAAAAGCCATTCCTCCCTTAATCAATTTACTCAAGAACTGCAAGAAATCTTCAAAAACAGCTGAGAAATGCACCGCACTTATAGAAGCCTTATTGGGATTTGAAGAAGGCCGGACCGCATTAACAACTGAGGAAGGCGGGGTTCTCACAGTGGTCGAAGTTCTAGAAAACGGGTCACATCTGAGTCGGGAACACGCAGTTGGTGCACTTCTAATAATGTGCGAGAGCGATAGGTCAAGATACAGAGAACCAATTCTTAGAGAAGGCGTAATTCCCGGTCTTCTTGAGCTCACAGTGCAAGGAACTGCAAAAGCTCAATTTAAAGCTCGTACCCTTTTGCAATTACTGAGGGAAACGCCTCGCCCGAGATCCGAGCTTGAAGCCGATACACTTGAAAACATAGTTTCTAATATAGTCTCCCAAATTGATGGAGAAGAACGAGTTGGGACCGCGAAAAAGATGTTAGCTGATATGGTACAAGTTAGCATGGAACAAAGCTTGAGACATTTACAACAGAGGGCTTTGGTTTGCACCCCTGATTTGCCCATCAGTAATTGCACTTCTGAAGTTCCCTTAAAATGATTTTTATGTCTCTTTACTTGTTGCTTTTGTTGTTGTTGTTGTTAAAGTGGTGAAGAAAATAAGATAGCTGGAAAAATGCCAGTCCAGGCCTTGATGGTATCAGGTGACTGGTTTGTGTGGTGGATGTATCAGTTGGTGGTTTTTTTTTTTTTTTTTTTTTTTTTTTACGTATGGGTCCTCCTCTGTGTGGTTTCTTAGTTTGTAAAATAACAGATG